>JARQOC010000004.1:485892240-486324062 GCA_033576535.1 Allobates femoralis | reverse complement strand
TAAGTTTAATTTGACATCCAGGAAATCTAGGCTTTTATTACCATACACTGAAGTGAATGACATATTGTATTTATTAGTGTCGTTTATGAAGGTGACAAAGGATGAAAAATCCTCTTTCTCCCCCTCCCAAACAACAAATATGTCATCTACATATCTTACAAATAATTTAATAAACTTCAAATAAGGATTGGAATTGTTGTAGATTACATGATCTTCAAACTGGGCCAGGAAAAGATTAGCCAAAGTACAGGTGACCGGAGTCCCCATCGCCGTACCGGTGATTTGATTGTACCATATATCATTGAATGTGAATGCATTATGTGTCAAGATGTAATGTAACGATTCACAAATAAAATCAACCAATGAACTGTCTTGACCTTCCACCTGAAGGATCTCCCGGATGACTGACACAGCTCAATCTTGTGGAATCCGGGTATAGAGGCTCTCCACGTCAATAGATGCCATACTATACCCGGATTTCCATTCAAACCCATCTATACATCTTATAAATTCATTTGCGTTTAAATGTATTTATTACATAGTAATCCAAATACAACTTTATGAACAGTACTATAAATTTTACAATTTTTTCTTTTAAACAATATTACAAATTTCTTTCATGTGTTTTATTAGTATTATAGTATGAAAAAAAAGGAAGGAAATAAAGAGGAAAGGAAAAAAGAAAGTGTATTAAATACTATGAAGGATTGAGTAAACCAATACAGGGATAAGCAACACAGGGATAACTATTTACATCAACATGGCAGAAAATATGTCAACAACAATTTCACATGATAATTTGCAAATATATATTAAATAAATAAAGATATAAATCAAGCTTATGCAATATAAGAAAGGATTTAAAAAATAAATAAATAAATAAAATTTACCCTATATAATGTCAACTTGGGGCGTATTTTGAAATCCAAGGGGACCACTTCTCCAAATTCTTATGATGGTTATAGTTTCTTAATGCATCTAAGTATTCAAAGATATTGTGATTCGCAAGTTTGTCCATCAAATTTTCTATTTTTGGAGGTTCTTCACTCTTCCAAAGGGAAGCAATTATATTTTTGGCCAATGATAGGATGTGCAATGTGTGAGACTGTGACCGGGGTTATCTATGATGGCCGGTACGTCTCACCCAGGTTGTGCTCCCTCCATGTGTAGGAATAGTTCCACTCCGGGGTTTTGAAGTGGTTTTACCTCCAGGAACAGAAAGTGTTAAAAGGGAAACAGGAACCCTGGGTGTGGTTCTTAGTGAGGGAGTGAGCACAACTCCCTAGGCTCAGACAGAGAAGGAGCGTGAGCCAGACACAGATCCTTGGGCTTGATCCTGGAAATTCATGAGGATAGTGAGTGGCCCAGGAAGTAAGAGGAACAGGCAACTCCGGCTGCGTCCCGGAACCCGAGGTCTGTGATATATTGGGCTTGTGTTGCAATAAACATTTTTGTGTGAACCCTGGTGCCTGGATCCCGTGCCTGCGTCCGTGCAACCAGCAATGCTACCTCACAAATGTTAGAGATCTTATGTTTGGGAATATCATGTAATCCTATCAAAAGTAAGGCTAAATTCAAATCCAATACAATTTCAATATTTAAAACCATATTTATTAACGTCTGAACCTCCAGCCAAAAGTGTGTTAGTTTGGGGCAAAACCAGAAAATATGCTTAATTGAGCCTATTTCACCACACTTCCTCCAACATAAATTACTGTAAGTCGGATTTATTAAATGAATTCTACTCGGAGTTAGATACCATTTGGTGAGTATTTTGCATTGTGTTTCTAATAGGCTAGCGCAAGACGTGTTAGAGTATAGGAATGGTAGTATTTTTGAAAAGTAGTCACCGAGAGTTGAACCATTCAAACCAGTGTCTTTTGACGATGTATTCAAAAATCTGTAGTCATCAAAAATAATATCATTGTTAAAGACTTGATAGAGACTATTAGTTCTCCAAATGGTTTCATTACTCACACATTTAAGTAGATTATTTACATTGCTTGGTAGCATAATCCTAATCCCTTTATCCACCAGAAGGCTCGAAATTAGTTGCCATGTTTTTTCCTCCATATTAGATAAACCAAATTGTTTGCTAATTGATGAGAAGGATCTCAATTTGTCTTCCTCCATGACATCAGAAATATATCTAATCCCATTATTCTGCCAGGGCAGCAGTGTAATTTTTTGGGTTAATTGCACTAAATATATCAATCAACATCCATATAGGTATTACGGGTTTAAAAGTGGCGTATGAGATATGTGACAGATTCCTCCAAGCTTTAATAGTGGCTTAAATAGTATCAGAAGGTGGAAGACGCTTTTTAGTATAAAAGATATATGAAGCAATATAGATATCAGAGGGGAAGTTACCCATATAGAGTTTTTCCATTCCAATCCAGGCAAGGCAATTCTGTTTATCCCACCATCTGTTGCTACTTTTAATTAGATTAGCCAGGTAATAAGCATACAAGTTAGGCACTCCTAGACCTCCTCTTTTCCTATGTTTCATAAGGGTATTTCGAGAGATTCTAGGAGTTTCCCCCTCCCCCCCAAATAAATTTGGACATCTGTGACTGAAGTTTCTCTATGTATCTTTTTTTGTATTAAGAGGGGAAGTGATCTAAAAATATATAATATTTTAGGAAAGGTTACCATTTTATAAGATACAATGCGATCCAACATAGATATCTCCAGCCTAGCAAAATATGACAAATCATTAGTAATTTTTCTATAAACTTCTTCCATGTTTTTATGTACTACATTTTTTATGGGTTTAGTAACTTTTATACCCAGGTATGTGAATAAATTCATTTGAGTCCTTTATATACGACGGTATTTTCAGTAATAAAGGTCTAAGTAGCCAGTCAAGATATTGAGACAAAGGTTCAGTCACAGAACCACTCCCGGAAACTATTGGTCGTCCAGGTGGGTTCTGGACTGACTTGTGAACCTTTGGCAAGCAATACCAGTATGGTTTCCTTGGAAATTCATTAAATAATTTCTCTGCCTGTTTTTTCTCAATTGTCATGTTGCTCACATATCTTCTCAACAGGTTCCGTAATTCATTGTTGTATTTATGAGTCGGATCACTTGGTAATTTCATATACGTATCCGGGGAGTCCAACTGCCTCCTAGCTTCCTTAATGTAGTCGCTTTTATTAAGCAAGACCACCCCCCCACCCTTGTCAGCTTTTTTAACTAAAACGTCTTCCCATTTGAGTATCATATCTAAGGCTATTTTTTCACCTTTAGTTAAATTTGACCTAGGCTTAGGATAGATTAAAGCCTCCACTTCTGTACACACCATTTCCTCAAATAGGTCTATGCTGTTTCCTGGTGACACCGTTGGGTAGAAGTCAGATCTTACTCCCCCTGTAAAAGGACTAGTGCTGTTACCCTCATCTTTTCCACTCATTTTTGTGGGATCTATATCTAGCAACATGGCTACATCATCTTTTACCTCTCGTAAGGATTTTTCGTCAGCAAAGAAACCCAAAGCTCCTACATTAATTTGCTTAACCATACTGGCAGTGCTATTTATTTCCTTCTCTCCAACTTTTTCATTTTTACCACATGAAAAGTGCTTAAATAATTGTATTTTCCTTATGGCTTTGTATAAATCAACCTTAAATTCTGTGTAGTCAAAGGCTTCTTCCACACAGAAGTTTAACCCTTTCTTAAATAGCGTGTCCATATCATGGGTGATCACTTTATCAGTTAAATTAAAGACTTGTATTTGACAGTCATTGGGAACATTCAATCTCTCCATGACACTGTCTTTCTTTTCCCATATGATAGCATTCCTCCGTCTTCCTCTTCCTCTTCTTGTCCATCTCCTAAAGGGTCTCCCTCTTGATGGTTATTCTTTCTGCTCACTTTTCTGTGGGGCATAGGATCTCTTTCACTTGATTCATCACCTGTCTCATTGTCACTTGAACTTTTATTTTTCTTTCTGTTTTTATCTTTATTATTATTATTGTTACTTGACCCTTTTCCACCCCTAGGGGTATAAGGGGATTTTGGTGGATATTTAGGATTTTTCGGGGTATCCTTAGGGCCAGGTTTTGGTTTTGTCTTGTCTTTGTTTTTGAATGGAGTAGCATTAGACAGTTTTCCCCATGCAAAAACATCACCAGACTCATAGTCCTGCTTATCCCTCAGGAATTTCTCTCTTTTTTCTCTTTAATTTCTGCTTGCAGAGGGATTAATTTCTTATCTAATTTTTTCAAGAACACAGTCCATTCTTGTTTCTTGTTATATCTGGACTCTAATTCAGTCCTCAATGTTCTCAATTGAGCATTGATTTTTCCGTGCTCTTTTATGTTCTGTTTTAAAACAAATTTTAACAAATTCTCTGAGCTGGTCTCTAATAGATTATGCCATTCTTTTACAAATTCCAAATCTTCTTTACCAAATGCCATCATCTCAGCCCTCTAGGGACTCTTTTACATGCGACATATCCTTTCAGGGATTGTATAGTCCAGAATGCTTTAATCTCAAATTCTGCAAGATTTTGTATGTGCTGCTCCAAACTTTTTGTGCTCAAGAGTGTGAACATTTCAGCCATGTTGCACTCCACAAAAAACGTCTCTGCGTCCTCCCTCCCTGCTGTTATAAATAATGATAGATCCGCTGCAGTATTCGTCGCCACATTTTCTGACTCCGAATCCACGGCATACAGGATAGCTGCCTTTTTCCTATAAATACGTTGTGCTCACAGTGGTGAAACAGTACAAAGTCAATCCCATAAACAGAAAACACTGGGCACTAACGCTTGCAGCAGGATAGGCTTTGTCACTCCCGTGATTTACACCTGCAGCTTTGCCCGGTGTTGCTGGCTGTGTATAGCGATTATCCAATTAATACAAATAGAATAAATAGCCGCACTCACCGGAGATGGATCTTCAGACTTCATTTATTTCATGTTCATCTTACAGATTGTGAACATTAAAGCAAGGGACGGGGGTGCAGGGGCGGCGGACGACGGCCTGCCGTTTCGCGGTCGTTTACCGCTTCTACGGGTCCTCTATAGCGTCTGCCGTCATGTCCGGAACTTTATCAAACTGGCCCATGATGTCACTACCGCTTATAGTGAAACAAAATATGTCATATAGTTAAAACATACAATAAAGATGTCAAAAAATAGAGTGTATCACAAACTGAACTAACTATCTTTCTGCTGTTGTAATTATATCATTAATTTTTGTTGTTCCTTCGGAGCACATCAAACCAGATCGCAGCATTACTGAGCGTTGTGTTGCCTAGGTTTTTACCGTATTCCCTCTCAATAACTGGAAACCTATCCTGAAACCTCTACTATAAGCGACTTCTTGCTACAGAAGCTATGTTACCCGATCTCAGCAGAATGGTTACTATACAGTTATATATTTTTTATTATGATTGTATTACGTTTTTCATTGTTCAATTTGTCTTGAACCAATTGTATAATATGGGGCAGATTTTTTACACATGTGATGAACATGGGGAGTGTATATAAGTATACTTCCGTATCATCAAAAATGAGCCATGATTAAGACCTGAGTGTGTCGAAACGCGTGGCCTGTTTGTACACTTGTACTGCCTATTATATGGATGTTATTTATCATTTAATAAAAGAAGAAAAATACTGGAACTGTCCTGCTGGAATTTCTTCCTCTGATTTTTATACTGACTGCCATAGTATTCTGTCCTGTCTTTACCTATCTAGCTAGAGTGGCCTCATTTGCTAGATTCTGTTTTCTGCCTGAGTGTGTCTTTTCCTCTCTTACAGTCAATATTTGTAGGGGGTTTTCTATCCTTTGGGGATTCTGCTCTAAGGCAAGATAGAATTCCTGTTTCTATCTTTAGGGTAGGTTGTTCTCCGTCTGTGTTGAGGTGTCTAGGATATGGTTTGTCACATCCCACGGCTACTTCTACTTGCGGCGTTAGGTCAGGAACTGCGGTCAGTAAAAGTACCACTTACTCCTGTGAAACATATTCATGCGGCTACAAGGTCACCGGATCATAACAGGGAAAGGTCAGGAGTCTGTATTTATTTAACATAGATTTACTATATTGACAAAAATATTGGTACACCTAAACATTATATCAAGAGGACCTTTTAGGACCTCTTATTCTATATCAATCTTGAAATCCCTTTTTAGCTGAAACAGCTTTAACTCTTCTGAAAGGACTGTGTACAAGATTTTGTATATATTTTTTTATTACCCATCTATCCAAAAGAGGATTTGTAAATTTGGCCCTGGCCTTAAATTTCCATTATAGTTTAGCCCAAAGGTTTTCGCTAGGGTTGAATTCAAGTCTCTCAAGGCCACAAGGCCAGTCATGCTTTATGACAGTCATTGTCCCCAGACTTTCCCACACAATGTTACAGTGTTTTGATAGCAATATAAAGGGTTAGAAGACAGAATTTGATCCAGGAGCAGGATTCTCTGGAGCTTAAATACCAATGTGCAGTGTCCCACCATCAGCCCAGTGCACTTCCCGTCTGATCTTCAATTTTCTCATGACGGGTATATCGATCTTAACAAAAATATTTACCATGTTTAGTAAGAGGCAAGTGTGCATATAGTCAGAACATTACTTTGACATGAGAAAACATGGAATGCGTTCATTTTAAGAAATATAAAAATGTATCCAGCTTGTACCTCTTCCTGCATTTAAAGTTAAAGGAATCCTTTTACCTTTTAACCTAACAAGGTGTGTTAATATTCTTTTCTCAATATGAATTTTGGCTGATATCCACAGTTACATATATGTCATTGAGAACTACATTCAGCACATCATTTGTCACTTGGAAGGAGCACAAAAGACAATGAAGAGAAGACGTTGTTAATAACACCACTTATATAAAGCATAGGTATTGTGCATTAAATATGTATAATTTAATACACAGGGACTAAACATTTGTTATTTACCTGCTGAATACTGCATCACCTATGTGGCAGTTTACGCTGGCCTTTGTTAACATGGTTCGAGCAAAGAAGTCATGTCAACAGCATTTGACCACTGCAGTCAATCACTTGACTCATCTGTGCTATGCTTTAGCTTAGTGGCACCAAAGCAACATAGAGGGAAGTAATGTAAATACTTTTATATTCACACACAGAATACTGCGCTTTGTGAAGATCCGTTCTTGGTGCAGTTTTTGCACTAAAAATGGATCCTCACAAAACACAGCAATATGCTGTGTGTGAACAGACCACAGAAAAAAAAACAGTGTAACAAACGTGTGGAAGTACGCTTCTATAAAAATGTAATAATATAAAGCAAGTGCTTAGTAAAAAAACTATCAAAAACAGGGCACTTACTTTTGATAGAATTTTGGGGTTTAGCGCACTCGATATAAGTATGAATTGAATCTATACCAGGTTTAAAATTTAGAAAAAATTGTTTTTATTTTTGTTCCACAAAAGTACTGTATAAAACATATATTAATAAATACATTAAAAAGTGATTAATATGAGTCTATAGGGGTCCATTCAAGATATTGTGTGAGCAGTATAAATACTCTGAAGGTTTCTTTTCATACTTCTGATGTACGTATTTGAATTGTCGACTTCGTATTAGTCTTTACAGGGTTGATTAATACGCCTACAAAAGGTAAAGTTTAAAATTAGTCTAAAATTCTTATATCAATAATGACCCGTGAGAGAAGCGGATTGAATTTTTGCCTACCTTTCTGATAGATAGGTGCCGATTGTTTCCTATCTTAGTGCTTTACAGTGTTCTCCCAATTTGAGATTGGCACATACTTAATCTCTTATATCTAAAACAAGTTATATGGTGATCATTAGTTAATCATGAAGGCGGTAAATGATAAATTAACTATGTCATAGTCCATGGTGATTTGGCATATTAAAAAGGCAGGTTGATCTATTGCCTGTCTGCTAAGTGTTACCACGAGTTTTAATAAGTAAATTTCATTTTATAGATGACATTGGTACCTGTATGGTGATTGAAGGTGACCTTCTTATGTTCTTTGAGATTTTTGTGGAAGATGTTCCCTATTCTGAAGATACAAATAACAATTACTATATAGCTTTACCTCTCAATTCTGCTGTGGTTAATAGGAACTGTGCAAAAGCCTTTAGAAGGAGGAATTCTACTTAAATGTTATATGTAGGTTATCCTTCCATGTACGTTACTCAGTAGAATGTATGTTAAGGTTAATAGTGTGCTTTTGATAATCCATACAGTCTTCAAAAAGGTGGAGACTGTCCTTATCGCAGTGGTTTCTTTGTGACTCCTGTACAGTAATGCTCTGTAATTCCCCTGTGACTAGCCAATGGACTGTCCAGGATAATGTTCTGCGCTGGGTTTATACTAAAATCATAATGGTGGAATATGCTGACTCCTACTTGCACAATACAGTTTGGCACTGATAAACTAGTGACCAAATGCAGGCTATGTGATTACTCACCCCGTGCTCCCGGGTCTTGCAGATGCAGCATGCTCCAGCCGATGGAGGAGAGCGGGAGTCAGGCCAGCTGGCCCGCTCGTAATAAAGTTTCAAAGTGCATAGCTCACCATGGCCTTCCTAGGCTGTTTGTGCTGGAATCCAAGCTGGTATCCAGATTAGCCGTGAAGTAAATAGAAAAATTCCGCACAGACCGGGTATTCTGGTTTAAAACTCCAATTCTTTATTCATCCATACGAATAAAACACAAGTTCTGGGGTACACAAGCCCCCCTCCCACGCCTTACGCGTTTCGGTTAGAGCACCTTAATCATAGGCATACACAGCAGTGTCTGCACAACACATATATAGGAGACTTTACATGTACACACCCCCTACCATCACCCATGTGCAATCATTTAACAATTATTCCAGAATCAAAGAGTTAACTTTTTCAGAGAGCAGGTCAAAGTTCCAAATATTTTTGCAGGAAAAAATCAAATCTAATATAACCAATAACATTTACAGGTTGGCCTTATATCTCTTACTACTGACTGAGTACTATATTCTATCAGGTTCGTTTTTACAGAACCTTCCTTTAGATCCATAATTAAATACACATATGTCTTACTCTACTCAGTCAGAGTAATTACAAACAATAGTCAACCAGACCAATATTTAACAGATCATATATTAGTTTGCTAGTACATATAAGATGGAGCATAGTTATACAGTAATATTCATATAACTATAAATATGATTGAACATGACTGTATATGAATGTAAATATGAGAGATAGCTATGGTTTTTAAATCTCACAATGTTCTGCATGGATATTTTCACACCCCTTATTCATTATTCCCATCAGTCATTATTCTTATAGGTGATGTCTGAATAAATCTACCTAAAATACAAAAGATATAATAAAGTTTTTATAATACAGTTTTTTGGGGCGGGGTAGGGGTTATTTATTCAGATATTAAGCAACAAATGGACAGCTTATCACATTACAGTCGCTTGCCCCAATCGTAGCTGCCCTCTCCATCCCCGGGACGCTGTCAGGTTCATGAGCCTAATCAGCGGCACCATAAATAAGAGGAGCAGTCAGTGCCGGAGCAAAAAGAGTATAGGAGTCAGTTTTAATTTTGACGTTTTTAAGTCATATCCAGGGTCCATATCTACTTGTTGAGAAATGGAATAACACTCTAACTGAATGCTCCCTGAAACTGATGAACTTGATTATTAAGGAGGAATCAATTAAACTGAAAAATCTGGAGGCTTCCATTAAGGAGACAGAGAGCTCATTGCAGCATATGGACAAACACTCTGTGTATGAGCCCTTGAACAAACGTTTAAGACAGAAAGTGAATGACTTGGAGATCGCAATCACCGAAGTAAAAAGGAGAAAATTTGTCAGAGACTGTAAGGACTATGACAGCAACCAGGTTTATACTTGGAAAAGGACTATTACACCTAAACCTAAATCTATCCTAACAAAACGAGTGGAGGGAACTAATACCCCACGTGTGAGCTTTTCCACCCCGGAATATACAGATCAATCATCAGTGCCCTCATCTTCAGTGGACTCTAATCGTGGTAACCCCCCTTATCAGCCCCAAAAAAACGGAGGGGGAGAAGGGGAAAACAGGGGAGAACCCAGATATCCCTCACGCAAGAAGAGGAGAAGGTAATGGGGATTGATAATGTGGGTGAGGATTACACTGTTTTAAACTTGTCAGCTAATGTTATCACTGCTGAACAAAAGCAAGTCTTATCTAAAGGGCTAAAATTTGTACCAACCTGCAGAAGTGATTTGTTGAGAACGTTACAAGATGTCAACAGGTTTGTCAGACTCCTTACAATTACAAAAATTTCCATATGACCCATAAACACAGTAAGTGCGTGTGGTACCACCACCTATCTGTGTAACAGCTCAAAGCATATATTTAAATTAAAGAGGACAAGAGCGGATCATGTGCAATGATATATTTATTTCCACCAACTGGTTAAAAGGCTGTGGAATAAGTTGTTTCTATGAAGCAGATGGTGCAGGGACAATCTCCCTACTCCACGGTATGCATAATACAATAAACACAAAACGGCAGCAATTCACAGTATTGTATGGAATGCCGTAGGTTCATAATATAAGTCACCAAAATGAAAGATGACACACATTGTTTACAGTGAAATATTATGCCACAATTGGCCTAACATAGATCTCTTATCAGAATGCAAACAAAACTGTGCCTATCAACAAGTACAATGCAAACCCAAAACTGCCTGTTGCCTATGTGCAGTAAATCCTAAGTAGGGAATCAATGACGCGCACGTCCGGGAAGCCAAGTCGCGTTGCTATGGCTCCCGAGCATGCGCGTCACGGTATTAGACGCCGCGTTCCTCCTCTGCCTGTTAGAACCCCTGCTCTCCTTATCCTAGCCGGGGAACGCGGCGTCTAATACCGTGACGCGCATGCTCGGGAGCCATAGCAACGCGACTTGGCTTCCCGGACGTGCGCGTCATTAGGCGGTGACGCTGACGTACTTCCGGCGGGACGGCGCGTCCCGGAAGTCTCCGGACGCATGTGGAGATGCGGGCACAAGTAGCTGCAGCTGTAATTCCAGCTATTTAAACCAGCGGGAGCGTTGGGCACACTACCCCCTGATGAAGATCGTTATTACTGCACATTGAAACGTACGTTGGGGTCCGGACCCGGGGGATCCATCCATCAGGGGCGATCCACCCCTTTCTACCACAGTGGTATGCATTGATTCCCTACTTAGGATTTACTGCACATAGGCAACAGGCAGTTTTGGGTTTGCATTGTACTTGTTGATAGGCACAGTTTTGTTTGCATTCTGATAAGAGATCTATGTTAGGCCAATTGTGGCATAATATTTCACTGTAAACAATGTGTGTCATCTTTCATTTTGGTGACTTATATTATGAACCTACGGCATTCCATACAATACTGTGAATTGCTGCCGTTTTGTGTTTATTGTATTATGCATACCGTGGAGTAGGGGAGATTGTCCCTGCACCATCTGCTTCATAGAAACAACTTATTCCACAGCCTTTTAACCAGTTGGTGGAAATAAATATATCATTGCACATGATCCGCTCTTGTCCTCTTTAATTTAAATCCTTACAATTAAGAGGCATTTTTTTGAGGAGGGAGGGAGGAAGCAGACACTCCAGATACTGTGTATATGGAGAGGTCTGTGCCCCTCTCGACCACACTTGCAGAACAGATAACATTGAATGCCTTAAATGACTTACAGGAGACTGAGGATTTGTTGACATCAGAGAATGAAAAAACTGACCAATGTATGCGTGTTCCTAATCCTACATATTACCCTATTGTTTCTAGATGCCCTGCTATGGATACATTCCAAAATCTAATGGAAAGAGAAATCAGGAGTTTGCTATTGCAAGAAAATGTAAATAATGATAATCTAACTAGACCCCAGAAAAAATCTTTATGGGAACTAAAAAAGAACCCCAATATTATTATCAGACCAGCGGATAAGGGCGGTGCGGTGGTGCTGTTGGACAAAATGTTATATTACAAACAAGTTGTGGAGATGTTGTCCGACACCACCACGTACCGCCCAATGCCGGATAACCCCACCATAAAAGTACAACAGGAGCTGGATTTAATATTAAGAGAAGGTCTGGCTATGGGGGTGATTACTAAAAATGTTTCTGAATACCTATATACCAATTTTTCATGCATTTCCTAAGGTGCATAAACAAGTCTTTCCCCCACCCCTTAGACCAATCGTGGCTGGTATAGGGGGAGTAAATGAGCGTTTGTCTGAATGGATCGACAAAAAATTACAACCTTTAGTTACAAAAAATCCGGGCCACATTAAGGATACTAAATACTAAACACCTATTGGGGGCCTTGGAGAATATCAAATGGGAGAAGGGCTACGAATGGTTAACTTGCGATGTTATTGCACTTTATTCTTGTATCACACACAGGCACTTTTGGCTATGTCGGAGGTCTTAAGAAGAACAGCATTATATTCTGAGGAAGAAAAATTGTTTTTTATGATGTGCATAGAACATTTGCTTAAAACCCTATGGGCGCGAGTTTTTCACCAACACTCGCTAATTTATATATGAGTATTTGGGAAAGTAAATACATATTTACCGCAGCCAATCCTTATTTGAAGGAGATTGTATGGTGGGGGCGGTACCTGGATGATGTCATCCTAATCTGGCAGACACCAGAGGTACCTCTCCCCCACCAAGAATCTAGGTTGGAGGAATTTATATGTTATATCAATGGGAATGATATGAACATCAATTTTACTCATGAAAAACAGGGTATTTCAGCAACTTTTTTGGACGTAAATCTAAGGGGGGATTTAACAACAAAGGAAATTAATACCTCCCTATATAGAAAAGCTGTCAGTGGGAATTCAATCTTACACGCTGACAGCTGCCATCCAAAACATGTTATCCGTAATCTTCCCTAGGGGAATATATCAGAGCAAAGAGGTCCTGCTCTACCAATACCTCTTTAGAATTGGAAAATAGGCGCATAGACCGACGTCTAAAAAATAGAGGCTATAAAGTATGGATGCTGAACAGGGCACGGAATATCGCTGACACAAGAACAAGGAAGTCTTTACTTGATTCTAAATATAAAAAAGGGAAGGGTGGGAACATCCCAACTTTTTCAACAGAATATACAGTTGACTACCAAGCTATTGTAGCTCTTATGCATAAATTTCTACCTATTTTACATCAGGATCAGAGATTATCCTCAATATTGGGGGAAGGTTATAGATGCGTCCCAAAGAGATCCCGCACCTTGGGTAATATTCTATCACCTAGTACTTTCAAGGAAAAGGAGTCCCAACCCACGTGGTTAAAATATACAGGTACATATAAATGCGGAGGTCGTAGGTGTACACTATGTAATCACATAGAAATAGCTGATACATTCTCCAATGCTATTACTAAACAGCAATTTAGAACAAAAATGTACATAAACTGTAATTCAACCCACGTGGTTTATCTTGCTTCGTGCGAGTCATGTGACAAACATTATGTTGGCTGCACAAGTAGGGCCCTGAAAAAACGTATAGGGGAACATATAACGGCAGCAAAACCAAATAATGCAGCCAGTTGTAAAAACCTCTCAGGACTATCACGACATTTCCTTGAAATACATAGAGGGGATATTAGCGCATTAAAAATCAGGGGGATCGAACGTGTGATGCGACCAAAAAGGGGTGGGGACTGGGAGCGCATATTGCTTTGTCGCGAAGCCCACTGGATATTGTCATTGAATGTACGGTATCCGGAGGGATTGAACTATCGTACGGACATATCCCACTTCTATTAAATTCATCCTATACTGTGACATAAGTAGATATGGACCCTGGATATGACTTAAAAACGTCAAAATTAAAACTGACTCCTATACTCTTTTTGCTCCGGCACTGACTGCTCCTCTTATTTATGGTGCCGCTGATTAGGCTCATGAACCCGACAGCGTCCCGGGGATGGAGAGGGCAGCTACGATTGGGGCAAGCGACTGTAATGTGATAAGCTGTCCATTTGTTGCTTAATATCTGAATAAATAACCCCTACCCCGCCCCAAAAAACTGTATTATAAAAACTTTATTATATCTTTTGTATTTTAGGTAGATTTATTCAGACATCACCTATAAGAATAATGACTGATGGGAATAATGAATAAGGGGTGTGAAAATACCCATGCAGAACATTGTGAGATTTAAAAACCATAGCTATCTCTCATATTTACATTCATATACAGTCATGTTCAATCATATTTATAGTTATATGAATATTACTGTATAACTATGCTCCATCTTATATGTACTAGCAAACTAATATATGATCTGTTAAATACTGGTCTGGTTGACTATTGTTTGTAATTACTCTGACTGAGTAGAGTAAGACATATGTGTATTTAATTATGGATCTAAAGGAAGGTTCTGTAAAAACGAACCTGATAGAATATAGTACTCAATCAGTAGTAAGAGATATAAGGCCAACCTGTAAATGTTATTGGTTATATTAGATTTGTTTTTTTCCTGCAAAAATATTTGGAACTTTCACCTGCTCTCTGAAAAAGTTAACTCTTTGATTCTGGAATAATTGTTAAAGATTGCACATGGGTGATGGTAGGGGGTGTGTACATGTAAAGTCTCCTATATATGTGTTGTGCAGACACTGCTGTGTATGCCTATGATTAAGGTGCTCTAACCGAAACGCGTAAGGCGTGGGAGGGGGGATTGTGTACCCCAGAACTTGTGTTTTATTCGTATGGATGAATAAAGAATTGGAGTTTTAAACCAGAATACCCGGTCTGTGCGGAATTTTTCTATTTACTTCATGGCCCGCTCGTAGTTGGCTGTTCTCTGTCTGCGGCGTCTTCCGGGTTGCGGTCCTGGGTTAGCTACGTCACACTGTCAGCTGCTCGTCAGCGTCCCTAGGGGGCGGTGGCTATAGGCTGAACTGTGTCCAAGACGCTATGTGTTGCTAGAAAGGTTGCTCAATGAGCAGTCTCAGGTCCTATCTAACTAATTTAAAACCTGATCCTGTATAAATATACCTCAGGACCGTTCTGATAAGGGTCACCGTGGCGAGGTGGAACGGCTTCCGTACATTTTTTTGCAAAAAACGTATTAACTAAGTACCCTGTTATTGATACAGTTTTTTACTAAGCACTTGCTTTTTATTATTACCTTTTTATAGCAGTGTACTTCCACACGTTTGTTATACTGTTTTTTCTGTGGTCTAGTTATGTGGTGGTGTGAACGCAGTCCTACAGACCCGTTCACATTGTGCCCTGGCTCAGTTGCAGTTTTTCATGCTGTGTGTGAACGTAGCCTTAAACTGCTTTAATCACTTGTTTCTCTTTAAGAAAGTAAAAAATTATATGCTTTTGCCCTATATTCCTTATGACATTTTCTAGGAATGTTTAATTAAAATATACTTTACTCCTTTCTGAGTCGATTCAATAAGTAATATAATCCATCTTCAATGACACTAATAAAACTGAATACTGCAGAAGCCAAGATGATCATATGTCATTTTAGTTTTCTCTTATCACTTAATACTGCAAGGGAATTTAATTAGACTGTCAGCCACAGGATATAGCTTTTCTCTTCTCTCTTGAAACTGTTATGTTAGCCTGAAAAATCATCAGTTGCTATACTTGTGTAAAATATGGGTGTATGAACATGGCAGCATATTGTAAACATTATAGAATGACTAACTCAATAAAATTGTTAACCTATATGCAAAACATCTAGTTAGTTAACTGAAAATAGATATTAAATTTTATATTGTACAACTTGTCTATGTTGTGTTGCTATAACATTGCGACAACTGTCCAAGGCCATAGGCTCAAATGGCTATCTCGGACAGACTTGACACAAGCCCCTCCACTTGACGGAATCTGAAAAAACCCTGCCATTCTTTAACCTTTAAATAGGGATTTGGATTTACAATGGGATGCAAAGGATAGTTAGGCTGCCTTCACATTTGCGGACCCCTCCGCAGAACGCTGCGGAGGGGATCCACAATGTGACCGCAGCACCGCAAGCCCCTATCTTTATAATGGGAGCGCACGGTGCTGCGCTTGACTGTGCATGACCATGCGCACCCATTCACTGCCATATGTGATCTGTGCGCAGGCGGATGCCCAGTCTCGTCCGCACCAGAAATGCAACATGTCGCGTTCGCGGTGCGGAAGAGACTGGGTGATTTGTGCGCATCTTTTACAAAGATGCAGGTAATCAATTTGTCGGAGTTTGCCTTAACGCAAGCTCAAGAGGAAGTGCTCAGTTTGGGTCTAACCTTTTCACCTACCACCTCATTTAATCTCTTTTACACAGTAAAAGACCTCCACCTCTTCGCCCGCAAGTTAGTCTTAAAGAACATACATGATAGACCAGCTTTACCGATCGAGGAAATAAATAAAGAGGATAACATCTGTAGAATTCTTGAGGAGCTTGGAGAAGAATGTGAGGATGGAAAGAGCCTGAGTAAGTTTAAATTCCCCAAAGCTAAGAGGTTTCCACAAATGAATCTCCATTCTAATGTAGAGTTGTTTGTTAAACTCGTAACTGAAGAACTAAATAAGATACCAAAAGGGATCAGAGGTGATAATTTAAATAGATCACAAAGACAGGCCCTTAGCGAATTGAAAAAAATGAAAAATTTGGTTATTAAACCATCGGATAAGGGTGGCAATGTAGTCCTCTGGCCCAGGAGCCTATATGAGAGGGAGGCGTTTAGGCAACTGGGGGACGGGAAATGTTACAAAAGACTCACCTTTAATCCTACCTCTGCTTTTCAATTAGTACTAATTAAGATCTTGGACAATGCATACGAGAAATCAACCATAGATAAAGAGACAAGGGACGGCCTGTATATTGAACAACCAAGGACTGCCTGCCTGTACCTTCTCCCAAAAATCCATAAGAACTCGACAACACCGCCTGGAAGACCGATCGTCTCTGGAAATGGCAACATGTGTGAGGCCATTGGTAAGTATCTTGACTTCCATTTAAAACCTATAGTGGAGACGCTACAATCGTATATCAAAGATACCAATGACTTCCTATGCAAGATATCTGACTTGCATTTGGAAGAGGATATGACGATGGTAGTGTGTGATGTCGAATCTCTTTATACTTCCATCAAACATGAAGATGGATTGAGGGCAGTAAGATTTTTTCTTAATTCCACTAATTTTGATATGGAATTTGTAAACTTCTTACTGGAGATGTTGGAATTTGCCTTGACCCACAATTATTTTCTTTTTAAAAGGGTACCCTACCTACAGCTCCAGGGTACCGCTATGGGGGCAGCCTTCGCGCCCTCATATGCGAATGTATTCCTGGGGCTGTGGGAGAGGGAAATATTCCAGAGTAACCCTGTACAGTTTAGTGACAATGTGTTGTCATGGTCAAGGTATATTGACGACATTTGTATGGTTTGGCAAGGTCCTGATGCTGACCTCTTGGAGTTCATTGAAATTTTAAACAAAAACAATATGAACATTAAGCTCACATGTAAATCCAGCAAGGAAATGGTGGATTTCTTGGATGTGATACTCCAAAAGGATAACAGGGGTTATGTACAGACTGAAGTCTTCAGAAAAGACACCGCCGTTAACGCATTATTACATGCATCCTCATTCCATCCAAAACCGTTGATTGACAGTATCCCGACAGGGCAATTCCTAAGGAGGAGTTCAAAATTACAAGACGGATTACGTGTAATACCACTCACGTAATATATTACGCGACATGTCCGTGTAATTTAATATATGTGGGACTCACGACAAGGCCTTTAAAAGTAAGGATTAGGGAACATGTCCTCAACATAAATAATGCTAGCAAAGAGGATGATCTGACACTCATGAAACCCCTGGCTAAACATTTCAAGTTAAAACATTCATGTAATGGGAGCCTTTTGAGAACTTTTGGGATCGATTGTATTCCCATTAGTTTACGTGGAGGTGATATGGGGAAAATGTTAGCACAATTAGAGACACAATGGATACACAAAATTGGATGCCTTCGACCCCATGGACTCAATGAAATATTCAGCTTTGCCGCATTCCTCTGAGTATAGGTATGAATTTTATTATTTTTCTTGGATGTTTTTTATTGATTTTATATTTTTATGTTTTTTAGGCTTCAGAGATGGTGAAAAAGTAAAGAATAAGAATGAAGAGCTTTTCATAACGGAAGATTTCTTTACTTCTGTTTTTTATTGTATAATTATGATATTGTAATATAATGTTGCGATATTGAGCTATGAGTGAAAAATCTGAATATAATGATCATGATGAATGGTTTGTGCCACTAGGTACTTTCTTAATTACAGGTTTTGTAGGAGAGTGATATTAAAAAAAAAATTTTTGTTTTTTTGTTTTTATATATATTTACAAATTTTCTTTTTTTCTTTTTTTGAATAAAAAAAATATATTTTTTATTTTATTTTATTTTTTTCATCTTTTTATTTTTAATTTTTATATAATTTTTGATTCATATATATTTTTGTATTTTTCTATATATTAATTTTTTATTACTATTATTTTTATGATCTTGTAATATATTTTTTACACTTTTTTTTATTTTATTTTTTTATTTTTATTATTTTCATTAATATATTTTTTATCATTATTTGATATTATTTTTTCATTTGTTTTTTATTTTTTTATTCTTTATTTATTTATTATTTTATTTTATTTTTATTTATTATTATTTATTATATATTTTATTATTTATTGTTTATTATCTTTCCTCATCTTCTTTATTATTTAATATATTTTTCTTATTAATTACTTTCATTAACACTCATTATTTACACAAACACTATTTATCATATATTTATAGAATTTTCTACTCTCCACGGCACTTGTATCACTAATTTTTAGCTATACTATATATTTTAAACTCTGTTCTTTCTGTCGCTCTTTGTTCAGTTATTTATTCTGCAATTAGGACTGACTAATTAAATATAATATAGGCTAATCGCATAGGTAATTGTGTCCTCTTTGCGACTCGCAGTTTTCTGCGATTCCTTCTGCTATTCGCAGTTCCCTGCGACTCTGCCTCCCCGATGAGAAACTTGTGCGCGTGCGCTCGTGTGAGCGTCGCTACGGCTGGTTGCTACGGAGACGCGTCTAACTCGCGTCGCTCCCCTCTTCCTCCTTTGTGACGCGTCCAGGGAGTTACCAGGGAAGTGACGTCAGACGCTGACCAAGGCGATGCGGCTTGGGCGAGGCACAGCGAGCGCCATTACCCCGCACGTCATTAGGTGACATCCATATAAAAAGAGGGTTCATACATGCAGCTACACCCTCAGGAAGAAGCCCCATTGGCGAAATGCGTCAGGGTGTTGGTGGCATCCACTAAGGATAGGTAAATATACTGCTTATAGAGGTGCACATTTTGTATGGACAATGTCCTTGTATATAATATAATGTAGTCTTTGGGGAATCTATTATCTATGATTGATCTGGTACAGCAGTTAATAGTTAACATTCTGATTTGGCCTTGGCTTAGACATCCTGCCAAGGTGCATAGAAATTCATTTACTTGATGACATCTAGTGGTGAATGAATTGTATAGAATATATTACATACGGTATACTGGTGTGAATTCTTTTTTGGCACATTGTATAATCTATTTTTAGGCTGGTGCCTTGTTATGTGTATTTATTTATATCTTCCTTATCTATAATACACTCTTATGGTTGGTATAGTATATTGTATGTAGTTTACACCTTTTCAGCACTTCAATTATATCATATAATATTTGTATAGTGCAGTTTGATGTGCTATCACCCTGCACTTTTTTCAATATATTTTTAATAATTACTTTTTTATATGGGTGGTGTAGTGTTATGTGCAATGTTTTAGCCCTTTTTTAAGCACTTTATTCAGCACTTTATTATGCAATTTTTGTTTTTTTTTGTATTTTTTTGTTTGTATAACATTTTATGCACTAGCAATATAATTTTATGTACTATTTTGGTTTTTAATTTTTTACACATTGTGTGATTGTGTATTACTTTGCACATTTGAAGTACATCATTATATGTACATTTTTTAGTAATTTTAGTTTACACAGTATATATTACGAGTGTCAGCACCAACCAGCCCACATATCCAGTATTGTATTTAATATATAACTTTTTCTTCTTTGTTTCTTACTGATGCGGTACCAGTGTCAAAATTAAATATTGATTTATAAAATATACATTTTTTAAAGAAATTATCTTTTAAGGTATTTTATGGCTCCCTCCTCCTCTTATAGCTCCTAATGTAATAATTTGGATGCATTGATCATGGTTGTTTCATCATGTAATATATTTTAAATATTGAAATTGTATGTGTATTATGTAGTTTATACCAATAAAATTAATATTTTTATACCAGATTTTGGGCTATAAACTCTTTTTCGAATAGGTTATTAAAGGCTTTAGTAGGTTGCTGTGCCTTCTTTTAGGCTGAAGCCAAGAAACTGATGACTTTAACTAGGCATTACACACACCCACTCTGTCAGATTGGAAAGTACTTCAGGTCTTAGCCACCAAAACCTTAGTGCATTGGCAGGGCTTGTGCCAGTCAGAGTTTCTGGTTCTGACGTCTCCTCTATCACCAGCACCATCAACAGTAAGAAAACGGTGGTGCCTGATGACAAAAGCAGATGTTGCAGGAACAGACAAACATGAATTTACATGCCAGATTTATTTATATTTACTCTAATCTTGGGGTGACCCAGAGGGTCTAGTCAAATTAAATAGCAGGTCTCCAAGCAACTACACCTCACACAGGTGTAGCTCATGCTGACGTTTCTTGTTTTCCTCCTCAGGACTCTCCTGTCTAGAAATATCTGCAATCTAGTATTATAGTTCCCACACTCCACCTTTAGTGGGTGGACTCACTTGCTACTCTAATAACACTTTCATTTTTGCTTTTAGAGGAATCCCATAACTCCACCCTTAAAAGGTGTACTGACTTACTAGCTAATTTAACCCTGGTTTACCCAAAGTACCAGGGAGCAGTAGGAAAAACATTATACACATTAATCTGTAACATGCCAACACACATACCCACTAGTGATGAGTGAGCACTAAAATGCTTGGGTGCTCGAAGCTCTGGTCGAGCATCTTGAGATGCTGGGGTGCTCGACCGAGTACCGAGCCCAATGTAAGTCAATTAGTGACAGGCTCCACCCA
Organism: Allobates femoralis; assembly: GCA_033576535.1. Lineage (NCBI taxonomy): Eukaryota > Metazoa > Chordata > Amphibia > Anura > Aromobatidae > Allobates > Allobates femoralis. Next base: position 486,302,915 of record JARQOC010000004.1, on the reverse strand, counting down.
CATACGTCTGGCTATAAAACGAGTGTTTCTGGGAAAGGGCGGGAGAGGGGGCTTTTTCAAATCATCGCAGCATACAACACCTTGCTGTGCCCCCTAGAGGGACCCTAACAATCAATCTGCTCTCTGTGAGGTGCCAGCTCACTGTGTGCACTGAAGGGAGCAGTGTATTTGTGTCAGATCTATAATTATTAGTGAAGAGTCCGAGCATCTCGGCAGTACTCGGTGCTCGCCGAGCATCCCGAGTACTGGGATACTCGTGCGAGTAATGAGTAGCGCCAAGCATGCTCTCTCATCCCTAATACCCACATAAAAGCCCACAATGTATCAATATGTACACCAAAGAACAGTATTCCTCAGGGTGGGGTTGACATGGCAATGAACCCCTCACATCTTTACTACTATTCATTGCTATCTCCTTATCAAACACACATTGCTGTACAGTCTGTAGAAAAAATGTATACTCTGAAGAGCAAAAGGTTTTAAACTTTTGACTTTCAGGCTACATTTCTCATCATCCACTACAACTTTGAGTGTGAGACTACTACTCATTTTATAGACAATAATTTTAGCTATCTCATACATAAATTTGACTTGGAAATATTTAGCATATGATTAGTTATGCAGATTCTTTTCATATCACTGCATTCCTAATGTTATGTTCCAAAAAATCTAAATTATATTTTTGTTATAGTGTTAGTATTTTTTAAATCTACCGTTGCACATTCAGTACTACCTGAATCCCTCTGGGCATATGAGATTCAAACATGTCTCAACTGAAATCTGATCCTTGGCTATGCATACAGCTATTTCTTCAATTCTACCCATGTGTTTGGGTTGAGGTCTTAGGCCTAATCTCTACCTCCTTGTCTTTGAACTATTTCTTCACCAATCTTGATGTAAGAATCAGGTCATTGTCCTGCTGGCACACCATGTCATCCTTTTCCTACCCATAGTAGTCAAGTGCATGAAGTAACTCATCATGTAAGATACTCACATACAGCTCAGCATGGAGACCAACATCAATCCTAGATAGGCTCTTTCTAAAGTGTTCAGCGTGGAAAGAGAATTGTGGTATACAAAGCAGATATAGGACTGTGTTCACTGGACCCGCGCTGCTAACAGAAGGAACGGCCAAAGAGTTGTTGATAGCATGTGGCTTTTTATTGGATTGTAATGAAAAGCCACATGCTATTAACAACTCTTTGGCCGTTCCTACTGTTAGAAGTGCGGGTCCAGTGAACACAGTCCTATATCTGCTTTTAGACCACGGTTATCTGTCAATGTGTGGACTCTGCAGCAGCTGTAACACATGCATGCCGGTTGTGTGCTACACAACCTGTCCATGTGAGTTGTGATCATTTGCACTTTTCCATCATTATTTGAGATAAGACCCTATTGCGCTCTCTTTCCTTTTTAGCTCTAAGTTGCCATTGGAAAGAGAATTGACACTGGTGTTCAAAATTAGACGGCAATCTACTTGATCTTTTCAGATAAAATGTAATCTACATTGATCAACATTTGAAGGTTTTTGTGTAAAGGGTATGTCACACGCGTCAATATCGCCTGCACGATCACGGCTGCACATGACGTTGCAGCGATATTGACGCGTGTGACATACTGAATCAACCAGCGATAAATCGCTGGTTGATGATCGCCAGGTTTTAGAATCTGTCCTAAAACCTGGCGATGGTCGCCCGGTGGACACGCAGCATCGCTGCGTGTGACACCGGGAGTAGCGATATTCCAGCTCCCAGCGCTTCTCACAAGCGCTGGGAGCTGGTATCCAAGGTAAACTGCGGGTATCTAGGCAGCGCGCGCTGCCTAGATACCCGATGTGTACCTTAGTTACCAGCCTCCTCCGCTCACCGGCTGGTATCTAAGGTACACAGCGGGTAACTAGGGTCCCTAGTTACCCGCTGTGTACCTCAGATACCAGCCGGTGAGTGGAGGAGGCTGGTAACTAAGGTACACATTGGGTATCTAGGCAGCGCGCGCTGCCTAGATACCCGCAGTTTACCTTGGAGACCAGCCTGCTCCCGCTTCCAGCAGGCTGGCAGCGGGAGCAAGACATCGTGGAAACGATATTTAAATCGTTTCCACGATGTCTCTGGTCCATTGATCGCTGGTGAGTCTGCCTGTGTGACAGCTCACCAGCGATCAGCCGTCAATGTCGTCAGCAATCATCTCACTGACGACATTGACGCGTGTGACACCCCCTTAAGGGGTACACCATGCCGTTAGAACAATGTTTTCCAAAATAACCAAAGTTTATCATCTTAAAACCTTTATTTTACACAAAACGTGACAATCATAATTAGAGAACAGCAATGACTGTAGCACAGAGAAAGATTAAAACTAAATAATTTTGGAAAGGTTACAACAGTTAGCAATCAGTAGGAAATGTACAGACCTTTGCTTTGTACGGGCCTTTGCTTTGAATTACTTCAGTATCTGAGGCCACAGGACATTACTAGTTTCTCACACTGCTCTGCTGTGGTTTTGGTCCACTGTTCTTCCAGTCTCTTCCCCAGTTCTGTGACTATTGTGGGTTTCTTGGCCATAACTTTGTTACCAAGGCTTTTCCAGAGGTTTTCTATTGGGTTTAGATCAGGACTCTGAGCAGCCATTTCATTGTTTTAATGTTTTCTGTTTCAAGGAATTGCTTTACCCGTTTTGTTGTGTGACAGGGGACATTGTCCTACATGAAAATTGCTGGCTGATTGAGTACTGAATGCAGGTAAGAAACCATGTGTTATTGAAAACGTTTGTGATACACACTTGTATTTACTCTGCCAAGTAGCTGTATGAGAGATCCAACCCCTGCAGCACAAAACATTCCCCAAACCATGACGCTTCTTCCACCACCTTTTACTGATTTCTTTACACACTTTGGGATAAGTCTTTCCCCAGTTTGTCGATGAACATATTTCCCATCAGACTCAAATAAATTAAACTTGCTTTCATCACTAAAATGATCTGTAGACCACTTTTCATCTGTCCACACAACATGCTCCTCACCAAAGGTGAGTCTAGCCTTTAGATTCTTTCTGCTAATGAGAGTGGGCTGTCAGTTTAACTGCTCTTAAACGTTGTGACACTGTATGACAAGACAGATCCTTACCCTGTTCAGTGCTGAACTGGCATGCTATTCCACTGTTATGCAATGTTGAAACAATTACCTAAGGACATTCTCCACATTATCATGTCCTCTCTTGCATATTTCTTTCAAGGGCGACCAGCCTTCTTGTGGAACTTGAAAGAGTTTGTGATATTGTAAAGATGCAATATTCTAGAAATCCCAGACTTGCAATGACCAACTTCTGTTTCTATGGCTGATAGGGTGACCCCTTTGGTCTTCATCTGGACAACCCGCTGCCGGAGGGCTTCGGTCACTTTGGAATAACACACTATTCTTGCAAAGTGAGTGCAAACTGGAAAGTTAGGCTGCCAGTTAAATAGGTTTTGTCAGATTATTAAGGAAATTAGCACCAGGTGCCAATTTAACACCAATAACTTGTAGATATCTGAAAGAGTTCTCTAATTTTGATCAGTGTTCTTTTTCATTTATCATTTACATTTTTATTCTGTGCTTTAAAATATATAAAATGTATTAAATAAGTTTAAAATACTTCTAATGTACTCAGGTTATGTTCACGTAGGACAACACAATGACCTTAACATTAAGGAAATTGTGTGCTGTTCTCTAATTTTGATTGCCAGTTTATAATCACTGAGAGATGGTAAGACAAGTAACTACTTATACTGGTGGAGAGTGATCTCAAAAGAGCTGCACCTGAAGTTACAGGCCAAAGAAACAGCCAGCAAGGAAAGAGTTGTTAACCCTTGCAGCACTAAAAGAAATAAGATTCATTTAAATACAAGTTAAAGACCTTCAGATCCCAGCCTCACTAGAGGTCTCCCCGAGTTAGGCACACTTGTGACAGTGAACCCTTATATGAGGGGTCCCTGGACCCTCAGGACCAGGCTTGTCAGGTAGAGGTACATGGAATAAATGCACCAATCTGCTAGAATTTAGTTCTGATGCAGATAGCTATGTCCTTTCCTCCAGACCATAACCCCTCCAGTTCACCAAGTACTGAAGAAAACAGCAAACCCAATGAATATCAACGATTCTAGGCACCAGAGAGTCAAGGATTTTAACAAAATCTGGAGGGGAATATAATGAAGTTGGCTCCAGAGATGCAACAAATTTCTTGAGCAATGACCTGTGGAAAATATTATGAATCTTAAAAACCATAGGCTGCTCAATCTAAAAGGCAACAGGGCTAATAACAATGGCTAATTTTTATGGACCAATAAACCTAGGACCCAGTCTCCCAGATGGAAATTTCCACTTGATCATCCTAGAGAACAACCATATGTAATGTTGCTACATGTTTTTTTTGCCTTCCTCTGGATCAACATGTTAGGCTATGGGTTGAATTATATGGACTTAAAGTCTACCTTCAACCTTAAAAACTATGTTACTATGTAATCATTTACACACAGGTCTGGACCTGACAAATGTTTATTATCAGCCATGCATTTGTTAGGTATAAATAATCTCCCTGAAGGAAATGCAACAGGGACATTACCCCAAACCTTGTCCCCCAAACATTGAAAGCATGGTTGTCCCCTGAACCCTGTGAACAGGGGCATCCACCCCAAACCGTGGTAGCAGAGGCACTCATTTGAACCTTTAACACCTCACCTTCAGGATAAGGGCATACAGTGGAAATGACCACTCCCTTTTGAAAAATAGGGAACCCAAAACTACTTCACTCAGAAAAAGTCCGTGGTCAAGATTCAGCCCAAAGTGGTGGTAGTGTGGCGCCCCACTGGTCAGGCGTCACAGTTGGGGTACTGCACCCATAAAGGAGTGTGCGGTTATCCTTATCACAGTGGAAATTCAAGGTTTGCAAGAGTCTCCCACCCCGGCACTCCCATACTCGAGCCTAGGCAAATGGTTGGAGCATAGTCCCTTGGGGGAGAGTTAAGGCAGGAGGGAGGTAGAAAAACAGGGAGTTCTAGTTTGCCCCGAGGAGAAGGAAAGGGAGCCCTGAGAGAGGAAAGGGGTCTCCAAGAGAGATAGGCCTAAGAGAAGAAAAGGCAGCCCAGGAAGAGAGAGAGGGAACCCCCATACCAGAGCACCCATACTCCAGGAGGAACCTGGTCCACCACGGGGAGCCGGCTCCGAGGACGCGGTGCAGGGAGTCTACCCCTGAGCCGCCAATACCGGCCGTCGCAGGTCAGTCTACCGGCCCCGACACCCTGTCCATACAGCACCGTCACACCAGGATTACCCACCTAAAGGTCAAGGCCCCTCTTCTTAAGAGCTGGGAAGCACGGGAACTCATCAGCACCCCCAACGGGCCTGGTAGTAAGGGGGTAGTGCAAGGACAGGAATGAGCTGCAGGACCTGGGATAGTCAAGAGAAGGCATACCATGAGAGACTCCGAGAGGCCTTGTAGCCCACTGTGACTACCTGGCCAGCTACCTCATGCAAAAGACTGTTTTTCTCTGTGAACTGCATTTTCATCAGAACTGTTCCAGTAAAGTACCAGGGTAGAGTGACAGAGTCTCCGTGTGTTTGTTCTATTACTGCATTGCTGAAAATCTACTTTTACAGACAGCATCTACTTCATCGGTGCACTCCTGCCCCGGAGGGCCCAGCTCCATCTGCAGGGAGCTGTTCCATCAAAGCTGCAGTACCATCGCCCTCCGGAGGTCTGAAGCGGCGCTGGTGTCTCATCACCAAAATCTGCAGGTGGCATCACGACAAACTATTCCTATTTCAATCTCCCCTTTTTAAGCTTACCACCAGGGCTATGGATCTGGGCAGGCCACCAGTGATATCCCAACTGCAGCTTAGGGCCCAGATACCCAAGTCCACATAACCCTGGGGTGCATCAGTAGTACAGTTAGGGCCAGAAATATTTGGACAGTGACACAAGTTTTGTTATTTTAGCTGTTTACAAAAACATGTTCAGAAATACAATTATATATATAATATGGGCTGAAAGTGCACACTCCCAGCTGCAATATGAGAGTTTCCACATCCAAATCGGAGAAAGGGTTTAGGAATTATAGCTCTGTAATGCATAGCCTCCTCTTTTTCAAGGGACCAAAAGTAATTGGACAATGGACTCTAAGGGCTGCAATTAACTCTGAAGGCGTCTCCCTCATTAACCTGTAATCAATGAAGTAGTTAAAAGGTCAGGGGTGGATTCCAGGTGTGTGGTTTTGCATTTGGAAGCTGTTGCTGTGACCAGAGAACATGCAGTCAAAGGAACTCTCAATTGAGGTGAAGCAGAACATCCTGAGGCTGAAAGAAAAGAAAAAATCCATCAGAGAGATAGCAGATATGCTTGGAGTAGCAAAATCAACAGTTGGGTACATTCTGAGAAAAAAGGAATTGACTGGTGAGCTTGGGAACTCTAAAAGGCCTGGGCGTCCACGGATGACAACAGTGGTGGATGATCGCCGCATACTTTATTTGGTGAAGAAGAACCCGTTCACAACATCAACTGAAGTCCAGAACACTCTCAGTGAAGTAGGTTTATCTGTCTCTAAGTCAACAGTAAAGAGAAGACTCCATGACAGTAAATACAAAGGGTTCACATCTAGATGCAAACCATTCATCAATTCCAAAAATAGACAGGCCATAGTTAAATTTGCTGAAAAACACCTCAAGAAGCCAGCTCAGTTCTGAAAAAGTATTCTATGGACAGATGAGACAAAGATCAACCTGTACCAGAATGATGGGAGAAAAAAGTTTGGAGAAGAAAGGGAACGGCACATGATCCAAGGCACACCACATCCTCTGTAAAACATGGTGGAGGCAACGTGATGGCATGGGCATGCATGGCTTTCAATGGCACTGGGTCACTTGTGTTTATTGATGACATAACAGCAGACAAGAGTAGCCGGATGAATTCTGAAGTGTACCGGGATATACTTTCAGCCCAGATTCAGCCAAATGCTGCAAAGTTGATTGGACGGCGCTTCATAGTACAGATGGACAATGACCCCAAGCATACAGCCAAAGCTACCCAGGAGTTCATGAGTGCATAAAAGTGGGACATTCTGCAATGGCCAAGTCAATCACCAGATCTTAACCCAATTGAGCATGCATTTCACTTGCTCAAATCCAGACTTAAGACGGAAAGACCCACAAACAAGCAAGACCTGAAGGCTGCGGCTGTAAAGGCCTGGCAAAGCATTAAGAAGGAGGAAACCCGGCGTTTGGTGATGTCCATGGGTTCCAGACTTAAGGCAGTGATTGCCTCCAAAGGATTCGCAACAAAATATTGAAAATAAAAATATTTTGTTTGGGTTATGTTTATTTGTCCAATTACTTTTGACCTCCTAAAATGTGGAGTGTTTGTAAAGAAATGTGTACAATTCCTACATTTTCTATCAGATATTTTTGTTCAACTCTTCAAATTAAACGTTACAATCTGCACTTGAATTCTGTTGTAGAGGTTTCATTTCAAATCCAATGTGGTGGCATGCAGAGCCCAACTCGCGAAAATTGTGTCACTGTCCAAATATTTCTGGCCCTAACTGTATATCGCTCCTTCTTTTTTGAAAATACCTCAGCAACATTGGACGGGAAACAAGGTGTGGACTTTAAAGAAACAGTAGAGATGATCATACATGGGCAGCTATTTTGGCAAAAATCACTCCATTTAAGAATGTCCCTAGACTGCCAGTCAATTACAAGATTATGCATCATCAGCCAGGGAATGCTCAATACAATAGAAGTAGGAAGACATAGCAGGAATGAGTTCCTTGTGAAGAGTCCGTATGTACAAGTTCACATTATGCACCTCTTGGGTAAAGATTCCCTAACTGAGAGGAGCAGAGTTGATAGCAAATATGTGGATGGATCTTTCTAGCACACTATAAGAGCGATCATGGATCTGAGTAAAACGAGAATCCACCATATTGACTCCTGCTCCACTGTTCAAAAAGACAACAAAAGTCTTGGTGTTAGTACTAAAAACTACATCAGCACCTATACTAAACTGAGATGTAATGGAGGAAATATTCACGCCCAAATTGCAACCCTGACACAACACACAAACTTGGTTAGGAGGTTTTTCAGATGGTTTAGTTTGTCTGGGTAGAGAATGAAAAAAACCAATTAAATGACCCATAAGAACTCAAAAATAACACACTCCAATTCTGCAGTGGACTGCAAGAAACCTATACTGTGGGGAGACCCCTTCTAACTCCATGGGTTCACCAGTCCACTCCAGAGGACCTTCCTCCTAAGACAGATCAACAGGGGGCAGTTTGACCACAGTTCAGTCCCTGAGACGTCTATCGAACCTTACAGCTACAGCCAAAGCAGCTTCTAATGATTCAGGAGTTTCATATATAGCCATAGTGTCTTTAAACCTACCAGACAGACAATGATGGAAATTACTCCTAAGAGCAGGGTCATTCGACCAGGTATCAGTGGCCCATCTATGAAACTTCGAGCAAAACTCCTCCACTGGCAGGCTTCCCTGCTGGAGCTTACAAAAGTTTAAACTCCGCAAGGGAGACGCAGTCAGGGGGGATCATAAAGGAGGCCTAGGGAAACAAAAAATTATCAGCCGTACAAGTTGTCTGGAAATCTGATGAAAAGGGGAAAATCCAGGACTGAGGATCACTTCTCAGGAGGGAGATAACTATTCCAACAGATTGCTTCTCATTAGCAGATGAGCATGGACAAAACATAAAATAAAGCTTGCACTCTTCACGAAACACCACAAATTTGTTCTGTCCCACAGAGAACCTGTCTTGAAGCATCACTTTTGGCTCAGGTTCAGCTTAAAGGAGAGCCAAACTAGAGGTGGGCTGTTGCTTATGATGAAACTCTGATCATAGATCTCACCGGTTTCAAGACAGAGTCAACAATTGATCAGCAAGAGCATGAGCAGCATCCATTCAGATCTGAGTAAAATGTGGGCCGGTTATAATGTCCCGCTGTGGGTAAAATCCTAGAGGGTTTTCTAAGAGATGCTATACTGGAGTATCTGAACAAAAATAACCTCATGACCCATTATCAACATGGTTTTACGAGGGACCGTTCCTGTCAAACTAATCTAATAAGCTTCTATGAAGAAGTAAGTTCTGGACTGGACCAAGGAAATGCAGTGGATGTGGTGTATATTGATTTTTCAAAAGCTTTTGATACGGTGCCACACAAAAGGTTGATACATAAAATGAGGGCAATGGGGATAGGGGAAAATATGTGTAAGTGGGTTGAGAACTGGCTTAGTGATAGGAAACAAAGGGTGGTTATTAATGGAACACACTCAGAATGGGTCACAGTTAACAGTGGGGTACCACAGGGGTCAGTGTTGGGCCCGCTTCTATTTAATATATTTATTAATGACCTTGTAGGGGGCATACAGAGTGGAATCTCAATATTTGCAGATGACACTAAACTCTGCAGGGTAATCAATACAGAGGAGGACAATTCTATATTACAGGAGGATTTATGTAAACTAGAAGCTTGGGCGGCTAAATGGCAAATGCGCTTTAATGGGGATAAATGTAAAGTCATGCACTTGGGCAGAGGAAACAAAAGGTATAATTATGTGCTTAATTGTAAAACACTGGGCAAAACTGTCACTGAAAAAGACCTGGGTGTATGGATAGATGATAAACTCACATTTAGTGGCCAGTGTCAGGCAGCTGCTGCAAAGGCAAATAAAATAATGGGATGCATTAAAAGAGGCATAGATGCTCATGAGGAGAACATAATTTTACCTCTATACAAGTCACTAGTGCGACCACACTTAGAATACTGTGTACAATTCTGGTCTCCGGTGTATAAGAAAGACATAGCTGAACTAGAGCGGGTCCAGAGAAGAGCGACAAAAGTCATTAGAAGACTAAGGGGTCTGCAATACCAAGACAGGTTATTAAACTTGGGTTATTTAGCTTGGAAAAACGAAGGCTTAGGGGTGATCTTATAATAATGTATAAATATATGAGGGGGCAGTACAGAGACCTTTCTAATGATCTCTTTACTCTTAGGCCTGAGACGGGGACAAGGGGGCATCCTCTACGTCTGGAGGAAAGAAGGTTTAATCATAATCACAGACGTGGATTCTTTACTGTAAGAGCAGTAAGACTTTGGAACTCTCTGCCTCATGCTGTTGTAATGAGTGACTCACTACTAACATTTAAGAAGGGCCTGGATGCCTTTCTTGAAAACTATAATATTACCAGTTATATATACTAGATTCTTTGATAGGACGTTGATCCAGGGAGTTAGTCTGATTGCCGTATCTGGAGTCAGGAAGGAATTTTTTCCCCCAATGTGGAGCTTAGTGTTGCCACATGGGGTTTTTTTGCCTTCCTCTGGATCAACATGTTAGGCTATGGGTTGAACTAGATGGACTTAAAGTCTTCCAGCAGGAATGTAAAAATATGAAAGCAATGATAATAGCGAGAGGGAATCACCTGAGGCTGGACCCTGCACTCCCTAAAGTTCCTATACGAGTCCTTCCCTTCCATCTTCATCACTTGCCTAGGACCTCGCTGGCCCTTAAGCCACCCTGACTAGCGTGTAGGCCGGTGAACACACGAATCTCACCACTGCAATAACAACATGAGGAAGGGTAGATAGACAGAGGAAAAATATATATGAAAGGAAAAAGAAAACAAACTCCTACAATGCAGCAAAACTCCAGAGATGCAAGTTTCTTCCAGAGACATGCTCCTTCCAAAGTGGTCAGCACAGAAAGGAAATGTATAACAGGCATCAGATGGTAAGACACAGACTACTTATAGTGGAGGGGGGTGGTCACAAAGGAGCCTGCACCTGAGATTACAGGCCACAAGAAACAGTCAGCGAGAAAGATTTGTTATCCTCTGCAGTACTAAAAGAAATAAGATTCATTTAAACAGAAGTTAAAAAACTTCTGAAGACCTTCTTGCCATAGGTCTTCCAGAATTGGACACATGTGGCGCCCCCTAACCCAGGTAACCATAGACTCACCTATAGCATGGGGGTCATTCCATGTCAAGTGAACCAATGATTATTACCTCTATATTTTTAATTCTTTTGAGATTTTGTTATTTGATAATAGCATGTCAGACAATGCAAAATGTGAAGAGAAAAATTTTTTTAAAAATTTATTTTTTTTTTAAATGATTTTCAAAGTTCGGAAAAAGTGTGAATTTCGCTGTTGCCTGCCTTTACGTTTCTCCTCATAACTCAGGCTAGGAATAAGATAGAGAGACAAAATAAACACCATTCTACTCAGAACTATACAGGCTTTCACCAGATATGTCACAAGAGGATCTTTGTTAATATTTTACCCATGTGATCGCAAGCGCAAAACTTTAAAACGTATTTCCGAAAAATCGGCGCGCTTTAAATATTTCAAAAACTGCCCATGTGTCTGCTTTGCTCTTAGCCACATCTGTACCAAATTTCAAGTTGGGATCGCAATGGGATCATATTTTAACATATTTTACTATTAATAGCGTCAATGGGTCATTCCATATCAAGTGATCTAAATATGAATATTTTTTTTTACCTGACGTCTTTAGATTTTTTTTTTTTTTTTTCCTTTATGAAGTACTACTTTAGTTAATTACAAATTAAAAGTTTGGAATTTTTTTCTTCATCAGTTAATTTTTTACAGATTTTTAAAGTTTAAAAAAAGGGTGAATTTTGGCCTGGTATGACTTTACATTTTTTTATCTCGGGCTAGAAATAAGATAGAGAAACAAAATAAACACCATTCTACTCAGAACTGTCCAGGCTTTCACCAGATATGTCACAAGAGTATATTTGTTAATTTTAATTTTTTACCCATGCGAATGCAAACGCAACATTTTGAAACGCATTTCCGAAAAAACGTTTTAATAAAAATTTTCCAAAACTGCCCGTGTGTCTTTTATGCTCTTAGCCACATCTGTACCAAATTTCAAGTTGGGATCGTGATGGGATCATATTTTAAAATATTTAACTATGGTTAATCTCATTTTTATTAAATTTTGAAAAAACATATGAAAGACATACATTCAATCTTTTAACAAAATCTTGAGACATATAAAATATACAAAAAGAGAATTCACAAAGTTATTAGTAACTTTAAGATAAGCTGCAAATTTACTTTTGCGCTTATCTCTGGTGCAATATATACTACAATCTAAATATAATTCCAAACACTCAAGTACCGTATACAACCTTTCTCAGGGTTTTGAGATGTTCTGATGTCAAGGGGACAAGCAGCCCCAGCAGAATGATTTTTATCACTTGGCCCCTTCTAACAGGTTGACCACGTAAGTGGGGTCATTACCCGTTGAGGCCTAGTTGGAATAGTCTATCGACTGGTGTACCGGAAAGGAAGGCCGAAATATTAATGATCTACTCACAGCTCAGAGTTTCCGATACCTGTCTAATGTTCACTAGAATTCTGAAGGTATAGGTATAGAAAGGAAATACCTAGACTGAATGTATCAGATGGGAAGAAAAGAGAGATAGAAAAGAAGAGAGAGAGAAGAGAAACAAAAACCATTAGAAAAAGTTATACTGGGAAAGAAAAGCCACGTAAGAAAAAAAGAAAAAAAGGAGGGGGGGACGGGTGAGGTATGGGAAGGAGAAAGGGTACTCATCCCACTGGCTCCCCATCAGCCAGAGGTCGAGCCATATTATCTGTGCTGGAAAAGATACTTCTAAATTCTGCAGAGTCGTGAAAAAGAATCCATTCAACCCAAATCCCTAAGAATTTGTTCCGAGATCCTGACGCATCAGCTGCGAGCTCCTCCATTCGATACATGTCCATCAATTCTTTGAACCAATCAAGTAGAGATGGAGCCCGGCTTGATTTCCAGAACCTCGGGATCACAGCACGAGCAGCCGAGATGCAAAAGCGGAGAATATCCCTCTTCTGTAGCCCAATAGGACTTGGAAAAATGGATAACATTGCCGATTCTGGGCAGCATTCTGCTTGTTTACCTGTTATCCGGGCGTATGCATTGAAAACCTCAGACCAGAACCGCCGGATTTCCCCACAACTCCACCAAACGTGTATCATTGTACCCTTCTCTTCCCCACAGCGCCAGCAGGTATCAGGGGTTCCAGGGAACATGTTCCGGAGTGTCGTCGGGCACAAGTACCATCTAGTGAGCAGCTTATAGCTTCTTTCTTGTGCAGAACAAGCGCTAGCTAGTGAGTGAGTAAATATAAAGCATTTCTGCCAATTAGCTTCTGAAATGCTACACCCCAATTCCCTCTCCCAAGCACGTTGGAAGTAAAGGGTGCCCTGCTCTCTCATGGACCCTAAGGCCTGGTATAGAACTGATATTTTGCGCCTCGGTGGAGCCTCCAGTTGGAATAACCTCTCCAATACGTTGGGCGTCAATTTTACCCTGCAAGAGTGGTCAGCTGAATATAAGTATGCTCTGTATTGGAGAAATTCGAATCACTTAAGAGGTCTCGTAGGTTCTTTGAGTTGTAGCTCTGCCATCAGGGGCAAACCACCACTGGACAGAGTCTGTCCTACTCGGGTGTCATCCACAATCCGCCAACATAAAAATCTCTGCCTGTCAAATCTGGGTGGGAAAGATGGGTTGGAAAAAAGGGGAGTCAAAGGGCTAAGTCTGTCGTTTAAGCGGAGGGTTTTCGTCACTAGGTGCCATACCTTCAAGGTGTTTCTGGTCATGTCTGTCAAAGGTACTAGGTCTGTGGAGTCTTTAGGGGAAATCCAAAGCAGGTGTTTCAGCGGAATCCCCAAACCCTCTTGCTCCACCCCTACCCATTTCTTGGAGGACGCATGATAATGCCAATCTAGAGCTCTAACAAGAGAGGAAGCCACAAAGTACGCTCGTATGTTGGGTAGTCCAACCCCTCCTCTGGTCTTGGGCAAGGATAGGATATTCAATCGCAATCTGGACCTCTTGCCCCCCCAGACAAATCTAAGGATCATAGATTGCATTTTGGAGAGGAAGCCTCTATCCAATAGAACAGGAACTGTCTGAAAAGTATATAAGAGTCAGGGCAAGACATCCATCTTGACTACGTTTATTCTCCCGAACCAGGATAGCTTTAATTGTCTATAGGAGGTAAATGCTGATTCCGCGTTAGTCAAAAGGGGTTGATAATTTAAATTGAATATTTGTTTAAGATCTTTTGGTATAAGGACTCCCAAGTACTTAATGGCTTCTACTTTCCATTTAAATGGGAACTGTTTAGATAGATGAGAAACCAATTCTCCAGGCAAAGAAATATTGAGTGCCTCGGTTTTGGAGCAATTCACTTTAAAGTTGCTCAATTGTCCGAACCGTTCAAACTCCATTAAGACCGAAGGGATGGAGACCAGGGGCTGGGAGATGTAAAGTAGCAGGTCATATGCAAATAAGGCTAATTTGTGATGACTCTGTCCCAGCTTGACCCCATGGACGCATTCATTGGACCTAAGTGCAAAATATTTAACTATTATAATGTCAATTCAAAAATCACCAAGAACACAATCAGTCATTTTTTCACAATTGCCCGTCAATAGTTTGAATTTGATATAAAGAAACATACTCTTGTAACATCTCAAATGAAAGCTGTTACCGTTCTGAGTAAAATGATGCCTCTCCCACTTCATTATCTCATTTCTAGCCTGAGATAAAAAAATGTAAAGTCGTACCAGGCCAAAATTCACCCTTTTTTTAAACTTTAAAAATCTGTAAAAAATTAACTGATGAAGAAAAAAATTCTAAACTTTTAATTTGTAATTAACTAAAGTAGTACTTCATAAAGGAAAAAAAAATAAAAATCTAAAGACGTCAGGTAAAAAAAAATATTCATATTTAGATCACTTGATATGGAATGACCCATTGACGCTATTACTAGTAAAATATGTTAAAATATGATCCCATTGTGATCCCAACTTGAAATTTGGTACAGATGTGGCTAAGAGCATAGCAGACACATGTGCAGTTTTTGAAATATTTAAAGCGCGCCGATTTTTCGGAAATGCGTTTTAAAGTTTTGCGCTTGCGATCACATGGGTAAAATATTAACAAAGATCCTCTTGTGACATATCTGATGAAAGCCTGGACAGTTCTGAGTAGATTGGTGTTTATTTTGTTTCTCTATCTTATTTCTAGCCCGAGATATGATAGAAAATGTAAAGCCATACCAGGCCAAAATTCGCACTTTTTTAAAACTTTAAAAATCTGTAAAAAATTAACTGATAAAGAAAAAAATTCAAAACTTTTTTTTTGTAATTAGATAAAGTTGTTCTTCATATAGAAAAAAAATTTAAAAAATCTGAGGACGTCAGGGAAAAAAAATATTCATTTTTGGATCACTTGACATGGAATGACCCATGGATGGATTTCCACAGTGGGTACACAGAGCAAACAACACCTTCCACCCCAGCACAGTAGGAGGAGCCCAACTTGCTGCCCTTATGCAAGATCCCCTATAAATACTGGTGCTGGGGGCGGAGTTAGTTAGTGAGTGTGCAGATGCAACAAGAGCTGTGAAGATGTACTTGTGGTCGGAGCTGCGTTAGGCCCGAGCCAGTTACTCCAAGCAGCCTCTCCAGTAGTCCTGCAAGGCCCAAGAGTGGGGACGGAAGGCAAGGAGAAGAGGAAGGACAGTGGGGACCGAGGAGTTAGCGTTCGGTGTGTTGCTCGTGGGTGAACCTGACACCGGAGTCCGTATCTACTGGAGAGCACCAGGCCCAGTAGAAAATACCAGTACACCGTGGAGACTCTAGTCTCCCGAGCATCTGCGCAGTCACATACCAGGGAGCCAGGCTCCGCAGAGAAAGAAGCAGCGGTAGTCGAGCAAGGGTATTCCAATGACAGCACAGGTGAACAGAGAGAGAAGAGGAGGCCTCCCAAGTTCTACATTGGTGGGGGCTTCACACACATGGGAAAAGCAACAAGGAACAGCAACACTCGCTGTGGGGACCCAGAAGTGGATCCCGAACACCCGGCAGTGCTCTGGACATCTTCTTACAACTACTCCAGTAAAAGGTAAAAGAACAACAAGCAGTGTGTGTGTGTCAGTTCCTAACCCGCGTCCCTGTCACCCCCAAAGACTGTCATGTCTTCCAGTAGCCCGGCCAACTCCCTGCTCCATTTATCATCAGCACCTCCATTACCACAGGTGGATCCATGCCCCGCAGGGCCAGCTTCACCTGCAGGGAGGTGTACCATCTTGGCCGCTATACCACCGCCCTCCGGAGGTCTGAAGCGGCGCTGGTGCTCAATCACCAGAAGCTGCGGGTGGCGTCACGTGAACTTTATAAACTCCATTTCTCCCATTTCAACTACCCCTTTTTAAAAAGCAGACTACCAGGGCCACGGGTCTGGGCAGGCCACCAGTGACAACCCAACAGCAGCAGAGGCCAAGACACCCGAGTCCCCATACCCTGGGTGAGTCATAGGCTTTATCTGGTGCTCATAAACAGGATTCCGTGCCCGGTGCTACCGGGTACTGTGTGCCGTGTTTTGAACTGTGATTAGTGACTGGTAAATTAAGCTGTCATTACTGCGCTGCAGAGCGGGAAGAAAGGTAACGTGACGGCTTGCAGAGTGCGAAAACGAAACCTGCCCCTCGCTCTGCCAAACACCTCCAAAGCGCAGCGGCCTAATCCAGAAACTCCCAAACTGTTTAATTGTTTAAAGACTGGCCGTGAGTCACTAGGGGGGCCCCTAAAATGTCCCCTACATCCAGCGACGATGAAAATATCTTCGCAAATCCCGTGAATCACCCCCAAGCGACCATGGCTGCAACCAGTATAATCGCCGACTCACCGGGCGCAGTAGCCCCGAACATGCTGATTTTGCTAACGTATATCCCAGGTGCTAAGTGGTTACCCCAGTATGATGGCAGTCCTGATACCTTGTCCACCTTTAAAAGGAAGATCTGCAGCGTGTTGGACATGTATGCAATGACGGGCCAGCAGCTCGCAGCCGTTGTGTTGGGACAGTTAACTGGTGCAGCAGAAAGAGAGGCTGATTCCTGGTCCACTGCTGAACGGGGATCAGTAGTTATAATCTTTGAAAAATTAAAAGTTACTTTTGAGGACTGTAATGAGGCTGACATAAGAATGCGCTTCTACCATTGCTACCAAAAACCGGAGGATGACATCCTGACCTATGCATGGCGCTTATAGGAGGCGCTGCAAGCCCTGAAGCAAGTCAGCCATACCAATGTCCATGATGAGCATAAAACTGATAGGAGCCCCGGGTAAACTGCTCAATCGCCAGAGGACAACAAAACCCTGCGCTGGTGGTCCCTAAGTCATCCGGATCCTGATTTCAACACTTTAAAGGACATAAGCATAAAAGGGTTACAGCTAGTGGAGACTCCTGAAGCTGCCATCCGGCAGTGGTGCAGTGGCAAAGCTCTGGCTACAACAGCACCAGTACCCATGCCTGCCGTGTTCAGTCCACTAACTCGGATAGAATTGACTCTTTGTATTCCGAGATGCGCCAGCGGATTAAAAACCTAGCCACAGTTATGGAAGCCCTACAGCTGCAGCAGGGGCCAAAGCCACTGCCTAAACCCCAACCTCTAATCCAACTTGCTGACAGCCCGGATGATGTCCCATGGATGAGAGGGAGGAAGACCACATCGCCAAGAGAGAGGACCACCAACCATTACAGCTCCACAGAGGAACCCATCTGCCGACACTGCAGCAAGACCGGCCACATCGCATGATACTGTCTGTTAAACGAGAAGACCCTGGGGGCCGGGACCGAACCCCAGGAGTAACTCAATAGGGCCCAGCCAACTGGTATGATACCTACATCAGACAGTGACCATTCCTGTCTATCATACTAAATGGCATCTCGACACCTGCTTTATTGGACACTGGGTCACAAGTGACCACTATCCCTGATATCCTTTACAAGCAGTTTTGGTCATGTAATGAACTTAAACCAAAGCTTCTAATGGTGAACCACTTACTATAGTGGGGGTTAGAGAAGTACCCATAAAAGTGGTGAAGATGGAGTTACAAGACCAAGGGGTTATTGTGGTGAAAGAGAACCCCAATAACCGGGATCCATACATTATCCTCGGCACAAATGTTGTTAGCAATTGAATGGATGAAGTTTTTTTTTCTTGCTTCAACAGATTGCAGACACTGCCAAACCTGGGCAGAAGAAGGCTCTTCAGAGAGAGATAAGAGCCCTCCTGCACCAGCAACAGGTAAAACTTACAGGTGGTGAAATTGGTAACAGACCCGCTTCCTATTGTAATACCTCCAATGAGTGAAATGATGATTTGGTGTCGAGCAGTGTTAAAGTAGCAAAATTACAACTAACCAGAGTAGACTGATTTGTATAAAGAGCTCTACACAGGTATAACTGGTAACCGCTGTAACTCAATTGATGACACAGACTCGGTCTTCAAGAGAATAGCTCAACGTTTATTCTTGCAAGAGCTTATATACGTTACAGAAAGCTTAGAAAAATAGGTTACATCATACAATGACAAATATGATGAATATGCATTATAGACAGTTTTGAGATGATTAATTAGTGACCTTTAAGAGAGTTACAGAAGATAAGAACGGTACACTCGGGCTTACATATGGCTTGGTGGTCTTATCTAAAGAAGAAGGACAAAAGTAAGAATGTGCTGAGTTGTGCTGACTTCACTAAACAAACTGTTACAGAGGTCTCTAGTCAGATTAGACATGATAAACTAATCAAAATGGCTTCTCAAGATACAATATGGTGGAAGCCATATAGTACATATGATGTCGTCTTTAACAGCAGCCATAGGTCTGAGAGGGCAGGACTATCAGGCAGTAGTGGAGCCCATCAGTTCAGAGCACAGGCCTACACTCTTGACAGCTAGGGGGTAGTCGATGTGCACAAGAGAAGAGTGCCAGTTCGTATCTTAAATTGTGGCAGTGATGAGGTCAAACTACCAAGATATTCGACCATTGCTAAGCTCTACACTGTAAATAACAATGAGATACAAGCAGTGGGACCCTTACCTCTACCCAAAGAGGCGGAGGATAACAACACAAAGGGGCAGCTGGGGGACTGGTTGTAACCACCCGAGGGTCTGCTGCCCGTGCTCCTCGGCCTGCTACCTCCACTCCTCCGGCTCATACCGCTCCTGTCCAGTGTCCAGGATCCCGGGTGTCGTCTGTCCGCCGACGGCTCCGGGGCGCTGGCAGCCGCCGTCCACTGGACGGTCGGGTTGCGGCTTCCAGGGCTTCGTCTTCCTTGCCGTATGCTCCTCGGGTGCGCGCACCTGTCCCCAGCCGCAGGGTTCCAGCACCCTCTGCTTGAGTAGCGCTACTCGTCTCCTCACTTCCGGGGCTACTGCTTGAGCACATGAAACTCCATCTCCAAATCAGTATCTGCTGGATAACTGCAGGGAGCATGCTCCTCCCCTCAGCCAATCACCATGCCTCTGTGTCCTGCCAATCAGGACTGCCCTGCTGATATATAAGCTTCCTGTTTCCTGTCAGTCTTTGCCAGGGCAATTTCTACCTAGTGAAGTTGCTATTCCTGGTCTGGTCAGGTTGTTCCTTATTTTGCTTGATATCTGA
The DNA here is from genome assembly GCA_033576535.1 of Allobates femoralis. Classification (NCBI taxonomy): domain Eukaryota; kingdom Metazoa; phylum Chordata; class Amphibia; order Anura; family Aromobatidae; genus Allobates; species Allobates femoralis. The sequence goes on along the minus strand of JARQOC010000004.1, from coordinate 486,283,374 downwards.
TTTCTGTGTGTTACTTTCCTGCAGATCTCCGCCCTGCCGGCTCCTCGCTGACTTCCGTGTTCTTGGCCTGCTACCCGGATCTCTTCCAAGCTGAAATCGCTGACTCAGGTCCTGCTCGGATTCTCCGTGTTCCCGGTTCCCCGTGTCCTATCTTATACCCGGTTGCTGTGTTGTTTCCACGTTGCCTTGGGTCGGTTTAACACCCGTGTCCGCTTCATTGGTCCTTCCGAGGTTGGTACCGGCGGTATCCCTGCATAGGGGTTAAGCGCTCAGGGGCCTCCTTTGGTGGTGTTCCGGTGCTGTGGCCGTGTCGCCCTCCCCTGGGGCGTAGCTTCTTGTTTTTGTTCAATAAACCTGTTGACTCTACAAGTGTTGTCTGGGTACCTGCGACACTTCGTCAACGCCCATCATGACGACTGGTCCTCCCTGCTTCCCTGGGCTGAATTTTCCTATAACAACCATGTTGGTGAGTCCTCCCGTAACACCCCTTTCTTTATCGTCTACGGACACCATCTTAGGGTCCGACGTCCCGTGGCGGACGCAACTCCAAATCCAGCTGCTGACGCGCTGGCTCGGGACTTTGCCAAGATCTGGGAGGCGACCCGCACAGCCCTGGAGAGGGCTTCCCAGCGGATGAAGGGTCAGGCCGACAAACGCCGTCTGGACTCACCCCTGTTCAACCCCGGAGACAAGGTATGGCTTTCCTCCAAGTATGTACGCCTCAAGATGCCTTCCTACAAGCTTGGTCCTCGTTATATCGGTCCCTTCGCTGTAGTCCGGAGACTGAATGAGGTATGCTACCAGCTGCAATTACCTCCATCACTGCGTATACATAACTCTTTCCACCGATCTCTTCTCAAGCCTCTGGTCCTCAACCGCTTCTCCCAGGATCCGGACACGCATCCTCCCCCGGTCACGGCCTCCGACGTGTTCGAGATCAGTGCTATTCTGGACATGAAAGTGAGGGGCAGGTCAAAGTGGTATTTGGTTGACTGGAAGGGGTTTGGTCCCGAGGAACGGTCCTGGGTGGCCGAGGCAGATGTCAATGCCCCGCGCCTTCTGCGCAGGTTTCTGGCCGGTTTCCGTCCAGGGGGGCGTGGAGGGGGGGTACTGTAACCACCCGGGGGTCTGCTGCCTGTGCTCCTCGGCCTGCTACCTCCACTCCTCCGGCTCCTACCGCTCCTGTCCGGTGTCCAGGATCCCGGGTGTCGTCTGTCTGCCGACGGCTCCGGGGCGCTGGCAGCCGCCCACTGGTCAGTCGGGTTGCGGCTTCCAGGGCTTCGTCTTCCTTGCCGTATGCTCCTCGGGTGCGCGCACCCATCCCCAGCCGCAGGGTTCCAGCACCCTCTGCTTGAGTAGCGCTGCTCGTCTCCTCACTTCCGGGGCTACTTCTTGAGCACATGAAACTCCATCTCCAAATCAGTATCTGCTGGATAACTGCAGGGAGCATGCTCCTCCCCATAGCCAATCACCATGCCTCTGTGTCCTGCCAATCAGGACTGATATATAAGCTTCCTGTTTCCTGTCAGTCTTTGCCAGATCAATTTCTACCTAGTGAAGTTGCTATTCCTGGTCTGGTCAGGTTGTTCCTTATTTTGCTTGATATCTGATTTCTGTGTGTTACTTTCCTGCAGATCTCCGCCCTGCCGGCTCCTCGCTGACTTCCGTGTTCTTGGCCTGCTACCCGGTTCTCTTCCAAGCTGAAATCGCTGACTCAGGTCCTGCTCCGGATTCTCCGTGTTCCCGGTTCCCCGTGTCCTATCTTATACCCAGTTGCTGTGTTGTTTCCACGTTGCCTTGGGTCGGTTTAACACCCGTATCCGCTTCATTGGTCCTTCCGAGGTTGGTACCGGCGGTATCCCTGTATAGGGGTTAAGCGCTCCGGGGCCTCCTTTGGTGGTGTTCCGGTGCTGTGGCCGTGTGGCCCTCCCCTGGGGCGTGGCTTCTTGTTTTTGTTCAATAAACCTGTTGACTCTACTGTACTGGTCCGCCTCTCTATCATCCCGGTATCAGCATTTGCACTACGCGGTCCAGTGGGTCCACGTGTGGGGTCCGTCAGTAGGACGTGACACTGGTGTCAACAGCTCCATGTAGGGACTGATTCCACTCCCGTGCATAAAAAGCAAGGTGTCTACCGGGTAGTTCAAGAATTTGAACAGGTATTCAGTAAGCAGTAATCCATAAGTCCAGCAGGACATCATATTACTTGTGCTCAATTATTAAACATTTATAAACCAAGAGAAAAATTGAATTGCACAATTATTAAACTTTATTGCTTTATAGCTTTTTTAAAAACCACATTAGGAAAGTAATACAGAAACAAGAGTCTACATTGGGTCAGTGAGTGAATGTTCAAAATCAAAACGTCATGGTACAGGGGATTTGCATGACATATATCACAATTATCAGCAGGTTTACAGCTCAATGATTTACAATCACAGCTACATTTAAAATGCCATCGTATAACCAAGGGTTAATATTCACAATGATATGAGACACCCGGATGCTCAATACCCCGGGATGGCCCCAGTAATAGCAGCAAAAGTTTTTCCCATGCAAGGGTTAACACTTAGCCAGACCTATTAACCTCGAGTCAATCACATACAGAGCGTCTCTAAAGTGCTTGTACCATTACGCCATATCCCTGGTTCCTAGCATAAAGTGACCTGTGCACTGAGATGAAGGCCTTGGGCAATGCCCGTGGTGTGATAATTACCAGCAATACCACTGTGCTCTGACAGTCTTCCTCACACCGCCTGAGGAAGACTCAGAGCACAGTTGAAACATGTTGTGGAGCTAAGGGGAAATAAAGTTGCCTGTTAATGAAATCCGTTTAGATGCCTGTCATGTGAGCGCTCCCACAAAGACCGCTTTTCATCCTTGTAACAAAGAGATGTTACAGGACATGAAGGATGCAGGGGTCACAAGAAATAGTTGTAGTCCCTGGGAAGCTTCACTATTCCTAGTCGGAAAGAAGGATGGCAGCATGAAAATGTGCGTAGATTACAGGCAAATAAATCACATAACACACAAAGATGCTTACCCGTTGCTGCGCATTGAGGAATCACTAGCTGCATTGAAGTCCGCTAATTACTTTTCAGCCCTATATCTCACTAATGGGTATTGGCAGGTCTCCGTTGCAGAAGAAGACCATGAGAAGACGGCATTTACCACGCCTATGGGTCTATGTGAATTCAACAGCATGGCCTTCAGACTATGTAATGCACCTGGAACGTTCCAGAGGCTGATGGAGTGTTGCCTGGGGCACAAGTACTTTTAAATGGTACTGCTTTACCTGGATGACGTTATCGTGTATTCAAAATCCTATGAAGAACACCTAACCCATCTAGCAGAGGTATTTGAAGCCTTGTCCAAGTATGGGATGAAGCTGAAACCCTCCAAATGCCACCTGTTGAAACCAAAAGTCCAGTACCTGGCACACATTGTCAGATCCGAAGGAGTGGACCCAGATCCAGACAAGGTCACTGACATCAAAGAATGGCCAAAACCAAAGACCCTCAAGGAAGTATATAAGCAAAGGTCAGCGCATCACACGTTGGTGTTAACTTCCAAACTTCTTTATTTCCAGTCCATTACAAGTGACGTTTTGACCACAACAATCTGGTCTTTATCAAGCTCACAAATACCATCAAATATCACCCTTTTATAGTGTTAAACACACCCCCCTCATTATATCAATCAATAATAGATCATCATATAAACCTGAACTAATACACATATCTACCTTTAAAAGCATACCACCTGATGAAGACGGTCCTATGCAGGGTCGGACTGGACCGTCATTATCCTGTACCCCCAGTGTCAGCGTACACATATCTACCTTTAAAAGCATACCACCTGATGAAGACGGTCCTATGCAGCGTCGGACTGGACCGTCATTATCCTGTACCCCCAGTGTCAGCGTACACATATCTACCTTTAAAAGCATACCACCTGATGAAGACGGTCCTATGCAGGGTCGGACTGGACCGTCATTATCCTGTACCCCCAGTGTCAGCGTACACATATCTACCTTTAAAAGCATACCACCTGATGAAGACGGTCCTATGCAGCGTCGGACTGGACCGTCATTATCCTGTACCCCCAGTGTCAGCGTACACATATCTACCTTTAAAAGCATACCACCTGATGAAGACGGTCCTATGCAGCGTCGGACTGGACCGTCATTATCCTGTACCCCCAGTGTCAGCGTACACATATCTACCTTTAAAAGCATACCACCTGATGAAGACGGTCCTATGCAGGGTCGGACTGGACTGTCATTATCCTGTACTCCCAGTGTCAGCGTCATTATCCTGTACCCCCAGTGTCATTATCCTGTACCCCAGTGTTATTATCCTGTACCTCCAGTGTCATTATCCTGTTCACCAGTGTCAGCGTCATTATCCTGTTCCCCCAGTGTCATTATCTTATGCCCCCAGTGTCAGTGTCATTATCCTGTACACCCAGTGTCATTATCCTGTACCTCAGTGTCAGTGTTATTATCCTGTACCCCCAGTGTCAGTGTCATTATCCTGTACCTCCAGTGGCATTATCTGGTACCCTCAGTGTCATTATCCTGTACCCCCAGTGTCATTACCCTGTACCCCCAGTGTCATTACCCTGTACCCTGAGTGTCATTATCCTGTACCCTCAATGTCAATACCCTGTACCCGAGTGTCATTATCCTGTACCCCCAGTGTCATTACCCTGTACCCCGAGTGTCAGAGTCATCATCGTGGGCCTCCAGTGTCATTATCCTGTACCCCAGTGTCATTATCCTTTACACCAGTGTCATTATCCTGTACTCCAGTGTCATTATCCTGTACCCCCAGTGTCATTATCCTGTTTCCCCAGTGGCATTACCCTGTATGCTGAGTGTCATTATCCTGTACCCCAGTGTCAGTGTTATTATTTTGGAAGGGGCCAGGATGGGGGAGATATTTACTCTATGGGGGCCAGAATACGGAAGATACATTTTTAGTTTTTAGTGACAGCCTGGGGACCTAATTGCTGTAAGACATAATGGTCTGCATTCTATGGAGAGGAAAAGCAAAAATGAATGACTTCACCTAGAGACATCACTGGTAAGTCACGGTATTACCTGTACACTTACACTATACTCTATATACAGAACTCCTGTGTATATTGTCACTGATGATGATATTAGTGTTATTAGTAATGTGGTTTTTATTAGTGACTGAATACTACAATACTGATCACTATGTGGTGGTAAATTAATATGTGGTTTGTTGATGATATGGTATTTCTCCCAATGTGGTATTTTTCAGTCACTATGTGGTGGTAATAAGTGGTCTGTTTACGGTGTGGTGGTATTTCTCTGTTGTATGTGGTATTATTGGTCTTGGTGTAGTGGATTGTGGTTGGCGATTTGTTTTATCTGTTATTAATAAGGGGAAGATTCTTTATTTCCAATAGAGATTAAATACTTGGAAGTTATTTATCCCCTCCCTGTCCTGTAACTATTACATAATGTCAAATATGCACTTACAGAGGTTCTCCAGTGAAAACAAGTACCGTAGTCATCTCTTCTGAGACCACGTTCACATGTTCAGTATTTGGTGAGTTTTTACCTCAGTATTTGTAGTCAAAACCAGGAGTGGGTTATAAATACAGAAGTGGTGACGTGTTTCTATTATACTTTTCCTCTGATTATTCCACTCCTGATTTTGGCTACAAATTCTGAGGTAAAAAACTTAAATACTCAATGTGTATATGAGGCCTTTGGATAAGTGATATTATTGGTTGGTGAGACCTGCACTGTTATTCCCATAAGGCTGCATGCACACAATCCGGAATAGTAGCGTTTTGGATGCAACATGTTAGCGCTGCGTCCAAACTCTGCGTTGTGCAGTACAAACAAAGTGAATGGGATATCTCGAAATCCCATGCGGACTGTGCTTCTCCCCTCCGCAGCGTTATCTTACCCCTGGTTCAGGTTGCTGGATCTCCACAGCATGTTAATTTATTGCTGCAGAGATGGGAAAGATCTCCTGCGGGTGAATGCAGGGAGAGACCGCCTGCACTGAACACAGATCATGGGCACAGGGCGGTGGTGATCACTCGGCATTCACCTGTGTGTTCCCGCAGGTCCGGAGACACTGTGTCCAACACATAGAGCCTTTGGATCGTGTGCTCATATTCTTAGACTACATCAAAGGGTCCCCTTCAAATAAGGTACTTCACCTTAAAACGTTATACCTTACAAAATATCGCCATAGACAGCAGGTCTATATTGATATTTTCAGTGAATAAGCACATCAAATAATTATGGCAAAAAAATATCACTTTATTGATTAAAATTGATTTATACTAAAATATTTACTGTACATAACATGTCAAAAAAAGGGCTCACAGTCCCAATCATGCACAATATTTCAGGGTAGGCAAAAAATACATCAATGGCTGCAAATATCTGTAGGGGAACAGGAAAAATACTTATAGCACCATCACACTTGTAATGTCCTCAATCCCTCCCTCATATCAAAAGGAATTCCATGCAGACCAGCTGCCATTATATAAATGGAGATTGGATATTAAAGTATTGTAATACCTGGTGCCAAAAAGATCTCTGTAATAGATCGCTCCTTGAACCCCTGCTGCCACTGTGCACCTGCCACAATCCCACAGCCGACGTACGTTTCAAAGTTCTTTCTTCAGGAGCGATCTATTACAGAGATCTTTTTGGCACCAGGTATTACAATACAATTTTTAACCTCATTCTTCCCTATGAGCAAAATATCATAATTATCATATATAACAAATAGGTTTAATTCACAAAGATATAAATCATCAGACTAATGTATGAGTGAACCCTTCTCAGAACACACTGATCGTTTAGGTGGATTAATATCAAGAGTGACTTAAAATGAACCTCCCAAACATATTTAACCAATCCCTCCATATAGCATCAAAATTGCAAATCCGTTCAACATCAAAAAATTGAGCTATCTGCAATCCTCAATACCCATCTCATGTCAAAATCAATAATGATCCTGCAAGAATGATGGGAGTGATGCATTGAATTACAGGGGAAGAGGGCCTCTCATAACACCCCATTATAGACACTACCCCTATGTGTTCTCATATATAAATGTCTGTAACATATATTTCTTTTTCTAAAATAGACAAAGGAAGTAAGGGAGCAAAAACTCTCTATAAAACATCACATTTTATGTTTTAATCCTACATGATCCCATTCCGTAACATGACCACCCATTCAAGGCATTACATACCCAATCATTCTATGGTACATTTATTTATGGCTATATATGACCAAAATATCTTTTCCAAATTACTTGGAAATTATCATTATTGACCCACCAAAATAACTATACACATGCTCCCCTATTCAATCATGTACACCAAAAAGGGAAAATAACTAGTTATGAGCGAGCATGCTCGCCACTACTCAGTACTTGCATGAGTATCATGATACTCGGGATGCTCGGCGAGCACCGAGTACTGCCGAGATGCTTGGACTCATCACAATTTATTATTGATGTTACACCAATACACAGCTCCCTTTAGTGCACACAGTGAGCTGGCACCTCTCAGAGAGAATATTGATTGTTAGAGTCCCTCTGGGGGCACAGCAAGGTGTTGTATGCTGTGATGATTTGAAAAAGCTCACCCTCCTGCCCTTTCCCAGAAACACTCATTTTATAGCCAGATGTCTGTGGGCGGAGCCTATCACTCATTGACTTGCATTGGGCTTGGTGCTCGATCGAGCACCCGAGCATCTTGAGATGCTCGACCAGAGCTTCGAGCACCCAAGCATTTTAATGCTCGCTCATCACTAAAAATAACCCAAAGGTACATCAATTTACATAGGCTAGGGTCACATCTCCGTTTTTTTTTTTTTTTAAATCCTGATCCGGTTTTGAGCTTTCAAAAAATTCAAAACCGGACCACGAAACGCTCCTCATAGGAGCCTATGCTAAACACCGGATTGCTTCACAAGCAATCCGGTGTCCGTCTCCAGCACTGCAGCCTGCATTAAAAATCATGCAGGCTGCAGTTTTCGGAGCGGTTTAAGCAGCCGCACTGCAGTAACCGGATTGCTCAGGATGTGTAATCCTGAGCAATGTGGCTACTGCATAGTTTGCTGATACCGGCTGTTGCCGGCAATACCAAACTGTTCTATCAATTGTAAAGTGTAAAATTTAATAAATAAAAGAATGCTTGAGGTCTCTAGGGGGGGCTTATTCCCCCTAGAGATCGGACGCCCACTCAGGTGGGCTTTGTCTGCAAAGTGCAAATGCGCCACTGTCCCCATAGCTGGCGCAAGACCCCCAAACTCCCCGCCCCATCTATATTGAGGGGTCCCTGCACCCCTCTTTGCAGTTATTTCTATTTATAGCAAAACCTAAGTATTAAAGTTAAGAAAGATGGTTATAGTTACGTTTCTCCAATTCAGTTTAATTTTCCTTCCATCGGTGGGGCTGTGGCCTGATGCCTCCGCCCGCTAATTAATTATGGCCGCCCCCTCTGGCTTGGCTTCTGTGTTGAGAGGGCGGCCGCATCATGAAAGGGGCGGGGCTAAGTTCGCATCATATCGTAACTATAAGCATCCTTCTTAACTTTAATACTTAGGTTTTGCTATACATAGAAATAACTGCAAAGAGGGGTGCAGGGACCCCTCAATATAGATAGGGGGGGGGAGTTTGGGGACCTTGCGCCAGCTATGGGGACAGTGGCGCATTTGCACTTTGCAGACAAAGCCCACCTGAGTGGGCGTCCGGTCTCTAGGGGGACTAAGCACCCCCTATAGACCTCAAGCATTCTTTTATTTATTAAATTTAACCCTTTACAATTGATAGAACAGTTTGCTCATGCCGGCAACAGCCGGTATCAGCAAACTATGCAGTAGCCAGATTGCTCAGGATTACACATCCTGAGCAATCCGGTTACTGCAGTGCGGTATTCTGCACACATTTTTGAAAAAAATGTGTGTGACCGGTATTGCGTTCACCGCATCCGTATCTGGATGCGGTGAACGCAATTCAAGTTTTAAGTGTGACCCTAGCCATACTCTTTTTTACCCCAATACTCTTGTATCAATAAGTGCAAGGTATCCTGTGTCCATAAGGCGCATCCTTTCTTTTAAATTCTTCCTCTTCAAGCTGGATATCTGATTACTCTAATGGGTTATATTAAAACAGGATTAAAAACATACGTGGAGGTATAGTAAAACCAATACAATGACACAGAAATAGATCACTTCAATATACCGCCTCTTTGATCATACGCAATATTCATTCCTTTTAGTTGCAATGTATTCAACTAAAGATCCATTTTAGCTCCTTTTCTTTTAGCATGGAAATCCTATCCTCCGCCCCTTCTCGGGGGTTGGACATCATCTATTATCCTATATCGGAACTGATTAACAGAGTGTCCAAATTCTTTGAAATGTTTAGGGACCGGCAGCTCCGTCATCTCAGTCCTAATGGTGCTTTTGTGCTTGCCAATGCGTTTTCTTGCCTCCATTGTGGTCTGTGAAAAAGACAGATAGGAATAGTACTCTGTATTTCTCCAGCGAGCACCCCAGAGGTATGATTGAATTGCTCCCCTGGAGTCAGCTATTGAGAGTGGGGAGGATAGTGGCAGATGAGAACGTGATTGATTCATGGCTACAGGATATGTGTGACAAATTTCTGAAGAGAGCATATCCACAGGAGATCCTATAACAGTGTAAACATGAGATCCTGCATGTGAAATGTGATGATCTGTTGGTCCCGAAAGAGTGGAAAGCAAATGAAAATAGGATTCCACTTGTGACAACGTATAATGGGCTGAGCAGTAGGGTGGCAGGGATTATACAGAAACATTGGCCACTTTTAAAGAGAGGACATGAGTCAATTGATGAATTTGGCAGGCAACCTCTGTTGTCCTATAGACGGAGTCGAAATTTAAGAGACAGAGTGGTAAAATCAGATATTAGGGAAAAGAGGTGTACCACAGTCCGCGCTACCAGGGTCACTCACATCAAAGAAAACGAGTAGACGATGTCCAGTTAAATCCTTCTTTATTCTCCTACGCGTTTCAGTGCCATCCTGGCACCTTCATCAGGGATACCTCCACCCCACCAAACTCCTCTTATTTATAGCCACATTCATCATCAAGATTAGTGGGTGTTCCCAGTCATGTGATGTAAAAAACGTCATCAAAACAGGGAGGACACTGCATTTTGGCGCAATTTATCACAAAAACCTTATAAAACACATTTAAATATAAATACAATGGCACTATTGCGCCTCTTGTCCCCCCCCCCTCTTCAAAATCAGATATTGGGACATCTAGACGAGATTTACAGACAACACTAAGCAGTCCCAGCATGGGTAATTTCCCATGTCTGGGATGTGCTAATTGTTGTAACATGCTTAAAGGACGTCAGTTCTGTCATCCTAGATCCGTTTAGAAATATGACATTCCGAACCGATGTACATGCTCTAGTAGCCTAGTGATTTATGTGGTGAGATGCCCTTGTAGTCTCCTCTATGTTGGGGAGACCACAATGGAGGCAAGAAAACGCATTAGTAAGCACAAAAGCACCATTAGGATGGGGATAACGGAGCTGCCGATCCCTAAACATATGATTGAATAGGGGAGCATTTGTATAGTTATTTTGGTGGGTTAATAATTATAATTTCCAGGTAATTTGGAAGAGATGTTTTGATCATATATAGCCATGAATAAATGTACCATAGAATGATTGGGTATGTAATGCCTTGAATGGGTGGTCATGTTACGGAATGGGATCATGTAGGATTAAAACATAAAATGTGATGTTTTATAGAGAGTTTTTGCTCCCTTACTTCCTTTGTCTATTTTAGAAAATGAAATATATGTTACAGACATTTATATATGAGAACACATAGGGGTAGTGTCTACAATGGGGTGTTATGGGAGGCCCTCTTCCCCTGTAATTCAATGCATCACTCCCATCATTCTTGGAGGATTATTATTGATTTTGACATGAGATGGGTATTGAGGATTGCAGATAGCTCAATTATTTGATGTTGAACGGATCTGCAATTTTGATGCTATATGGAGGGATTGGTTAAATATGTTTGGGAGGTTCATTTTAAGTCACTCTTGATATTAATCCACCTAAAAGATCAATGTGTTCTGAGAAGGGTTCACTCATACATTAGTCTGATGATTTATATCTTTGTGAATTAAATCTATTTGTTATATATGATAATTATGATATTTTGCTCATAGGGAAGAAATAACTGATAGCCTTTCTCCTATGGAGTAAGTTTCACATGAGGTTTAAGAAGGAGTTAATAATCATATTCTATGTATGTAGCAAAACAATTGTTATCTGATGGTGACTGTGAGATTATTATTTCTTGCATGTGCACATTGCGTGGTGAGTGGGGAATGTGAGCGCACCATGGAAATATAAAGTGTTTAGACATGAGAACACCGACACAATAACACACGTGCACAGGGCCCTAGGAGCGGTGTACGTGAGAACACCATGGCAACACAAATGTCAGGATATGAGGACGCCGACGCTTGCGCACATGGATGGATAACAAGCACCAATTGAAAGAGTGGAAGCGCCGCATGCGCAAAAGCGGGTAGCTGATGATTGGATGAGATGTTCCCTGCTGCGTGCTGACGCAGGACGTGTTGGAGAGTATCCTCAGCAACCGATAATGCTTACTACTGATTGGCTGTTAGATCTTTGTTTACAACTGTGGAATACGGACTTTTTATTGCACTGTATTTGTGAGATTTCCTGTGATCCGATGGGTGCGATCCATAACTTGGGGGATCCCCTGGAAGAATATTATGCTGTGATATCGACTGAGATGTTTTTAAAGGTAGATATGTGTATGTATTAGTTCAAGTTTATATGATCTATTATTGGTTGATATAATGAGGGGGGGGGTGTTTAACACTATGAAAGGGTGATATTTGATGGTATTTGTGAGCTTGATAAAGACCAGATTGTTGTGGTTGAAACGTCACTTGTAATGGACTAGAATTAAGAAGTTTGGAAGTTAACACCAACGTGTGAGGCACTGTCCTTTGCTTATATATTGGATGATGTCCGGGTGGAACTCCCTGGAGTAATGTGCGCCCCAAAAACTTAGGTAATGTAAATAAGTGCCCTAGTATTGACTACTGGTGCTGTATCTGGTTGAAATTATTGGCCTCAAGGAAGTATGTCAGTTCCTGGGATTGGTGGGATACTACAGGAGATTCATCAAGGAGTACACAAAGAAGGCTGCTCCCCAGCAAAACCTCCTAGTAGGCCAACCCCAGAAAGGCAAGTCCAGAGATCCTCCCTTGGAGTGGGGCAAGGAACAAGAAGAGTCGTTCCAACAGATGAAAGAGGCCTGTGATGTAACGCCCGGGGAACTCGCTTGCATAACGACACCAAACACGTGCTTTTAAGTTTGCAAATGACTACCCGTTTATTGCTCACATATAACTCATAACCCGGGCAGTACATTACACTGTGTTCCAAATTATTATGCAAATGTTCTTTTTCTCTGATTTTCCTAAATGGTCAGTGCAAATGACGATCAGTGTAATAAAAGTCATCACCCATTAGAGTATACATCAAATTTTATTGAAGAAACCTACCAATGATAACAGTATAATCTTCAAAATTAAAAAAAACTTTAAATGCACTGTTCCAAATTATTAGGCACAGTAGAGTTTCTAAACATTTGATATGTTTTAAAGAACTGAAAATGCTCATTTGTTGAATTTGCAGCATTAGGAGGTCACATTCACTGAAATAAAAAGCTATTTAACTCCAAAAGATCCTAACAGGCCAAGTTACATGATAACATAGAAACCCTTCTTTGATCTCACCTTCACAATTCTTGTGAGTTTCTGGAGAGTTTCTGCTTGTATTTATTTGCATGATGTCAGAATAGCCTCCCAGAGCTGCTGTTTTGATGTGAACTGCTTCCCACCCTCATAGATCTTTTGCTTGATTATACTCCAAAGGTTCTCTATAGGGTTGAGGTCAGGGGAAGATGGTTGCCACACCATGAGTTTATCTCCTTTTATGCCCATAGCAGCCAATGACACAGAGGTATTCTTTGCAGCACGAGATGGTGCATTGTCATGCATGAAGATGCTTTTGCTCCTGAAGGCACGTTTCTGCTTTTTGTACCATGGAAGAAAGTTCTCAGTCAGAAACTCTATATACTTTGCAGAGATCATTTTCACACCTTCAGGAACCTTAAAGGGGCCTACCAGCTGTTTCCCAATGATTCCAACCCAAAACATGACTCCTCCGCCTCCTTGCTGACGTTGCAGCCTTGTTGGGACATGGTGGCCATCCACCAACCATCCACTCCATCCATCTGGACCTTCCAGGGTTTCTCGGCACTCATCAGTAAACAAGACTGGTTGAAAATTAGTCTTCATGTATATCTGGGCCCACTGGAACCGTTTCTGCTTGTGAGCACTGTTTAGGGGTGTCTGAATAGTAAGTTTATGCACCACAGTAAGCCTTTGAAGGATCCTACACCTTGAGGTTCGAGGGACTCCAGAGGCACCAGCAGCTTCACATATCTGTTTGCTGGTTTGTAAGGCTTTTTTAGCAGCTGCTCTCTTAAACTTGCCTGGCAGAAACCTTCCTCATTCTGCCTTTATCTGCACGACCACGTCTGTGCTCAGAATCAGCCACAAATCTCTTCACAATACCATGATCACGCTTAAGTTTTCGTGAAATATCTAATGTTTTCATCCCTTTGTCAAGGCAGTGCACTATTTGTTGCTTTTTGGCAGCAGAAAGATCCTTTTTCTTTAACATGTTACTTGAAAACTGTGGCCTGCGTAATTTTGTGGAACACCCAGTTTTCCTTTTATTGGGCTCACCTGCCAAGCTAATTATCACAGGTATCTGAGATTGATTTCAGTAATCCAAAGAACCCTGAGACACAATCCCATCAATGGGTTTCATTAAAAAAAAACAGAAAAACAACCCTATGACACTTAAAACCAATTTGCATAATAATTTGGAACACAGTGTAAACATTGAACATAAGCATGTCACATAATACATTACATTACACAGTACATAACATATATTATGAACACATATTGCACATATACAACTACAGTAACCCGGGACCTGTAACCACCTCTCCTTCCAATCCTTGGAGCACTAACGACAGCTCCCGTGGTGGTCACAGTCACCGGCCTGTCTCAACGTTACACATACATTTATAAGACATATTTAACCATATATATCAATGGGGCCTGTGGGTCCCAATGGCGGTACCAGCTCCACACTACCCCGGAATATAGGCACCAGCCTGACCGGGTTCTTACACACTGCATGGGATCCATCATATAAGCATTCATGGATCACACACGTCCTTCCACACGCTCACAGCCCATCATATAAACATCCATGGACTGTGGTACCTCTGGGTTCAGAGCAGGGATTGAGCAACCTGAGTCACGGGTACGCCATGCATCCTCAAGGGGTTCCTTCCTGGACGTATCTCGCCACACGTCCAGACCGGCGTCCACCTGGTTCAACCACTGTTTCCCCACTCTAGGAGCCCTTCTAACCCCTGCTTCTGACCACCGGTACATACACTTCAACGGGTCCCTTCACTGACTGTTTTAGTCGGACCCATTAGCGGCCTTGCCCGCCTGGCACAATTCATACATCTGCTCCCGTAGGGCTACATACACTTCAACGGGTCCCTTCACTGACTACTTTAGTCGGAGTTACTAATTGCAGAAAGGGGGGAGGGGAGACCTGCAACCAATATACTCACGAGGCTCCTCCACTGGATCTAGTGGTTGGTGTCCACCTCAATAGTCATAAGAAGGCTGATGATTAAGGAGGCTGGTTACTCCGAAACGCGTCCAGCGGCACCCCCTGTGCGCTGTGATGGTTTTATGGATTTCACAATAAAAGGAATATGAAGCATGCCACTGGATCGTCTCTACATTTACTTTAGTCGGACCCAATGGCGGCTATGCCCGCCTGGCACAATTCATACATCTGCTTCCCGTAGGGCTACATACACTTCAACGGGTCCCTTCACTGACTACTTAGTAGTCCTACCCAATGGCGAGCATAATGCCCGCCCGGACCCAATTCATACATCTGCCACCCGTAGGGCTACATACACTCGCTGGGTCTTTTACATAAGCCATAAAATACACATACGGTTCAACAGGTCCCTCACTGACTACTTGGTTGGACCTAATGGAGGCTATGCCTGCCTGGCGCATTTTACGCACAGGGTGCACAGTTCACTCTAGCATACGGGAACTGCCTTCTTACCGAGCACGGATCTGGGTCTCGCTACGTGGGTCATGGGTACACCAAGCGTCCCCAAGGGCTCCTTTCCCGGACGTGTATTGGCCCACGCCCGGACCAGTGTCCACCTAGTTCAGCCACGGCTTCCCCACTCCAGGAGCTGTCATGACCCCGGTCCTGGCCAACGGTATGGAGCTAGCACGCTCCCATCATGTTCGCACACCACAGAGCCCTGGACTGCTCTGCACTCAGCATCCCTCAGTCTGAGACTCAATCACACACAGACTGGATCTCTGGCTCTGGCCCTTTGGCTGATGATCAGGATCCCACTCAATCAGCTGGCAGGCCCTTTATCGTGCCTGCCACTCCCACACTGACACATCCATCTGGGCTGCTATTACTCAGGACACACCCAACTGGGCTGCTACCAATTAGGACACACTATTCCCAAACAGCCGCTCATCAGGCACATCTATGTGTTAGATCTACAGCACTCACTCTCAGATTTAACTCATTGTGTTCCGGATAGGTTCACACAGCATCATCACAGTAAAACAGGCCAGTGTGGACAGGATCATACCCTGATCCTCCATGTGATGCACCTCAGCCATGGGGACCATGCCGGCGGTGACTCACAGGCCATAACAGGAGAAGAGATCCTGGCTTACCCCGATTACAACCCACCATTCCTGGCAAGGTGGAACGGCTTATGTACATTTTTTGCAAAAAACGTATTAACTAAGTACCCTGTTTTTGATACAGTTTTTTACTAAGCACTTGCTTTTTATTATTACCTTTTCAAAGCAGTGTACTTCCACACATTTGTTATACTGTTTTTTCTGTGGTCTAGTTATGTGGTGGTGTGAACGCAGTCCTACAGACCCGTTCACATTGTGCCTTGGCTCAGTTGCAGTTTTTCATTAATTCTCTTGTTTAGCAAGACAAGTAGTGCTCCACCCCTCCTTTTCAGAGTCAGGCACATAAAGTGCTGTCTGCTGCTCTGTGTCCATATTGGTTTCTGGCCCGTCTTCACCCTGCATCCATGAGGTATATTTATACAGGATCAGGTTTTAAATTAGTTAGATAGGACCATTCTAATAAGGGTCACCGTGGCAAGGTGGAACGGCTTAAGTACATTTTTTGCAAAAAAAACATATTAACTAAGTACCGTGTTTTTGATACAGTTTTTTACTAAGCACTTGCTTTTTATTATTACCTTTTAATAGTAGTGTACTTCCACACGTTTGCTATACTGTTTTTTCTGTGGTCTAGTTATGTGGTGGTGTGAACGCAGTCCTACAGACCCGTTCACATTGTGCCTTGGCTCAGTTGCAGTTTTTCATTCATTCTCTTATTTAGCAAGACAAGGAGTACTCCACCCCTCCTTTTCTGAGTCAGGCACATAAAGTGCTGTCTGCTGCTCTGTGTCCATATTGGTTTCTGGCCCGTCTTCACCCTGCATCCATGATGTGCTTAGTTTTATGGGGCTGGAATAGATTACCTCATCAATCAGAGGGGGTGATATTGTTGGCCTAATGCATGTTGATCTGTATGTATTGCAGCAACTATTGTTTGTTTAATATGATGTGATTTTATGTCTGCATGCATATTGTTCAGATGTCAACAAAGTTAGAAAAAAAAAAAAAGGTCCTCAGTCAGAGACAGGATGTCCCTCCTCCTGCTCCCAGCATGCACATTCTAGAGTGAAACTGAAGCTGAAGGTCACAGCAGTTTCTCTCTCCCTCTCCAGAAACCAGATTGATCCTATTCTCATGTTGTAAGCTGGATGTTGTTAATTCTCAATAAATGAACATTCTCTGTTGCTCGCTATGGACATCACGCTGATTAACGCGCTGCTAACAGGTTATGGGCCCGGGAGTCACAGAAGTCCCAAACCTCCAGAGCACAGAGATAGAAAGACAACAAGAAACTAAGAAGAAGTAAAGATGGCCACTACCAGCAGCTCAGCAAAGTTTACAGTGCCAAGCCTGAATAACCAGAACTACCAATCCTGGAAATTCAAGGTGAAGATGCTGCTGATAAGAGAAGGTACGTGGAAATACACTCAGGAGCCCAAGCCTGACCCAGTACCACAGGACTGGATAGAGATGGATCAGAAAGCACAGAGCACCATATCACTCAGCATAGAGGATGATCAGATCGTGCATGTGTGTAAGTGTGAATCTGCAAAGGAAATGTGGGAACAGCTGCAGAAAGTACATGAGAGGATAAATCTACGGTAAGTAACAAACTCTATTTAATGAGAAAGCTATATCAGTCTACGCTACACAGTGACCAGGACATGCAGGACTACATTAGAAGCACTCTAGAGACCGTAGAGCGCCTGCGGGGCATTGGGGAAGATATGAAGGACTTCCATGTAGCAGCACTACTACTTAGTGGTCTCCCAGAAAGCTATGACATGCTTGTAACTGTACTAGATGCACGCCCAGATGATGAGCTTACATTGGAGTATGTCAGAGGAAAGCTTGTAGATGAATATAAGAGAAAGGCAGAAAGTGTGAGCAGCAAAGTATACAAGAAAACTGCTTTACAAACACAGGACGTGCCCACCAGCAGAAACCATCCTAAAGAAACACGTGAATGTTTTGTATGCAAGAAGCCAGGTCATTTAAAAGCTGAAGCAGAGTCTGGAAAGCTAAAATGAATCAGCTGAAGAAGCAAAACAGTCAACAAAGAGTTAAGAGTGCTATATTTGAAAATAATGATCCTGTAAATACTGAGGCTGCATTCACATTAGTCAATGCATTTAAATCAAAGCATGCGTGGTATATAGATTCTGGTGCAACCAGTCACATGACCAATGACAGAGTCTTCTTTACTAAGCTTAACCAAAGCAAGTCAGAGAAAATGATAATGGCGAATGGTCAGTGTATGAACTCAGAAGGCATAGGAGATGGTTATATTGATTGTAACATCTCTGCAACGCAAAGCAGAAAGATTCCTGTGAAGGATGTGCTATATGTGCCTAGTCTTCAAAGTAATCTAATATCCGTGAAAAAGCTTACAAAACAAGGGAATGAAGTTACGTTTAAGCACGATAGCTGCATCATCTCAAAGGAGGGTCACACACTAGCAAAAGGAGAAATCAAAGATGAACTGTATCAGTTGAAATGTAAAGAGTGTGTATACACAGCTAAGCAAGAAATGCACAAGAACTGTATTCATGTATGGCACAGACGGCTTGCGCATAGAGACCCAGAAGCAATAAGAAAGTTATTTCAAGAGCACTTAGCTGATGATATTACAATTGATCCATGTAACCAGACAATGAGGTGTACCAGCTCTATCAAAGGGAAAATGTCCAGAAAGGCCTTTCCTAAGAAAAGTACTACAAGAACAGAACAACCACTAGATTTAATACACACATATATCTGTGGCCCAATGCGTATTCAGACCCCTGGAAAGAAGAGATATTTTCTTACATCATTGATGACAATTCAAGATACACAGTTGTATATCTACTTCACAGCAAAAATGAAGTTCCAGAGAAACTTGAAATATATCTAGCTGAAGTATATAACAAGTTTGGGAGAATGCCAAAAATTCTACGTGCAGATAATGGGACTGAATATACAAGTAATGAGACACAGAACATTTTAAAGAAAAATGGAATCATATTTCTGACTACTGTACCATACAACCCTGAGCAAAATGGTGTAGCAGAAAGAAGGAACCAAACACTCTGTGAAAGCGGAAGGAGTATGTTATTTGATGCAAATCTGCCTACAGAATATTGGGGCAAAGCTATTATGACGGCTTGCTATCTTCAGAACAGACTACCAGGTAAAGCGACAGAGAAAACTCCATTTGAGCAATGGAATAATGCAAAGCCAAAACTACAGCAAATAAGGATTTTTGGAAGCAAAGTATTTGCACACATTCCCAAAGAAAAACGAACTAAGTGGGAATCTCACACTAAGGAAGGCATTCTGGTAGGTTACAGTGAAACCAAGAAAGGTTATAGAATTCTACACCTAGAGACAAACAAGGTCAGAATAAGCAAAGATGTAGTGATTGATGAAAATTTTGTGTCACTCAAGTTTTGTGATATTATGCCAGTAGTCCAGATGAAGCAACAACAACAATCTCAGTCACAATCACAAGACAACGAAAGGGAGAATGTAGAAGTCTGGCTAGATTCTTCAACCACTGAAGGAACAACAAAAGGCCTAAGTGAACCTGAAATCAGACGATCGTCAAGATCAAACAAAGGAATACCAGCTAAACGTCTATCCTACATTGTCAAGACACAACCTGAGTCAGAGCCACAGTCATGTGATGAAATTGAAAAACTGCCTGCTCATGAAAGAACAAAGTGGATCAATGCCGCTAATGAAGAAATGAACTCGCTTCATCAACTTCAAACTTGGAAACTCACTGAGTTGCCACAGGGTAAAAAGGCAATCAAGTGCAAGTGGGTATTTAAAACCAAATATGTCTCTGAAGGTAAAGTCCACAGATTTAAAGCGAGGTTGGTCGCAAAAGGATATTCTCAAAAATATGGCAAGGAACTATGATGCTACTTTTTCCCCAGCCGCCATGCAGACAACATTTAGAGCATTGATGGTCGTAGCTGCTGTACAAAAGATGTTTATCAGACAATTGGATATCAAGACTGCATTTTTAAATGGTGACATTGAGGAGGACTTATACATGACTCAACCTTAAAGGGAACCAACCACCCCAAATGACCCCCCCGGACTGTTAATATGTGTCCCTACACCCAGCACACACATTTGGGGCAATCGTTTTTGCTAAAAAAACTGTTTAGTAGAAGCTAAGATACATGTTCATAAAGTTTAATAAATCGAGACGGATGGGTGTTACCTAGCTTTGTCCACGTGCAGTGTTCGTGCCTGTGATCCTCCTCTCCCCCCTCCCTTCTCAATTTCTAAGAGCCTGGCCGCGTCATGAAAGGGGCGGGACTAAATCGCGTCACAAAAGGGGGCGGGGCTCATCACGATTTAGTCCCGCCCCTTTCATGATGCGGCCAGGCTCTTAGAAATTGAGAAGGGAGGGGGGAGAGGAGGATCACAGGCACGAACACTGCACGTGGACAAAGCTAGGTAACACCCATCCGTCTCCATTTATTAAACTTTATAAACATGTATCTTAGCTTCTACTAAACAGTTTTTTTAGCAAAAACGATTGCCCCAAATGTGTGTGCTGGGTGTAGGGACACATATTAACAGTCCGGGGGGGTCATTTGGGGTGGTTGGTTCCCTTTAAGTTTATATAAAGGAAGGTGAACAGAACCTTGTTTGCAAACTACAAAAATCTCTTTATGGTCTTAAGCAATCGGCAAGAGCATGGAACACCAAAATGAACAAAGTCTTGTTGGAAGAAGGATTTAAAAGAGGTCAAGCGGATCCATGCTTATATACGAGATATACAGATGGAAAGTGGATGTATATTCTCTTACATGTGGACGATGTAATTGTAGTTCATCAAGAAGAAGCCGAAATTGGGAAAATTACTGAAATTTTGAACCAGTACTTTGAAACAAAAGACCTTGGAAATGTAACATATTATCTAGGAATCCATATCCAGAGAGAGGAAGATGGAAGTTTTCTTCTAAATCAAAGTGCAAAAATTAATTCAATTTTGAATCAGTTTGGAATGACAGAAGCCAAAGGTGTATCAACGCCAATGGAATCATCCTACCTGAAACTGGAAGAAGACGACCTGTTGCCTAACAATGAGAAATATCGACAGGCAGTGGGGGCACTTCTATACATATCGACTATGACTCGACCAGATATTACAACAGCAGTTGGAATATTGTGCAGATATGTGGAGAAACTGCGCCAAAAGGACTGGAATGCCGTTAAAAGAGTTCTCCGATATTTAAAAGAGACACAAGGGGTAAATTTAAAATTATCTGCAGCAGGAAATCTAAAACTCACCGGCTATGCTGACGCAGATTGGGCTGGTGATTTGCATGATCGTAAATCCACAAACGGATACGTATTTAAACTTGGAGAAAGTTCAATCTCCTGGTCTAGTAGAAAACAAGTATCTGTTGCTTTGTCATCCACAGAAGCTGAGTATGTGTCCGCAGCCTATGCAAGTCAGGAGATAATTTGGCTAAGACAACTGATGGATGATCTTGGTAAACCGTTAACTCAGCCAACGGTGATATATGAGGACAACCAAGGATGCATTAAACTTGCATGCAGTGAGAAGATCAGTACTAGAACTAAGCACATCGAAGTCAGATATCATCATCTACGTGATTTGATAGATCGTGGCATAATTCAGTTTGTTTATTGTGAAACTAATAAGATGGTAGCTGACATTTTGACCAAGCCATTGCCACGACCTAGGTTCCAAGGATTGAGAACCGCTATGGGACTAACAGAATAAGTAGTTGTTGAGTGGGGGTGTTGGCCTAATGCATATTGATCTGTATGTATTGCAACAACTATTGTTTGTTTAATATGATGTGATTTTATGTCTGCATGCATATTGCTCAGATGTCAACAAAGTTAAAAAGAAAAAAAAAAAAAAGGTCCTCAGTCAGAGACAGGATGTCCCTCCTCCTGCTCCCAGCATGCACATTCTAGTGTGGAACTGAAGCTGAAGGTCACAGCAGTTTTCTCTCTCCCTGTCCAGAAACCAGATTGATCCTATTCTCATGTTGTAAGCTGGATGTTGTTAATTCTCAATAAATGAACATTCTCTGTTGCTCGCTGTGGACATCACGCTGATTAACGCGCTGCTAACAGATACACATAAATTACTCCTACAGAGAGAGAGTAGATGGATAATTAAAACAAAAGCTTGTGGACCTTTGGGGTTGAATGATAAAAACGATCTGACAGCCTTCTTATAATATATGCTTACTTAGGGATAGTTAAAGAAACCTAATAATACCTATATTATAAGAGATAGTGTTTACAGCACTCGATATTTAACTCTAATGTAAGGATATCTAAAATATTAGGAAGTTCTGAGAGAATGTTTACTAGTATATTATGGTTCTATTGCCATTATTTCTAGGTCTAGCTAGATCATACACCTATATTGGAGAATATAAGGTAAAGTGCGCCTATGTTAAAGTTAATATGGTAGCAGCTAGATGATTGCAGGTTGCTCGGTCTTGATATTGAACAGACAGAATCATGTCTGTAAGGCTGCAAGCAGCGTTTTTTTTTTCGCGGCCGCACCTGCCGCAAGTGCCGAAACCCCACTTGCCGCACCTGCCGCACCCTTACCGCAAGCCCCAAAGACATTGCATGGGGCTTGCCGCAAGTGTGCCGCAAGTGTCGCGGTTATGCGGTAATCGCGGCAGATGCGGGTTTTTTTCACCGCATCTGCCGCGATTTGAAAAAACCGCTAGTGTGAACGCACCATTCGATTAACATCTTGGAAACTATTTGATATTATTTAAGATCAGCTGTATGTTGCATTTAACAACTGTGTATTTAATTTGATGATTTTTATGTTTTTTTGTCTGTTTTTGTTAACACACATAAAGTTTTATTTGTACGGCGATGACGTTCTAGGTCCGGTCTATTTAACCCCGGAAATGACGTCAGACGCCTGTAAGGACCCGTGGAAGCGGTAATAAACCGCGAAACGGCAGGCCGTCGTCCTCCGCCTCCTCACATCTCCCCCTCCCCCAGTGGTACTTCCATGTAACTGTTATTGGATACCATTAAAGATATGAAGATTCAACCCGGTGAGTGCAGCTTTTTTTCTTATTTCCTTGTTTGGATGATGTATATTTATACAGGATCAGGTTTTAAATTAGTTAGATAGGACTGTTCTGATAAGGGTCACCATGGCGAGGTGGAACGGCTTACGTACATTTTTTGCAAAAAACTTATTAACTAAGTACCCTATTTTTGTTACAGTTTTTTTACTAAGCACTTGCTTTTTATTATTACCTTTTAATAACAGTGTACTTCCACACGTTTGTTATACTGTTTTTTCTATGGTCTAGCTATGTCGTGGTGTGAACGCAGTCCTACAGACCCGTTCACATTGTGCCTTGGCTCAGTTGCAGTTTTTCTACTATTCCTGTTGTTCACCGAAGCCAGTAACGTGGGGTTAGGAGCGGTGATATCCCAGAAACAAGAAGGCAAAGAAAGAGTGATTGCCTATGCTAGCAGGAAGCTTCGCCCTACGGAAAGGAACCCTGACAACTACAGTTCGTTCAAGTTGGAGTTCCTAGCCTTGGTCTAGGCCGTCACAGAAAGATTTTAGCATTACTTGCCATCGAACAAGTTTACTGCCTTTACAGATTATAATCCCTTGACCCACCTAGAAACTGCAAAATTGGGAGCCATGGAACAGAGACGGATGGCAAGATATCCAATTACCAGTTCACCATCAAGTACCGGGCTGGGCATTACAACGGCAATGCAAATGCCGTATCCAGGATGCCTCACTTAGCAGATATGAGAGCAGATGAGGATGAGCTGGAAGAGATAGAGCTACCTGCCTTCCATCAGCTGAGAGTGTCCCAGTGTCAACAAGTCAGAACAGAACTTTCTGAGAGAGTAGTGAAACCGTTACCACACTTTGGTTGGAAGGAATCTGAAGACAGTGATCCGGGTATCAGTTTAGTAAAAGGACTGATAACTCAGAAGTCCGCCAAACTACCTTTGAATACTCCAGTAGCTAAACACCTATGGAGCGAAAGAAGCAAAGTGTTCATCTACCAGGAGAAGCTCTGCAGAAGGTACATCAATTCAAGAACCCACAAAAGGGTCTGGCAGATCATAGTACCCCGAACAGAAGTCCAAATGGTACTAAATGCCTACCACAACCAAACTGGGCACTTTGGGTGGAAGAAGCTGGAAAAGTTGCTCAAGGACAGATTCTACTGGGTTGGCATGTGAGGATCCATAGAAGGATGGTGTAAGGACTGTGGACCATGTAGCCTACGCGGAAAAGACCAGCAGAGTCAACGAGCACCACTCCAATCCATCGTAACCACTCAACCACTCCAAATTGTAGCCTTCGACCATGTGAAATTGCAAGCAGGACAGGCTACACCTATGCTTTGACAATGGTGGACCACTACTCCCAATTCCTGATGGTTGCACCCGTAAAAGATCTTGCACTGCAACAGCCGCAAAGACCTTCCAGAATGTCTTCTGTAGACCACTAGGCTACCCAGCACAAGTTTTAATGGATAGAGAATCAGCGTTTGAAGCCGAGATCATCCAAGAGTTTTGTCATTTTTATGATTGTAAAAAGAAAGAGAGAAAGGAGCGCACACAGGGTCTTATCTATGATCATAATTCAATGCCCCCCAATTAGTGGGACTCACCTTTTTAGATTGTGTGAGTCACAACAACCTGCAAGGTATTGCTATTCTTTTCACTGCAGACAACTGGTGAGAGAAAAATCAGTTTGTGTAGAAAAAAACCCAGATTTAGATTCCGCGCAGACCACAAAGCAAGAAGGGTATGTCTGATGTCCATTTATTGAGCCAACGCATTTCACAGCAGGACCTGTTGCTTCCTCATGGCAATCCCTGGGTTTTTTTTCTACACAAATGGTTGTAAAAAGATAAGAACTATGCCGTATCATCCCCAATCCAATGGTTTATGCGAAAAGATGAACAACATCATGATTGACATGCTCAAGATACTGCCTCTTGAAGAAAGAATCCAATGGCCAGAAAAACTGTCACATCTGGTAGATATGTATAAGTACATTCCAGTGAGCTCTACAAACTGTACACCCGCCTATCTCATGAGAGCCTGTACAGGAAGACTACCTGTAGATCTGGAACTAGGAAGTGTCGAACTCAAAGCATATACTTTTAACTCTGACTGGAACACCAACCGGCTAGACCAGTACAGACAAGTTCAAGTCTGTGTTGAAGAAAATTTAGAAAAGTCCAGGAAAAGTCAAGAAAGAAACTTCAACAAAAGTGCACCAGCAGAACCAATACTACCGGAAGTATTGTCTTAAAAAGAAAAAGAAGAAGACAAAAACTCGATGATCAATGGGAAAGAGAACCTTACTCCATTTTGAATTCCAACTTTGACAATACCAAAGTTTGCCTCATAAGCAAAAACTGAGGGAAAGCCACCCAAAAGGTATCCTGGGATCATTTAAAGAAATGTCCAGAAGAATGGAGGACCCAAGACTTTCAAAACCCTGCAGAAGAAGAAACAGAACCATTTGAAACCCCAGCTTCATGTGTAAAGCTCAAAGAAAAAGTCATATCCACTATACTTGGAAACTTTCCAGAAGATTGGCCCCAACATGAAGGAGCAATCATAGTCCCAATCATGAACTTTTATCAATCACAAGAAGTCAAAAGAGGTCAGGAAGAAACACCCATTGCCAGAGAATCAGAGGATCCTGCAATCGGTACATCTGCTAGTCCTGTAGTGAGATTAAGGCCACGCAGACACTTACCTGAAATACCCACATCACATTCTCCAGACACATCATCTGAGATAGCCACACCCATAGTGCGTAGATCCAGTCGCAACACACGTGGGCAAGCCTCATCCAGGTATAGAGATTGGGTACAATAAATGTAACATAGAACCAATGCAAAGTAATCTGTAAATAGTAACACTTATAGAAATGTAAATAGTAGCGCACAAAAAGGGTGAAAAGTAGGCTAAAACAGGTCACACCAGGTACCCAACACCAAAAGAGGGGTGAGTGGAGTTGGCGTAAGGAGCTATATAGGGAGAGCAAAATCTTGGCCAATAGGTGACCCCAGGGCCAGGAGGCCTACAGCGCTTATGACCGGTAGAGGCCCCTATTGTACCCAGGACTCCTACGCCGAAGCACCCATAGTAAATGTTGTTGTTGTATTGTGAGGTAGTGCCCCTGGGGAACCTGCTTGGCAGCATAATTAACACCAACTACAATGTGTAACGTAACATAAACAGCGGGTTTATTATTACTCACATAACAACATTCACCTCTGTACATTACAGGATATTCCATCACATTATTTACATTACAATACATTTAGTCATATAACACATTTGAACAGAACCTCAAGGCATCCCCCACTGACCCTTGCAGACCTCAGTCTGGTTCTAATGGCGGTTACAGCCGCCTGGCTTTTGACAAGGATCTTTCCCCATCATATGCACACTTTACACATTATTGTAGTTATCCTCAACCTACCCCTAGGGAGTCTCAACATACATTATATCATATACCGCTTATCACCGGGACCCTGCTCGACATCATAGTCAGTCCCACATTACATGGTGTCACCCTGTGGATACCTCATGCCTGGCCCTTTCTGCCTCCGCCATCATGAGTCACCCATGATACACATACTTTCCTTTGATCACCAAGGGAACTTTTACATACGCCCTGTTGATCCATCACACACATCAACAGAACATCAAGGTGTCTCCCACCGGCCCTTGCAGACTACTCAGTCTGGTTCTAATGGTGGTTACGGCCGCCTCGCCTTCCTTCACACCTGGATACATCATATGGTACTTTTTCATACACAACTATGAGTCACCCAGTCACATATCACACAGGGTAATTATACATACGCCCTTGTGATTACACATACACCTTCACACATAGTCAACGGGACCATATCACGACTACCTAGTCAGTTCCAATGGCGACTATGACTGCCTGGCCCTTGAGCCGTCCTCGGTCTCCAAATGATACACAACATGTGGTCCATCATAACACATCCACGGACTGCTACCTTACCGGGCACCGGGCAACCTCAGCCACCGGGTACACCAGGCGTCCCCCAAGGTCTCCTCCAGCACATGTTTCATGTTTCGCCCCATGCCTGAACAAGCACCCTCCAGGGTCAGTCATGGTTTCCCCAACTCCAGGAGCCATCACAACACGTTCATGACCACCGGCACGCACACAAGGAACAGAGGGATAGGAGCCTCCCGCATGGAGAAGGGCCGGCTCCCCTCACGTCCCAAAGGGACGGATCACCTCTCACACGTCCCCACATCTCAGTGGTCTGGACTACACTGAGTTCCCAACTCCAGTCTGACTCACACACAGACACCTGGCAGGTTAAGTCCTGCTCGCCACACCCACCTGACACACGCACACCTGGGACTGGTCAATTAGCACACACTGCTCATCTATCCTTTAGCTGTTAACCCACTATGTAGCGGGCAGGTTTCACACAGTACACACACACACACACAGTAAAACAGGCTGATGTGAACAGGATCCTGTTCTAATAACCCCTGTGATGCATCCAGCCATGGGACAGATCACCACAGTATTCTGAACTTAAGCCTACAGAGACTTTACTTGTAAGGACTTTATTGAACACAGTCAAACTTTTTTGAAAAACTTTATCCCTTTTCACTCGGAGCTTACAGAGACTAATGTAAAGATACTTCAAATTAAATTCCCTTATTTTCTAATTTAAAGGACCATAGTCAAAGGACTGGTTGTGACAACTAACTTCTTTTTCCAGCCTGCGGTGCATGGACTAGCACCATATGGACTGTTTCTGTTTTGCCATTTTTCAGTGGTTTTTGTAAATTTTTAATTTTGAGACTTTGTAAATACCGTATATACTCGTGTATAAGCCGACCCGCGTATAAGCCGACCCCCCTACTTTTACCCCCAAAAACTGGGAAAACCTATTGACTCGCGTATAAGCCGAGGGTGGACAATGCAGCAGCTACCGGTACTGAAAAATTTCAAAAATGAAAATAGGTACGAAAAAATGTTGAACTTTTATTTCAAATAGAAACAGTAAACTGCCAATGCAGCAGACCACCGTCCTGTTATAAAGCCCCCTATCACTGGTAAATAGCCCACCATCCCTGTATATAGCAGCCATCACTGGTATAGAGTGCCCCTAACTACTATACAGTTGCCGCCAGCACTGGTATACAAGCCCTCATCAGTGGTATACAGCCCCAGCAGTGGTATACAGCCCCAGCATTGGTATACAGCCCCCCAGCGGGTGTGGAATACAGGTCCCAGCAGTATACAGGTCCTAGCAGTATAGTATACAGGCCCCAGCAGTATACACGTCCCAGCAGTGTGGTATATAGGACACAGCAGTATACAGGTCCCAGCAGTATACAGGTCCCAGCAGTGTGGTATACAGGTCCCAGCAGTATATAGGTCCCAGTAGTATGGTATAGAGGCCACAGCAGTATACAGCTCCCAGCAGTGTGGTATAGAGGTCCCAGCAGTATACAGGTCCCAGTAGTATGGTATAAAGGCCGCAGCAGTATACAGCTCCCAGCAGTGTGGTAAACAGGTCCCAGCAGTATACAAGTCCCAGTAGTATGGTATAAAGGCCGCAGCATTATACAGCTCCCAGCAGTGTGGTAAACAGGTCCCAGCAGTATACAGGTCCGAGTAGTATGGTATACAGGCGCCAGCAGTATACAGCTCCCAGCAGTGTGGTATACAGGCCCCAGCAGTATACAGGTCCCAGTAGTATGGTATACAGGTCCCAGCAGTATACTGCTCCCAGCAGTGTGGTATACAGGTCCCAGCAGTATACAGCTCCCAGTAGTATAGTATACAGGCACCAGCAGTATACAGCTCCCAGCAGTGTGGTATACAGGCCCCAGCAGTATACAGGTCCCAGCAGTATACAGCTCCCAGCAGTGTGGTATACAGGTCACAGCTGTATACAGGTCCCAGCAGTGTGGTATACAGGACCTCAGCAGTGTGGTATACAGGACCTCAGCAGTGTGGTATACAGGACCTCAGCAGTGTGGTATAAAGGACCTCAGCAGTGTGGTATAGAGGACCTCAGCAGTGTGGTATACAGGACCTCAGCAGGGGTTAATAGCTCTCCCCTGCTGTCACATTGCACACCCCCCCCCATCAATGTATAGGCCCCCCAGGGCTCAGGGCTCCGGGATCCGGGATCCGGGATCACCCCCCCCCCCCCGCCCCCGCACTGCTCTCAGCATCGGGCTCCCCCCACACCGATCATCTCACCCGTCTTCTTCCAGCCACGGGGTTCCTCTGGTACGCGCTAGTCCTCCCTGTATGCCGGCTTATTGCTGTGCGCGGTGCATGACGTCATTGCACATGCGCCCGTCCGGCATACAGGGAGAACGAGCGTACCGGAGGAAGTCTGTGGCCGGAAGAAGACGGGTGAGATGATCGGTGCGGGGGGAGCCAGGAGCACACATTAGTACTGATCCCTGATGGGGGGGAGCAGTGATCCCGGAGCCCTGATCCCTGATGGGGGCGGAGCCCTGATCCCGGAGCCCTGATCCCTGATGGGGGGGAGCCCTGATCCCGGAGCCCTGATCCGTGATGGGGGGGGGAGCCCTGTACAGTGATGGGTGGGTGCCAGCAGGGGGAGGCTGAATACAGTCAGTAAAGTGCAATATGCACGGCTCCCCCTGGCGCTGATTGACAGGGGGATGCCGTGCATATTCATAGCACTTAATGAGCGGCATCATGTGACCTCCCGCTGTCACTGCAGCCTCCCCCTGCCTTCTCCTGCCTCCTCCAGCCCTCGGTGACAGCCCCCCCACACAGTATATACCGATTGACTCGCGTATAAGCTGAGGGGGGGACTTTTCAGCCCAATTTTTGGGCTGAAAAACTCGGCTTATACGCGAGTATATACGGTATGTTACCTGTTATAATATATATGTGTATGTTAACCAAAAATTGTTCCTCAGTCCAGGACCTTACCTAGGGGGAAATGTGGCGCCCTGCTAACCCAGGTAACCACAGACTGCATACAGCACGGATGAGTTTCCACAGTGGGTACACAGAGCAAACAACACCTTCCACCTTAGCACAGTAGGGGGAGCCCAAGTTGCTGCCCTTAGGCAAGATCCCCTATAAATACTGGTGCTGGGGACGGAGTTAGTTAGTGAGTGTGCAGATGCTAAAAGAGCTGTGAAGACGTACTGGTGGTAGGCCCGAGCCAGTTACTCCAAGCAGCATCTCTAGCAGTCCTGCAAAGGCCCAAGAGTGGGGACGGAAGGCAAGGAGAAGAGGAAGGATAGTGGGGACCGAGGAACCAGCATTAGGTTCACCCCCGAGCAACACTCCGGACACCGGAGTGCACGTCTACTGGAAAGCACTAGGCCCAGTAGAAAATACCGGCACACCGTGGAGACTCTAGTCTCCCGGGCATCTGCGCAGTCACATACCAGGGAGCCAGGCTCCACAGAGCAATAAACAGCAGTAGTCGAGCGAGGGTATCCCGACGAAAGCACAGGTGAACAGAGAGCAGAGGAGGCCAGCCAAGTTCTACATAGGCCGGGGCTTCACACACACGGGGAAAGCAACAAGGAGGCCTTATACCCACTCACTGTAGACACCCAGAAGTGCATCCCGTACACCCGGCAGTGCTCTAGACATCTACCTACAACTATACCAGTAAAAGAACAACCAGCGGTGTGTGTGTCAGTTCCTTACCCGTGTCCCTGTCACCCCCAAAGACTGTCCTGTCTTCCAGTAGCCCAGCCAACTCCCTGCTCCATTCAACATCAGCACCTCCATTACCACTGGTGCATCCCTGCTCTGGAGGGCCAGCTCCACCTGCAGGGAGATGTACCATCTTGGCCGCTATACCACCGCCCTCCGGAGCTCTCAAGCGGCGCTGGTGCTCAATCACCAGAAGCTGCGGGTGGCGTAACATGAACTTTATATACTACATTTCTCCCATTTCAACTACCCCTATTTAAAAAGCAGACCAGCAGAGCCACGGATCTGGGCAGGCCACCAGTGACAACCCAACAGCAGCAGAGGCCCAGACACCCGCGTCCCCATACCCTGGCACACAAAATTAGGTTTATTGAAGACAAATTCATGTGATCTCATATCTGAGCATCAAATTAACATGCATCAAACATACAACAAATGATCAGCGACTATGAAAATTTGTTGTACAAGATTAATTAATGGGAGAAATGTAACAATGCTCAAATTTCCAATTGCTGAAAAATACTATATTTTTGTTACAACTTCAGCCAAAATTTCAACTTACAGGACTCCTTAACCAGCTTCAATAAAAGGAAAATAGTTTATTTCTGTGTATTTCTATTCCCTAATAGATATACTTTTTAGTAAAGCCTTATGCATATCATTCTAGTGTGAAAAGACACCTTGGATCATAGTACCAATAAAGGTACAGTAGGACTGGACGTTATACATATGGAACTTGATTATAAGGCATATAATAAGGTTTGCATAGTAACACTCAGTTTTATGTGGCATGGTAAGACCTTCTGCACCACCACATAGACTACATGCATTGTGTATGAAGATTATCTTGCAGCAATTTACAGCACCAGACCAATTTTATGACTAAGGGTACCGTTACACGTTGCAATATCGTTCCGATATTACATACAATTTCACGTGAGCGCACACGTTTTTGGCGCTTGTCCAAGATCGCATAGGAGATGTCACACAGGGAGATATCAGCAGGCAACCCAACTAGGCTGTAGTCCTCAACTTTTGTGCGCTGGGTATGAGTAACCCAGCGTCCGAGCATTTACATTGTAGTGAATAGGGGAAGTTGCGTTCCACATCGTAGTTGCGCCGTCACACTGAACGATCATGCCAGATCGCATATGCAACATTGTATGGTTGAAGGGCTTGCACATTCTTCTTGCAATATCGTACCTGCGATTTTTTTCCGGTCGTATTGCCCTGTTACACCACACAACGCACCAACGATATCAACTGCAAGGACCACACCACTTGACTTTTTGTCAATGTTGCATTGCGATATCACGACGTGTAACGGTACCCTAAGAAGATCTGAATTTGTGGGTTGTTATAATCACCTAGGTAGGTTAACAATGCAACAATTTTTATTTATATCTGTCCATGGTATTACAGCAATTCTAGGTAGATGGCCACAATATGATGCCCCCATCTACGTTTCAATTTGATTTCTTCCTCAGGGCGTCTTGAGGAAGAAATCAAATTGAAACGTACGTAGGCGGTTCTGTGGGGGACACTCTGCAACACAGCACAGCGAGGACTTTGTAAGAGGCAGAAAATATACAGATGAGCGGTGCAGCAGCAGTCTAAATGACTGTACATAGTGGGGACCTATGGGGACTGCTGTAGTAAATAGCTAGATACCTGATAGATGAATGCTTGCACATAGTGGAAAAAGTGATGTTTAAGATACTCATTGATTTTATGATTGAAATTGGGAGTTTAACATGTGTAAATAACTTATCAAGTATCCTTGTCTGATGTTGGTCTAAAAGAGAGAGTAAAACCCACATATTATTATTTTATGTAATAAATTTTATTGAATAACAGCTTTTAAATGGTACCTGAATAAATTATATGTATATGAAATTATAAATAAAAGTGAGCTTTTTGTAAGATAAATTGGTTCAGTTTCATATGCCATCTAGTGTACTTATGGTGAAGCAACACAGATGATTTTTGGTATATATTGTATCTAGTGAAATGAAAGTTGTTGGACATTTGATTTTCCTGTGTGCCAAAGGGCTGAACCTGTGTACTGCATATTACCACACAATGTTTCAGGCCGCCATCAATAGCTTTTGACGGGTCACATACCTCATTGCACAGCATAAAACTATGTGCAACTGCCCTGTATCCCAAAGTAACGACACACACAGGTAGTTTTTTGGATCCAATTGTTTTTCACTTTATATTTTTGTGCACCAAAAATATTAGGACAACAACACACACAAAATAACAGAAAACAGAAGTGTTAACATCACACAAAGAAATGCAACATGATTACAAATAATGTAAAACAATAAAAATGTCAATCTTAGAAAAACATAAAAAAACCACTAACTAGCTAAAGAATGTGCACACACAAAAACCCACCCTCCTCATCATGTTGCTGCCTCACAGCACTAGCCACCCTACACCTGCTGGTGCTGCCAGGCCACTGCCCCAGGGCCATTAACGTATTAGCAGTATGTGTCTCTACTGTTCCTGGCATCCTGCTGAGTCCGATCCTGGCTCAGCGGCTGGAGTGGCGCCACACCATGGTCGGTAGCACTCCAATCCCCTGGGTGGACCTCCCCTGTTGTGGGGTCCACTGAATCCACATAACCTGCCGGCGTGTATGATGACCGATCCCTACGACGCAGGAAGTTATGCAGCACACAGCAGGCCAGTGATGCGGCCAGGGCTGTGGGGGGTACTCGGTCAC
Organism: Allobates femoralis; assembly: GCA_033576535.1. NCBI lineage: Eukaryota > Metazoa > Chordata > Amphibia > Anura > Aromobatidae > Allobates > Allobates femoralis. Next base: position 486,249,967 of record JARQOC010000004.1, on the reverse strand, counting down.
CGGGTCTGCTGAGTAGGGAGTCACAGATGGACGGTATCCCGGTGCCGTGCCCTGGGGATCATTTGAAGGGGGTGTGTGAGGGAATTATTTACAGGGGGACGTGACGCCACCTGTAGGGTCCGGTAAGGTGGTACCGGCGCTGCCAGCCGGCCGCTGAGGTGATGGAGGGGGCAGCAAAGTGTGGTACAGCTCCCCACAGGTGGAGCTTTACCTCAGGGCAGCAATAAAGGAAGATGGTGAGGGAGAGCAGTGAAGGAGGAAGATGGTGGGTTATAGCCGATGAACAGTCACACATACACACAGGGATAGTTGTTCCGGTACCTTTTACTGGTAGTCACAAAACAGGTACAGTTCTGAGTAATAACCGGGTCCCTGGTGCAATTTAGGATCAACTCCTTAGAAAGATATGAGGCCTCCTTTATCTATGTGCTTTGCCTTGAGGGATGAGTCTTGCCTGAGTTTGAGCTCTCCAATTCTCTTTTGTCTAAAACTAACAATCAGGCCCTTCTGCGGGAACCCGGTTTATCCTGTGGCCCCTGGTCCTCTGTTTGGTTAGTTTTTAATATCTCTAATCTCTTCCTTCAGGGCTAAACTTCACCTGAAATTGCTGGGCTTTTACTGTGGCTATACAAGCCCACAGCATCGGACTCCAGTGTCCGTTTGTCCTCAAGGGGGAATATCTTTTAGTCCCTCTTCTTATTCCCTACCTCTTCTCCTTGCCTCCGGCCCCTTCCCTGGGGTGTGAACAGCTGACAAAATGGTCCCTTCTGGTCCTGGCATCTGTCTTTTCCAGAGACCAGCAGCTCAGCCTCCTCCTCTTTCCTCTCCTCACACGAACTAACTGCCTAGCAACTGTCTCCTAGGACCAACTGTCTCCTCTCAGCCTGGATCTCATTAAAGGGGAACTGACTTAATGCAGCCAGTAGAGCTCCCCCTTCAGGTCTGGAGTGGAAGGTGTTGTGTGCTGAACAAACCAAGGTGTCAATCCTTCCTTGCACCAGTGCAACCTGTGGCAATCCCCCGCAGGGGTGCCACACCAGCACCACCACATCAATAGATTCCAGTTTCATATGCAGACATGTATGAAAAACCTGGAATGTATTGGCCATGATCCCGAACGCATTTTCAACCACACGGCGAGCCCGGGATAGCCGTTAATTGAAAATGCGCTGCTCAGAAGTAAGTGCCCTCTGGGATATGGCCGTAGTAGGTCTGCCTGAAGTGGGAAGGCTTCATCCCCCACAAATGCAAAGTTGAGATGATGGGTTGTCTCTTTATTTGAGGGCAAGTTCAGCCCACCTGTCCTTAGGTCTTGAGCCAAGGAGCAGTGTGCAAACACACCCCCATCTGAGATACTCATAGTTTGCGCAGCCTTGGGTGCCGGTGACGCTGGTGACACCAGTAGTTATGGCGGTCACATATGTCTATGAGGAGCATTAGCTCCGCCAGACCCCATGTGGCAGCACGCTGTGCGGCGGCCATGACTCCATTCCTATGTGCAGGGGAGGGGCAGGCACCTGGCAGGCAGGGAGTAACCAAAACAAACATCATGACGTCATCACGCACACTAACACTGCCAAACAACATTGAGAACGCTAACAAGGTTGCCGTCCACGGAGCGGGAGTAGCGTAATATAGCAATCAGCGTCACCAAATTCACAAACGATTGCAGTGCGTTTCCCATGGCACCCATGTGCGATGTGTAGCCCAACATCTGCACTGTTATGTGTGGCAGTATTGGCGGACACAGGGCAACTTCCAATACACGCACCCAGCTTAGCTTGCGCTATTGAATGTGCGCGTAATTGTACTGATGTAGTGGATGGTTGTGTAGGTGAAGATGTGTGTGGTGCTGAAGGGACAGATCTTCAAATATGGCGCCCTGTGAAGGGACAGCCAATGGAAACACAGTAGCCACCACCAATCATCGCTGAAGGCGCGCGGTCTCCAGCACGCTGTGGCACGCCTCTGGAAAATCAATAGGCGACGCAGATTGCTATCGCCTGTTCACACGCCAAAAGCCAGGAATGTCGCCTTCATGATTGCCTCTGATTTTGGAGCAATGCTATGAAATCGGAACCAGGCGCAACCTTTTTTATCGCCGCCAAATTCCCCAATTACACGCCGCAATTGTGAGGCAATTTCATGGCGATGGTGCCAGGGCAACAGATTGCCGGTCAGATTTCTCGCCGCGGTTGCAGCGTGTAAAGGTACCTTAAAAGTGTTTTCCCATGAACAAAACCTATTTTAAAGTTCATTTTAATCAATAGATTATGAAATAATAATAATTTCCACTATTGGATGTGTTTGGAAAAATATGTTCGTGTGTTGAGAAAATCTTATATACAGTATGTGTCCCTACCATGCACTGTGTAATGGCTGTTTTTGACCGTACAGGAACATGCCACATCTTCTGGGCAGGAGAGGATGCAAAAGAGTATAAAGACATTACAGAAAGGGATCACAATTCATTCTTTTTTGGAGGTAAAACATTTCCCTGCTTGTCTTTTACACTTCTTTTATCTCAAAGAAAGAATTATTTGCAGTCCCATGCTGTAATGTCTGTATACTATTTTGCATCCTCCCCAGGCAAGGATCAAACCATGTTCCGTGCATGGTCAGACATGGCCATTTCGCAGTAAATAGCAGGGACACATATATAAGATTATCTCAGCACTGGAACATCTTTTTTAAAAACAACTAGTTGTGGAAATTATTATTATTCCAGGATCTATTGATTAAAATGAGCTTTAAGATGACCTTTGTTTGTGGGTAAACCCTTTAAATTCCTGAAGATAACAGATATCATGACCGTAGCATAAGTATCCAGCTCCAGGTGGCAAGAATAGGTCTTAGGTTAGTTAATAAAAATCAAGACAGTAGATATCATCACTGTAGCATGTGTTTCCAGTTCCTGTCTCTATCCATGGACTTCAGGACCTGGCCTCAGCACAAATCCTCTCTCTCCCAATTCACGCCATCAACTGACTAACTTTAACATGTGGCTTGTTGTTCCAAAAACCTAGTCTCCTGCCCTGTTTGCAGGATGTATTTTGGGGAAACCCTCTGCAGAAAACAGCAAAGATGCCCCATCCCCCACCAGATGCAGGACATTGAATGTTAATATAGACTTGATTTCATTATGGTCTATGAAAACAGGCTGGAAGTGATAGTCTGATACATCACCTTGCCCCTTCAAATTGTGAATAATAAAATCGACGTAACTAGTGATCCATACTGAAAAAGTCTAATAGTCATTTTACAATGGCCAGCTCCTCACAATGACAATAAAGAACTATTGACAATGGAAAATTTAAAAATCTATGAAACAAAAAATGATTAAGTTATTTTCAGTATCAAATAGTATTTGTGTCATTGTTAGATTTGCTGGAAGTAAAAAGAGTAAATTGCGGCAGCTGTTTGACTCTGTAATGTGTCAGATGGGTGCTACGTTTGACATTTGCTCACATCCCTTTATAGGGATTTTGATAAAATATCTCAGTACTTATTAACAGAAACATGCTTTTCTTAATTGAGTTTTCTTCCCAGCTGACAGAATTGTTAGAGGTTATTGGGTTGTATTATCACATTTAATTATGCAAATTACCTCCCTATCTTGTGTGCCGTAGGCAGTGCCATGTTACATAATTTTTAATTTACAATAGAAAAATATATATATGCACCCGAGCCTTATTCATCATTAATTTTCCATAGCAACGCTGTCCTGTTACATTTGTACACCTGTCTAGTTTTTTTTGTGAAGGGAAATTAATGCAATATCTTTTCTGAATTTGGACTGATTTGTCACTGTTCTGTTTTTCGGTAGGTATGATAGTATAACAAAATAATACTCAAAAAAAACTATTTTTACAGCATGTCTATTAGATGCTTTTCGCCATAATATAAAGTCTGTAGTATATTTATCTCAATTTCTGTCAATTGCACTGTAAATGTTTCTTCAAAGCTCCTGTCACAAGTTATAAGTTCTTGCAATAATGAAAATATTGAGAAGAATAAAGTATTAAAAAATTAACATGGCAAAATATTTGCTCTTTTTAGAAAAAAAATATGTTTCGATTTAGGGCAATGACGTCAATCTCTAAAGCTCCAAGAAGAACAAGGGAGAAGTATATTGCAAATCATTCAACTAGTCTTCTTCACAATGTTTTCCTTACCTTTTTTTCTACATATTTTAACTGAGGGCTCTGTGTTTATACTAGATTTAAATTTGGGAAAGTCTAGGGTAACACATAAGCCATGGATCCGGTAAAAGCATCAGTTTTTCAACTTAGAATATTGTGAAAAATACATGCGTTAACAGATTCATAGGCTCCAATGGAAAAAACGCAGTGTCAAAACTGCACTAAAAAAGCCATGCGCTCTTGAAACTGCATCAAAAAATGCAGCAAGCAGGATTTTTGGGTGCAGTAAAAAAATACATACTGTTTTATTTAACATGGGGCCATATAGGAAACGCATCAATTACCGCATTGCGTTTTTTAGAAGCAAACATGGCAATTTACAAAAACGAAATCAGGTTTGCAAAACTCAGAAAATTGGCCTGCCATGTGTGACCCCAGCCTAAATTGGCCTTCTTTAAGCGGATTGGTTTGCCTTCCTCTGGATCGACACTGTAGAATATTAGGCTGAAGTAGATGTAGATGTGACATTTTACACTTTTCTAGCTTGTTGCTATATTATAAATGACAATACTATAAATTAAAAAATTCAAATTGACAAATTTAATTCTGGGACTACAGGAAAAGGCACTTAACCTCAAATGATCTGTAAAGACCAGACTTTAATATTAAAGGCATTCTTTTTACTACAGTATAATTTACTAAAAATTAGTGATGGGTGAGTCCTAAATTACTCGGAATCGCTTGACTCTAGAGAGTTCGAGCCCGGGACTCGCTACTCGTTGCGAGTCTAGCGAGTCCAATGTTAATGAATGGGGAAGCGAGTAATAGCGAGTAATGTGTGATTTACAAATCGCAGATGTGTCTCGGAAAGTGCTTGCATTGCCGTTTTGGCGGGTTAAGTGCGTGCTAACACTTGGCAGTGAAGCAGCACACTAGTCCCTGCAAAAATTATTAAGTGCGCACAAGTAGTCGCACAAGCAGGTGGCGTACATGCTATTCGCAGGTAGGAGAGCAGCAACGCACTGGTCTGCCACAGAGAAAATAAAGCTGAAGGGGTTATTATGACCCAAAATATATCAGGTGCAATAAAATAAGAAATAGTACCTCAGCTAAGCCTCTGACTTCAGCTATTAGGACAGCTGAGTGAGTAAGCTAAGCTATGAGGTCGGTCCTGTGTGCACTGTAAGGCTGCTCCTCCCTGCCTGCCTGCCTACAGTCCTCTACACAGTACTCCTCTGTCCTCCTGGTAGCTCTCAGAGAAGGGCTGTTTGGGTTAAATATAAGGAATCTTGAGTTTCCCTACACTGACTGACACTCCCTATGATCTGCTCCAGCATCTACCTCACCCTGCACTAGCTCAGATCGTCACAGGAATGTGGAGGAAATGGCGGTGGCAAGGCTTATATACAGCCTCGCCTCTCATACATGACATAGGCATCACGATGGACAGAAGCCAATCATAGTCCTGCCACAACCAACATGGCTGTGGCATTACTGAATATGATTGGCTAACATGCTTGTCCATCTTCACAAGTTTTCTGACCTAACACGCTAGGCTGTCTCGGAAGCTTTGTCGGAACATAGCAGATTCTGTATTCGCGAGTCCCGAATACAGTATACAGGACTCGGATTCGTAGACTCGCTCAGACTCGCTGCTGACAGCGGGTATCCGTGAAGCGGTGCGATTGTTTAAACGATTTGGGGAGATTCAAGCTACATAGCGATGTGATATAGCGAGTCTAGCAAGTGAGAAAAAGTAAACTCTGACAAAACTAGGATTGCCATTGACTTGCATTGGACTCGTTACTGTGCGAATAATCTCTGGGAAACTCGCAGAGTACCGAGTCCTGCGAGTAGACTCGCCCATCCCTACTAAAAATGTGAATATGGAAGGTTTATCACTGATCTATAAACTCTATGGTTTTTAGATTTATTTATTGTAAAAATGTAAATGAAAAGCAGAATAAATATATGCACTCTGAAACATTTTACACCATGTAGTCCTAAAAAGCATATGGTCATTATGGACATTGAACTCATTACGAGATTGAAGGTAAGTAAAAATAAAATTCTGACACAGTAAAAAAACAAAAAGCACAAATATGGTTTAATCAAGAGGGGTCATCATCAAAATGTATTCTACATAGCTGAGTAGTATTTTTTTTTACATCACAGATTTCTAATGTTTGAGATCAAACAGGGTAAATACAAACCCTGGGAAAACACAACACTCAAACTCCATTGAGATGTTGTCCCTTATTGGATAAAAATACTGAACCCTTTGGCCGCCATGAAGTTGTTTAATACTGATAAAGATCTTTTTTATCAAATTTCTTTTTATGTAATATCACGACATACACATAGTGATGGGCGAATCCTAAATTACTCGGAATCGCTTGACTCTAGCGAGTCCGAGCCCAGGACTCGCTACTCGTTGCGAGTCTAGCGAGTCCAATGTTAATGAATGGGGAAGCGAGTAATAGCGAGTAGTGTGAGATTTACAACTCGCAGATGTGTCTCGGAAGCTTCAGCCTGAAGCAATCCTAGTTTTGTCATTTATTTGCATTGCTCGTTTACTTTGTAAGTAATCGCTGACTCGCACAGATAAGAGAAGAGTCCTGTCTCCTCTGTGTTGGCTGCCAGCTCCAGGGTCCTAGAGCCTGCCTGCTGCCTGATGTAGCAGAGCTGAAATTGTTCTCAGTCTGCTCATTCCCTGTGTACAGACATGAATGTCTGTGCACAGAGATGATGTAGCAGAGCTGAGATTGTTCTCAGTCTGCTCATTCCCTGTGCATAGAGATCTATATCTATACACAGGGGATGTAGCAGAGAGGACATCGCGTTTTGGACTGCGTCGGACGGAAGAGGATTTTTTTAATTAAAGATGGAGTCCCTAATGGCTTTTTTTTTTATTTCTAATAAAAAATTTTCTTTGTGTTGTGTTTTTTTTAAAACAATTTCATAGAAATTCATGGTGGTCATGTCTAATATTGGCGTGACCACCATAAATTTCGGGCTTAGGGCCAGCTGATAATACAAAGCTGGCCCTAACCTCTTTATTACCCAGCGTGCCACCGCTACCAGGGCCGCTGGAAGAGCGGGGTTCAGCGTCAGAGGATGGCACTTCAATGAACGCGCCATCTTCTGGGGCGGCTGCGGGCTGCAATTTGCAGCGGGGGGTGCCCAGAAAGCTTGGGCATCCCTGCGCTGCGGATTCCAGCCCCCAGCTGCTTAGCTGTACCTGGCTAGACATAGAAATTGCGCGGAGCCCACGCATTTTTTTTAAATTATTTCATGAAATTCTGAGATTCTGACTCTGAGACTCTGACTCTGAAATTCATTAAATAATTTTAAAAAAATGCGTGGGGCTCCGCGCAATTTCTATGTCTAGCCAGGTACAGCTAAGCAGCTGAGGGCTGGAATCCGCAGCGCAGGGATGCCCAAGCTTTCTGGGCACCCCCGCTGCAAATTGCAGCCCGCAGCCGCCCCAGAAGATGGCGCGTTCATTGAAGCGCCATCCTCTGGCGCTGAACCCCGCTCTTCCAGCGGCCCTGGTGGCGGTAGCACGCTGGGTAATAAAGGGGTTAATACCAGCTTTGTTATACAAGCTGGTATTAAGCCCGAGATTCTTAATGTCAGGCCACGTTTGACCCAGCCACTAAGAATCTCCAATAAAGGGTTAAAAAAACACAGAGAAATTTTTTTATTTGAAATAAAAAAAAAAGCCATTAGGGACTCCATCTTTAATTAAAAAAATCCTCTTCCGTCCGACGTAGTCCAAAACGCGATGTCCTCTCTGCTACATGCACAGGGAATGAGCAGACTGAGAATAATCTCAGCACTGCTACATCATCTCTGTGAGCAGGCAGGTTCTAGGACCCTGGAGCTGCACAGAGAAGACAGCTGGACTCGGCTCGCAAAGAAACAGCAGTTACTTTGCGAGTTTCCCTGCTATCACTGGCACAGTAGCCAGTGATGACTCGCACGAGTCCAATGCAAACAATGGCAATCCTAGTTTTGTCAGCGTTTCTGACAAAACTAGGATTGATATTGATTTGCATTGGACTCGTGCGAGTCATCACTGGGAAACTCGCCGAGTACCGAGTCCTGCGAGTCCCTTACTACTCGCCGAGTAACGAGTCCTAGCGAGTAGATTCGCCCATCCCTACATACACAACATAATATAGAAATACAGCTAAGAATCACCATATAAATACACAGTGAATGAAGAAAAAAGTATTGCAAAATAATAGTAACAGTTACTAATGTGTACAGTCATCAACTCCTACCCCTGAATAGATCATAGAACATTAGAATTAATACTACTAGTAATAAAAATAATAATGAGTAGAAATGAAAAAAAAAAATGTATTAGTCTCTCCCTTCTTCCATACACCCCAAACTCCCTAGATGCATGAAATATTTCAGTACCTCAACTTGACATAGTCTTTAAAGAATCCCTGTCAGCAGGATTTAACACTGTAAAGTAAAGCCATGGCCATAATGGTGATGTGATGCAGATTAAACTGATACTTGCGGTGAAGAAATCCAACCTGTGGTTGCCGAATAATCATCCTCTAAAGTTTTCATGTAATGACATCTTCTGTGCACTGGTGTGAATCCAGGGGGACTTGGAGGTAGGGTCTTCTACTTCTTTGCCCCTGTGCCTGACTTTCTTTTACAGGTCAGTGATCTGACTCCATGAAATTCTGTGTGCCTCAGCCATCATTAGGTTTACGGTGGAGGCACACTATCATGCATCAAAAATGGAGGGTTTTTGATGCATAACAGTCATGCTGAGTGCTGTCTGTTTGGTTGTGCGGGTGTGGTGTGTGTGCATGCGTGTTCATGAGAGTGTGGTGCGAGTAAGTAGCAGGCTTTTAGCCTGCTACATTTAGTGCTGCTCTCCTCGGTGCTGAAGTCTGCCTGTGCTGGATGTTAGTGCTGTCCAAGGTGCTGAAGTTTGCTCACCGGGATTTCTCAGCATGCTGTTATTCAAATCATATCCGGGAAACAATCTATGGGCACCGGATCCAGGAAAAATTTGGATAGTTTCCCGATGTAACAGGCCAGATTAACCCCCCTGCCCAGAATATACATGGGATTAAAGTGGCCTAGGCCAGATTATAACCCGGGAATATTATGGCCTAGCCCAAACTATACCCCAGGACCATTGAGTGATATACTTAATAAAGGGGCCCCAGTCAGTGCACAGGGACCCCAGGCAGCACACAGGGGCCCCAGGCAGCACACAGAAGCCCCAGGAAGTGCACAGGGCCCCAGGTAGAAAACAGGAGCCCGAGGCAGTGCTCAGGGGCCCCAGGCAGCATACAGGGGCCCCTGGCAGAGCACAGGGACCCCAGGTCACACACAGGGGCCCCAGTCAGCGCTCAGGGGTCCCAGGCAGTAAACACAGGGGCCCCAGGCAGTGCACAGGAGCCCCAGTCAGCATTCAGGGGCCCCAGTCAGTGCACAGGGCCCCAGGCAGCATACAGGGGTTCCAGGTAGTGCACAGGGCCCCAGGCAGAACACAGGAGCCCCAGGCAGCACATAGGGGCCCAAGGCAGCACCAGGGGCCCCAGGCAGTGCACAGGGCCCCAGGCAGAGCACAGGGGTCTCCACAGGGCCCCAGGCAGCACACAGGGGCCCCAGGAAGTGCTCAGGGGCCCAAGGCAGCATACAAGTTCCTCGGGCAGAGCACAGGGCCTCAGGCAGTGCATGGGGGCCCCAGAAAGTGTATGGGGGCCCCAGGCAGTGCACAGAGGCCCCAGGCAGTGCACGAGGGCCCCTGGCAACATACAGGGGCCCCAGGCAGCGCTTGGGGCCCCAGGCAGCATAGAGGGGACCCAGGCAGTGCACAGGATCCCATGCAGTGCACAGGGCCCCAGGAAGCATACAGTTACCTCAGGCAGTGCATGGGGCCCCAGGCAGCGCACAGGGGCCCCAAGTAATGCATGGGGCCTCAAGCAGCACACAGGGGCCACAGGCAGCACACAGGGGCCCAGGCTGCATATACGGGCCCCAGACAGCACACAGGGCTCCAGGCAGCACACTGGGGTCAGAGACAGAAAACGGGTCCCACGCAGCACACATGGCCGAAGGCAGCACATGGGGCCCTAGGAAGCACACAGGGGCCCAAGGCAGCAGAGAGGGGGCCCCAGGCATTGCACAGGGTTCCAGGCAATGCATGGGGGCCCCAGGCAGTACACAGGGGCCCCAGGTATCACACGGGTGCCCAAGGCAGCATACAAGGTCCTCAGGCATTGCACAGGGCCTCAGGCAGTGCATGGGGGCCCCAGAAAGTACATGGGGCCCCAGGCAGTGCACAGAGCCCCAGGCAGCACTTGGGGCCCTAGGCAGAACACAGAGCCCCAGGCAGCGCATGAGGGCCCCTGGCAACATACAGGGGCCCCGGGCAGCACTTGGGGCCCCAGGCAGCATAGAGCACAGGAGCCCATGCAGTGCACAGGGCCCCAGGAAGCATACAGTTACTCAGGCAGTGCATGGGGCCCCAGGCAGTGCACTGGGCCCCAAGCAATGCATGGGGCCTCAAGCAGCACACAGGGACCACAGGCAGCACACAGGGGCCCAGGCTGCATATAGGGGCCCCAGGCAGCACACAGGGCTCCAGGCAGCACACTGGGGGCAGAGAAAGAAAACGGGGCCCCACACAGCACACATGGCCGAAGGCAGCGCATGGGGCCCTAGGAAGCACACAGAGGCCCCAGGCATTGCACAGGGTTCCAGGCAAAGCATGGGGGCCCCAGACAGTACACAGGGGCCCCAGGTATCACACAGGTGCCCAAGGCTGCATACAGGGCCCCAGGCAGCACACAGGGACCCCAGGCAGTGCATGGCTGCCAGGTAGCACACAGGGGCCCCAGGCTGCATATAGGGCCCCAGGAAGCATACAGGGCTCCAGGCAGCACACTGTGGGCAGAGAAAGAAAATGGGGTCCCACGCAGCACACATGGCTGAAGGCAGTGCATGGGGCCCTAGGAAGCACACAGGGGCCCCAGGCAGCAAAGAGGGGGCCCCAGGCATTGCACAGGGTTCCAGGCAATGCATGGGGGCCCCAGACAGCACACAGGGCTTCAGGCAGCACACTGGGGGCAGAGACAGAAAATAGGGTCCCACACAGCACACATGGCCGAAGGCAGTGCATGGGGCCCTAGGAAGCACACAGGGGCCCCAGGCAGCAGAGTGGGGGCCCCAGGCATTGCACAGGGTTCCAGGCAATGCATGGGGGCCCCAGGCAGTACACAGGGGCCCCAGGTATCACACGGGTGCCCAAGGCTGCATACAGGGCCCCAGGTAGCACACAGGGAAGCCAGGCAGTGCATGGCTCCCAGGTAGCACACAGGGGCCCAAGGCTGAATATGGGGGCATCAGTCAGCATACAGGGGGCAGAGACAGCAAACAGGTTCCCAGGCAGCACATGGGGCCTGAGGCAGCTCACATGTCCCAGGCAGCGCACAGGGGCAGAGATAGTGCACAAGGGGGAAAGGGACAGCGCACAAGGGAAGAAGAGACAGCACACAGGGCCACTGTGCACTGTCTCTGCTCTTCTGTGTGCTGTCTAGTACCCCCTGTGCAATGTCTGGCACTCCCTAAGCGCTGTCTAGGACCGCCTGTGCAATGTCTAGGGCCCCATTCTTGAGTATATCACTCAATCCTTTGCGATGTCTGGGGTCCCTGTGTGATGTCTGGGGCCCCTGTATGCTGCCTGTGGTCCCTGTGCACTGTCTGAGACCCCCTGTGCAATGTCTAGGGCCCCATTCTTAATTATATCACTCAATCCTTTGCGATGTCTGGGGTCCCTGTGTGATGTCTGGGGCCCCTGTATGCTGCCTGTGGTCCCTGTGCACTGTCTGAGACCCCCTGTGCAATGTCTAGGGCCCCATTCTTAATTATATCACTCAATCCTGTGTGATGTCTGGGGTCCCTGTGCCATGTCTAGGGTCCCTATGCGATGTGCGATGTCTGGAGCCCCTGTATGCTCACTAGGGCCCCTGTGCACTGCCTGGGGCCCCTCTATGCTGCCTGGGGCCCCTGTACCCTACCTGGGGCCTCCGTGTACTGCCTAAGGCCCTGTGCACTGCCTGTAGCCCCTTTATGATACTTGGGGCCCCTGTGCACTGCCTAGAGTCTCTGTATGCTACCTGGGGCCCCTGTGAGCTGCCTGGGGCCCCTAAGAGCTGAATGAGATCCCTCTGTTCTGCCTGGGGCCCCTGTATGCTGCTTGGGCCCCTTTGTGCTGCCTGGGGCCCCATTGTGCCACTTTAACCCTGGATATTTTCTGGGCAGGGTGTTAATCTGGCCTGTTACACCAGATTCGATTTGAATAACAGCAATCTGGGAGATCCCGGTAAGCAAACTTCAGCACCATGGAAGACTTCAGTACCGAGGACAGCAGCACTAAATGAAGCAGGCTAAAGCCTGATCAGGAACAATATTTGCCATCAGATTCTACACATCAGGTGCTATCCAGTCCTGTCAGGGTGATCCTGCAAAAAACAGGATACACCTTGACAGGCAAAACCCGTGGTGCATTGGCTAATCTGCCGGTACCCAAGGAAATTCAAACAGCGCTGATGTCAAGGCAGCAGTAAAGCCAATTGGCTGATCTGCTGGCAACCCAGCAAATTCAAACTCCGCTGCTTTTACAGCAGCAGCAGTAATGCCGATAGTGTAATTTTCAGCAGCATTGCAAAAACCATGCTATTAATTTGCAGAGTGTTCTGTATGGGTGAGAGATTTTCTCGCACCCATGTACTTTCATTGGCCACTCACACATCAAAATCACGTTCAATTGCAGCTTGCTGCAATTGAACTCACATTTGACTCACATTGCAAGTTCATATGATCAGTAACAATTAGTTATACTGGCCCTGATTTTCCTCGCATTGCACTGCGTTGCGCTTAGTTACCCCATGTTTACCTTGGTTACCAGCGTTCTCGCTGGTCCTGATCGCTGGTGAGTCTGCCTGTTTGACAGCTCACCAGCGATCAGTTAACAATGTCCCAGCGATCCACATCGTTGGTCGGATTGCTGGAACATCGTTAGGTGTAACGGGGCCTTTAAGTTACCGTCACATGCCGCAATATCGCCTGGAAATCATAAAGGCGATATGTCACCCCGGAGAAATCGCCGTGAAATTGCCTCACGGTTGCGGCATGTGATTTGGCAATTTTGTGGCGATAAATCACCCCTTGGCCGTTGCCTGATTCCTAAACAGTGCTAAGTAATCAGCCGCAATCCTTAAGGTGATATTTCCATGTTGTGGGGTGTGACAGGGCGATAATGATTGAAAGAGCGTTCTGTAGTCCGCGCCCCATCTGCGATGATTGGTCTTGGCTGCTGTGTTCCCATTGGCTGTCAGTTGACAGGGCGCCATATTTGAAGAGCTGTCCGTTCAGCACCACACATATCTTCAGCTACACAAGCGTCCGCAAAATCAGTGCAATTAGGCGCGCCATTGAATAGAGCAAGCAATGTTGTCCGCGTGTATTAAGTAGCGCTGTGTCGAGTATAGTGCCACACATGACAGCTCAGATGTTGGCCTACACATCGTAGAAGTGTGCCATGGGCCACGCACTGCAATCGCCCTATGTGTGTGAAATTGGTGATGCTGCTGGGTACATTATGCTTCTCCCACTCCGTGGACATCTACCTTGTTAGCGCCCTCAACTTTGTTTGGCGGCGCCAGTGTGCGTGGTGACGTCATCATGTTTCTGTTCCTTCCTCACTGCCTGCAAGGTGCCTGCCCCTCCCCAGCCCATAGGAGAAGAGTCATGGCGGCCACACAGCGCGCTGCCACATGGGGTCTGGCAGAACTTATGATCCTCATAGACTTGTGTGACCGTCATGACTACTGGTGCCACCAGCATCACCGGCACACACGCCTGCGTAAGCAGAGCATACTCAGGAGCATCCAGCAGGCCCTGCTCCAGAAAGTGGGTGTGGAGAGGACCCGCAAACAGATCCAAAAAACCTTGCGGATCTGAAACACAAGTCCCCAGGGTGGATTGTGGATATTCGTGCCCGGATTGCCAGGCTGCATGGTGAGTATGTGGAAATGTCAAACACACACATGCCAATCATCCTACTTCAAACACTACCCAACCATCATGTGGTAGTGTGCCATGGCACATAGTGTGACATAAACCACTATGTGGATCTGTCAACAATGTGTATTTGCATTTGGTCACACTGCAACATGAAGGTGCAGAATACACTCATATGTTTTGGTAATGCTGACGCCAATAGTGCTCCTTAAATTGTGTGTGGCCGAACATAGGTGTGTAATGACACCAAAGTTGTCCTCAACATATTAATGCTAATTAGAAGGGCCACATCACATCTGGCAGCACATATGTGCGCACTCTGACACATAGCATTTCACAACACATTGATCACAATCTGGACAAGTGACTACAAGCTGACTGCTATGTGTCTGCTCTTGTGTTTTGTTTAAAAATCCATCCTCTGCTAATTCAAGGGTGTTTTACATCCCAAATATATGCTCACTGGTGTTGTGGTCTGGTTCAAAAACAGACTGGCCCCTAACCATAGTGTCGCTGAAGACCAAAAAAATTCAGCCGAGCCTGCACGCCCTAATGACATTGATACACACACAGTACATGTTTGCCCTATGTTGTGTTCCTTTTCTCAAATCCATGTCTTGTCAATTTTTTAAATTACAGATGAGGATGACTCCCTGTCAGAGGAGGCGCGATGGTCCCCTAGACCACCCGGGACCCCCCATCACCTGCCATGGAGGGAGAAGGAAGACCGCCCCCCCGGGACCCCACCAACACCTGCCATGGAGGTCCCAGTAAGTCCGGCATCCCCCCGGGATCCCGCCATCACCTGCCATGGAGGGCCCAGGAAGTCTGGCTTCCCCGGGACACTACCATCACCTGCCATGGAGGGCCCAGGAAGTCTGCCCCCCCCGGGACATGACCATCCCCTTTCCTGGAGGGCCCAGCAACTCGGCCCCCCCCCCCCGCCCGGGACCATACAGTCATCTTACCTGGAGGGAGCAGGGAGCCCGTTAGTCTGGCTCCAGAACCCAAACCCCGGCTCAACTCCCCTCCAGCATCTCCAGCTTCCGTGGGCCACACCGTGACATTGAGCCCGCAATGCTTGGTATTGCTGGTAAGTGCTGTCAATGGCCTCCAAGCTTTGTTATATACCTGTTGGTGTGTGTCCCTAACATCAGTATGTGAGTAATTCTGTTTTTTTGTTGTTCCTTTCTTTGTCAAGGTGCAAGAGCTCGCCTGCAGGATGGGATGTGAGCGCATCCCTATCTCCGGAAGATGGAACCCGGGATGGGGCTCTGCAACGTAAGTGAAAACCTGTGCAATGATGTCACCCACCAACACCTGCACATGTCACTGACTAATGGCCGTTTTTTCCTATACAGGTGTAACAACTCTTGCGGAAATGCTGCAGGCACACACGGAGGCCCAGCAGCACATGAACTGGTTGCGGGCAATGATCATGTCCCTCCAGGCAGCCCAGTCCACCATTGCCCCTAGTCCACCATATCCCCCCCAATAATGTTGGCAATAACCCTTATATTTGGTTGTCCATGTTGGACCCTTTTTGTGTGACTTTTGCCATGTCGGAACCCTTGTTTGTTAGGCCACGTTGGCCTCTTTTCTCATAGTATCCCACATTGGGAAAGTGGGTAGTATGGTTTGTCTGCTACTAATCAGAAAAAACATCTTTTACAAAAAAAACACCACAAAATAAATGTTCTTGAACCAAAATATACTGTGTGATCCCTTGTCTCTGCACACACAGGGACATCTTGGCCCGGTTAAATTGTTAAACACAACACATGGCTAATGATTTGGCGTAAGTGTGCATTGTGACATGATAAAGACTAGCGATGAGCGAGCATGCTCGCCACTAATCGGTACTCGCACGAGTATCACTGTACTCGGGCGACTCGCCGAGCACCGAGTAATCTTGCGATACTCGTGCTGTGCTCGTGGTCGTCATCTCTGCATGTTGGCGCTCTTTTGAGAGCCAGCCCACGTGCAGGGATTGGCTGGCAGACCACTGCAATACCACAGCCCTGTTAGTTGTGGCATAGCAGTGATTGGTCGCCCTGCACAGCGTGACCGAGCCTTTATAACTCCCGGCGCGCTGTGCTCGGCACACAGCCATCCAGACAGTGAGTGTAGGGAGAGTGTCTGCTGCTGCTTAGGGACAGATTTGCGGCCCTCATAGGTAGATCCGGAGCAGGGCTGCAAACTGCTGCTGCTGACCACAACAGTCCTCAGGACTAATCTAGGAGGATATAGGCAGGGTGATCCAGATTGGAGTCCAAGCTTTCCAGTGACCAGAACAGTCCTTCTCAGGACTAATCTAGGAGGATATAGGCAAGGTGATAGAGATTGGAATCCAAGCTTTTCTGTGACCATGAGTCACCACACTCTTGTACTTACTACCTTAATACAGGATAGGGACTAAAATCCTCTCCTGACACCATTACAGTCACCAGACAGGTGTACGTACTACCTTAATACAGGTTAGGGACTAAAATCCTCTCCTCACACCATTACAGTCACCAGACAGGTGTACGTACTACCTTAATAAAGGTTAGGGACTAAAATCCTCTCCTCACACCATTACAGTCACCTGACAGGTGTACGTACTACCTTAATACAGGTTAGGGACTAAAATCCTCTCCTGAAACCATTACAGTCACCAGACAGGTATACGTACTACCTTAATACAGGTTAGGGACTAAAATCCTCTCCTGAAATCATTAAAGTCACCAGACAGGTGTACGTACTACCTTAATACAGGTTAGGGACTAAAATCCTCTCCTGACACCATTAAAGTCACCAGACAGGTGTACGTACTACCTTAATACAGGTTAGGGACTAAAATCCTCTCCTGACAACATTACAGTCACCAGACAGGTGTACGTACTACCTTAATACAGGTTAGGGACTAAAATCCTCTCCTGAAACCATTACAGTCACCAGACAGGTGTACGTACTACCTTAATACAGGTTAGGGACTAAAATCCTCTCCTCACACCATTACAGTCACCAGACAGGTGTACGTACTACCTTAATACAGGTTAGGGACTAAAATCCTCTCCTGACACCATTAAAGTCACCAGACAGGTGTATGTACTACCTTAATACAGGTTAGGGACTAAAATCCTCTCGTGAAACCATTAAAGTCACCAGACAGGTGTACGTACTACCTTAATACAGGTTAGGGACTAAAATCCTCTCCTGACACCATTACAGTCACCAGACAGGTGTACGTACTACCTTAATACAGGTTAGGGACTAAAATCCTCTCCTGACACCATTACAGTCACCAGACAGGTGTACGTACTACCTTAATACAGGTTAGGGACTAAAATCCTCTCGTGAAACCATTACAGTCACCAGACAGGTGTACGTACTACCTTAATACAGGTTAGGGAGCTAAAATCCTAACCTCTTGTGATCTCAACAGTCACCACACTGGTGTACGTCATACCTTGATACAGGTTAGGGAACTAAAATCCTAATCTCTTGTGATCTCAACAGTCACCAGACTGGTGTACGTCATACCTTGATACAGGTTAGGGAACTAAAATCCTAACCTCTTGTGATCTCAACAGTCACCACCCTGGTGTACGTCATACCTTGATACAGGTTAGGGAACTAAAATCCTAATCTCTTGCGATGTCAACAGTCACCACACTGGTGTACGTCATTCCTTGATACAGGTTAGGGAACTAAAATCTTAACCTCTTGTGATCTCAACAGTCACCACACTGGTGTACGTCATACCTTGATACAGGTTAGGGAACTAAAATCCTAATCTCTTGTGATCTCAACAGTCACCACACTGGTGTACGTCATACTTTGATACAGGTTAGGGAACTAAAATCCTAATCTCTTGTGATCTCAACAGTCACCACACTGGTGTACGTCATACCTTGATACAGGTTAGGGAACTAAAATCCTAATCTCTTGTGATCTCAACAGTCACCACACTGGTGTACGTCATACCTTGATACAGGTTAGGGAAATAAAATCCTAATCTCTTGTGATCTCAACAGTCACCACACTGGTGTACGTCATACCTTGATACAGGTTAGGGACTAAAATCCTCTCCTGAAACCATTAAAGTCACCAGACAGGTGTACGTACTACCTTAATACAGGTTAGGGACTAAAATCCTCTCGTGAAACCATTACAGTCACCAGACAGGTATACGTACTACCTTAATACAGGTTAGGGAACTAAAATCCTAACCTCTTGTGATCTCAACAGTCACCAGACTGGTGTACGTCATACCTTGATACAGGTTAGGGAACTAAAATCCTAACCTCTTGTGATCTCAACAGTCACCACACTGGTGTATGTCATACCTTGATGCAGGTTAGGGAACTAAAATCCTAACCTCTTGTGATCTCAACAGTCACCACACTGGTGTACGTCATACCTTGATACATGTTAGGGAACTAAAATCCTAATCTCTTGTGATCTCAACAGTCACCACACTGATGTACGTCATACCTTGATACAGGTTAGGGAACTAAACTCCTAATCTCTTGTGATCTCAACAGTTACCAGACTGGTGTACGTCATACCTTGATATAGGTTAGGGAACTAAAATCCTAACCTCTTGTGATCTCAACAGTCACCACACTAGTGTACGTCATACCTTGATACAGGTTAGGGAACTAAAATGCTAATCTCTTGTGATCTCAACAGTCACCACACTGGTGTACGTCATACCTTGATACAGGTTAGGGAACTAAAATCCTAATCTCTTGTGATCTCAACAGTCACCACACTGGTGTACGTCATACCTTGATACAGGTTAGGGACTAAAATCCTCTCCTGAAACCATTAAAGTCACCAGACAGGTGTACGTACTACCTTTATACAGGTTAGGGACTAAAATCCTCTCCTGAAACCATTACAGTCACCAGACAGGTGTACGTACTACCTTAATACAGGTTAGGGACTAAAATCCTCTCGTGAAACCATTACAGTCACCAGACAGGTGTACGTACTACCTTAATACAGGTTAGGGAACTAAAATCCTAACCTCTTGTGATCTCAACAGTCACCAGACTGGTGTAAGTCATACCTTGATACAGGTTAGGGAACTAAAATCCTAACCTCTTGTGATCTCAACAGTCACCACACTGGTGTACGTCATACCTTGATACAGGTTTAGGGAACTAAATCCTAACCTCTTGTGATCTCAACAGTCACCACACTGGTGTACGTCATACCTTGATACAGGTTAGGGAACTAAAATCCTAATCTCTTGTGATCTCAACAGTCACCACACTGGTGTACGTCATACCTTGATACAGGTTAGGGAACTAAAATCCTAATCTCTTGTGATCTCAACAGTTACCAGACTGGTGTACGTCATACCTTGATATAGGTTAGGGAACTAAAATCCTAACCTCTTGTGATCTCAACAGTCACCACACTGGTGTACGTCATACCTTGATACAGGTTAGGGAACTAAAATGCTAATCTCTTGTGTTCTCAACAGTCACCACACTGGTGTACGTCATACCTTGATACAGGTTAGGGAACTAAAATCCTAATCTCTTGTGATCTCAACAGTCACCACACTGGTGTACGTCATACCTTGATACAGGTGTTAGGGACTAAAATCCATCTCCTGTGAACCATTAAAGTCACACAGCAGGTGTACGTACTACCTTTAACAGGTTAGGGACTAAAATCCTCTCCGGGAACCATAACAGTCACCAACAGTGTACGTACTACCTTAATACAGGTTAGGGACTAAAATCCTCTTCGTGAACCAATACAGTCACCAGACACGGTGTACGTATACCTTATATAAGGTTAGGGAACTAAAATCCTAACCTGTGATCACATCAACAGTTACCAGACGGTGTACGTATAGGAATATAAGGTTAGGACTTGTCTAACTCATCCTGTGATCGTCATAACCGCAACAGGTTGTACTCATAACCTTATTCAGTTAGGGAACTAAATACCAACCTGTGTGTATCCATACGTACGACACAGGTGTACGTCATACCTTAATACAGGTTAGGGAACTAAAATCCTAATCTCTTGTGATCTCAACAGTCCCACCAACGTGTACGTCATACCTTGTACAGGTTAGGGAACTAAATCCTAATCTCTTGTGATCTCAACAGTTCACCACGACTGGTGTACGTCATACCTTGATACAGGTTAGGGAACTAAAATCCTAACCTCTTGTGATCTCAACAGTCACCACCTGGTGTACGTCATACCTTGATACAGGTTAGGGAACTAAAATCCTAATCTCTTGTGATCTCAACAGTCACCACACTGGTGTACGTCATACCTTGATACAGGTTAGGGAACTAAAATCCTAACTCTTGTGATCTCAACAGTCACCACACTGGTGTACGTCATACCTTGATACAGGTTAGGGACTAAAATCCTATCTCTGAAATCTAAAGTCACCAGACAGGTGTACGTCAACCTTATACAGGTTAGGGACTAAATCCTATCCTGTGAAACCATTACAGTCACAGACAGGTTACGTACTACCTTGATACAGGTTAGGGAACTAAAATCCTAACTCTTGTGATCTCAACAGTCACCACGACTGGTGTACGTCATACCTTGATACAGGTTAGGGAACTAAAATCAAACTCTTGTGATCTCAACAGTCACCACACTGGTGTACGTCATACCTTGATACAGGTTAGGGAACTAAAATCCTAACCTCTTGTGATCTCAACAGTCACCACACATGGTGTACGTACATACCTTGATACATGTTAGGGAACTAAAATCCAATCTCTTGTGATCTCAACAGTCACCACACAGGTTACGTCATACCTTGTACAGGTTAGGGAACTAAAACTCCTAATCATTGTGATCTCAACAGTACCAGACTGGTGTACGTCATACCTTGATAAGGTTAGGAACTAAAATCCTAACTCTCTTGTGATCTCAACAGTCACCACACTAGTGTACGTCATACCTTGATACAGGTTAGGGAACTAAAATCTAACTCTTGTGATCTCAACAGTCACCACACTGGTGTACGTCATACCTTGATACAGGTTAGGGAACTAAAATCCTAATCTCTTGTGATCTCAACAGTCACCACACTGGTGTACGTCATACCTTGATACAGGTTAGGGACTAAAATCCTTCCTGAAACCATTAGAAGTCACCAGAATCTGGTGTACGTACTACCTTTATACAGGTTAGGGACTAAAATCCTCTCCTGAAACCATTACAGTCACCAGACAGGTGTACGTACTTACCTTAATACAGGTTAGGGACTAAAATCCTCTCGTGAAACCATTACAGTCACCAGACAGGTGTACGTACTACCTTAATACAGGTTAGGGAACTAAAATCCTAACTCTTGTGATTCAACAGTCACCAGACTGGTGTAAGTCATACCCTTGATACAGGTTAGGGAACTAAAATCCTAACCTCTTGTGATCTCAACAGTCACCACACTGGTGTACGTCATACCTTGATCAGGTTAGGGAACTACAAATCCTAACCTCTTGTGATCTCAACAGTCACCACACTGGTGTACGTCATACCTTGATTACAGTTAGGGAACTAAAATCCTAATCTCTTGTGATCTCAACAGTCACCACACTGTGTACGTCATACCTTGATACAGGTTAGGGAACTAAATCCTCTAATCTCTTGTGATCTCAACAGTTACCAGACTGGTGTACGTCATACCTTGATATAGGTTAGGGAACTAAAATCCTAACCTCTTGTGATCTCAACAGTCACCACACTGGTGTACGTCATACCTTGATACAGGTTAGGGAACTAAAATGCTAATCTCTTGTGATCTCAACAGTCACCACACTGGTGTACGTCATACCTTGATACAGGTTAGGGAACTAAAATCCTAATCTCTTGTGATCTCAACAGTCACCACACTGGTGTACGTCATACCTTGATACAGGTTAGGGACTAAAATCCTCTCCTGAAACATTAAAGTCACCAGACAGGTGTACGTACTACCTTTATACAGGTTAGGGACTAAAATCCTCTCCTGAAACCATTACAGTCACCAGACAGGTGTACGTACTACCTTAATACAGGTTAGGGACTAAAATCCTTTCTTCGTGAAACCAACAGTCACCAGACAGGTGTACGTCTACCTTAATACAGGTTAGGGAACTAAAATCCTACCTCTTGTGATCTAACAGTCACCAGACTGGTGTACGTCATACCTTGATACAGGTTAGGGACTAAAATCCTAACCTTGAATCCAACAGTCACCAACGGTGTACGTATACCTTATACAGGTTAGGGACTAAAATCCTACCTCTTGATCTCAACAGTCACCACACTGGTGTACGTCATACCTTGATACAGGTTAGGGAACTAAAATCCTAACCTCTTGTGATCTCAACAGTCACCACACTGGTGTACTCATACCTTGATACAGGTTAGGAACTAAATCCTAACTCTTGTGATCTCAACAGTCACCAGACTGGTGTACGTCATACCTTGATACAGGTTAGGGAACTAAAATCCTAACCTCTTGTGATCTCAACAGTCACCACACTGGTGTACGTCATACCTTGATACAGGTTAGGGAACTAAAATCTAATCTCTTGTGATCTCAACAGTCACCACACTGGTGTACGTCATACCTTGATACAGGTTAGGGAACTAAAATCCTAATCTTTTGTGATCTCAACAGTCACCACACTGGTGTACGTCATACCTTGATACAGGTTAAGGACTAAAATCCTCTCCTATAACCATTAAAGTCACCAGACAGGTGTACGTACTACCTTTATACAGGTTAGGGACTACAATCCTCTCCTGAAACCATTACAGTCACCAGACAGGTGTACGTACTACCTTAATACAGGTTAGGGACTAAAATCCTCTCCTGAAACCATTAGTCGTCACCAGACAGGTGTACGTACTACCTTAATACAGGTTAGGGAACAAAATCCTCTCGTGAAACCATTACAGTCACCAGACAGGTGTACGTACTACCTTAATACAGGTTAGGGAACTAAAATCCTAACCTCTTGTGATCTCAACAGTCACCACACTGGTGCACGTCATACCTTGATACAGGTTAGGGAACTAAAATCCTAACCTCTTGTGATCTCAACAGTCACCACACTGGTGTACGTCATACCTTGATACAGGTTAGGGAACTAAAATCCTAATCTCTTGTGATCTCAACAGTCACCACACTGGTGTACGTCATACCTTGATACAGGTTAGGGAACTAAAATCCTAATCTCTTGTGATCTCAACAGTCACCAGACTGGTGTACGTCATACCTTGATACAGGTTAGGGAACTAAAATCCTAATCTCTTGTGATTTCAACAGTTACCAGACTGGTGTACGTCATACCTTGATATAGGTTAGGGAACTAAAATCCTAACCTCTTGTGATCTCAACAGTCACCACACTGGTGTACGTCATACCTTGATACAGGTTAGGGAACTAAAATGCTAATCTCTTGTGTTCTCAACAGTCACCACACTGGTGTACGTCATACCTTGATACAGGTTAGGGAACTAAAATCCTAATCTCCTGTGACCTCAACAGTCACCAGACAGTTGTCGCTCTATACAGGCAAAATGCGCAAAGGCGTTGGCAAGGGCGTTGGCAAGGAACAAGGAAGTGGACGTGATGGTGGTGTAGGCAGAGGCCGAGGTCGTGTGCAAGCACTAATTTCGCAACAACAAAGGGCCACATCTCCTCGCTCGCACGTCCTGTCCCAAATTCTTGGGGCCCGCAGCAGTACACCACTGTTGAACCAAGACCAGTGTCAACAGGTTGTTACTTGGATAGCGGATAATGCTTCAAGTCAGATGGGCACCTCCACAAACACCCTGTCTTCCACATGGTCAACTGTCAGTAGCCGTGATACTGCACCGCACATTTCCCAACCTGATCCTCCTTCCTACCACCTGGCCGAGTACACGTCCACGGACATTACTGATCCCACACTAGGACACTCGGAAGAGCTGTTCACGTATCAATTCGCAGAATCTGGCCTGTCGCCACCTCCTCTTGAAGTGGGTGATGAGGAGATGGTATGTACAGATGCCCAAATATTTGAGCAGCCACGTTATGACGAACGGAACGTTGTCAAAGTGTCTCAACAAGGGGTGGACGATGATGAGACACAATTGCCAGGAAGTCAGGAGGAGGATCAGGGTGCGGAAGAGGAAGACGACGTGGTGGATGATCCAGTAGCTGACCCAACATGGCAGGAGGATATGCAGAGTGAGGACAGCAGTGCACAGGGGGAGGGAGGCGTAGCATCCCAACAGGCAGTACGAAGCAGGGTTGCGTCCGCAGGCAGAAGGCAGGCAACGTTCCCGGAACAACAACACGACTCAAGGTGCCTGTGCAAATGTTCGGTCTTCCCGAGTCTGGGAGTTTTTTAAGTTGGCTCCAGAAGACTCTAAAAAAGCCATTTGCTACACCTGCCATGCCACTATCAGCAGGGGTACGAAAACTAGCAGCCTGACCACCACCAGCATGATCAGGCACATGTCAGCCAAGCACCCGACTTTGTGGGAAGTACAACAGAGTCGAGGAGCGGTGCTTGCTGATGTCACTGCTATGTCTTCGCCTGTTGTGCATGCGAGCCAATCCCCTGTCCATGCTGGCCGCGAACAAGCCTCCGGCCCTGCACCTGAAGTTGCCCACGCACAAATACACCACCATCAAGCATGTCCTTGTCCCAGCGCAGCGTTCAATTATCCATTAAGCAAACATTTGAACGCAGGCGCAAATACGCTGCCAACGCCCCACATGCCACAGTCCTGAATGATCACATTTTGCGACTCATAGCGCTAGAAATGTTGCCTTTCCGGCTGGTGGAGACGGATGCATTCCGCGACCTGATGGCGGCTGCTGTCCCACGTTACTCGGTAACCAGCCGCCACTATTTCTCCAGATGTGCCTTCCCCGCATTGCATAACCACCTGTCCAACAGCATCACACGTGCCCTGAACAATGCTGTTTCAGCCAAAGTCCACCTAACAACAGACACGTGGACAAGTGCTTGTGGGCAAGGCCGCTACATCTCCTTGACGGCACACTGGATTAATATTGTGGAGGCTGGGACCCAGTCTGAGCGAGGGACGGAACACGTCCTTCCCACACCAAGGAAAGCAGGCCCTACCTCTGTCAGGGTTTCACCGACACTCTACAGCTCCAGAATGTCATGCTCTTCAGCCTCCTCCTCCTGCGCATCCTCATCCACTGTACCCTCCACACCAGTCCCAAGCTGGAAGCACTGCAGCACTGCCTCTGCAATGCGGCAACAGGCTGTGCTGAAGCTAGTCTGCATAGGTGACAAACCCCACAATGCAGAAGAGGTGTGGACAGCTCTGAAAGAGCAGGCAAATCACTGGCTCACACCTCTGAACCTAAAGCCAGGAAAGGTCGTGTGTGACAATGGCCGGAACCTGGTGGCAGCTTTGAGGCGAGGGCGTCTGTCTGCACATTTTCGCAAGTCACCTGCTGCTTCAGCCGGCCTTGCCGGCTTTCAGCGCGTTTGCGTCTTCCGGCCCACAGACTGGTGTGTGATGTCCCCACGCGTTGGAATTCAACTCTGCACATGTTGGTCAGGATACGTGAGCAGAAGAGGGCAGTTGTGGACTACCTGCATCACCTAAGCTGTCGGGAAATGGGTCAAACTCCACACATAACACCTGAGGAGTGGAGATGGATGTCGGACCTATGCACCGTCCTCTAAAACTTTGAGGACTCCACCAAGATGGTGAGCGGCGATGACGCCATTATTAGCGTCACCATACCACTACTCTGCCTTCTAAAATGGTCTCTGCTGAAAGTCAAAGAGGATGCATTGCAGGCCGAGCGTGATGACTTTGAGCAAGAAACAGTAGTGGGTGTGGGTGAAAACACACAGCCCAGCCTCATCTCATCACAACGTGCAGTGGAGGACTATGACGAGGAGGAGGAGGATGAAGACATGGAGCAACTCTCTGGCCAAATTGAGGATATGACATGCACACCAGTCATACCCTCGATTCAGTGTGGCTGGCCAGAGGACAGGGGAGATGAGGAGGAGGAGGAGGAGGAGGACAGCATTTTCAGTCATCGTGTTGGTCTGGATACTGAAGTGATGGCTGTTAAGAGTCTGGCGCACATGGCTGACTTTATGGTAAGCTGCCTGTCTCGTGACCCTCGCGTTCAGAACATCTTGGCCGACAATCAGTACTGGTTGGCAACACTGTTAGACCACGCTACAAGGAAACTTTATGTCTCTCATTCCTAGCGGAGAGGTCAGCCAAAATGCAGCAGTTCAAAGGGCCATAGTCAGGAAGTAGTGAAATCATCCCCACAAAACGCTAGCGGCATAGGTCAGGATTCGGTGGGCAACCAAGGCGTACGGCCGAGAGGCACAAGTCCAATCCGCCAGAGGCAGGGGAACTGTCTTTACGATGTGGGACAGTTTTCTCAGCCCCTCACGTACCACAGCCCCTGAGGTTCGGGGTAGTGCCACCAGAAATGCTAAGTTTGGGCAGATGCTGAAGGAGTACCTTGCAGATCGAACAACTGTACTGCGAGATTCCTCTGTGCCTTTCAATTATTGGGTCTCCAAGCTCGACACGTGGCATGAATTGGCTCTCTATGCCTTGGAAGTCCTGGCCTGCCCTGCCGCTAGCATTTTATCAGAGCGTGTTTTCAGTGCTGCAGGTGGAATCATCACTGATAAACGCACCCGCCTGTCAACTGAAAATGCGGACAGGCTGACTCTGATCAAGATGAACAAGGGTTGGATTGGGCCAGACTTCACCACACCACCAGCAAATGACAACTGAATTAAAATTTTGTTATTTGAATTTGACATGTACCTCCACTCACCATGGGTACACACTTCCGGACTTTAGCTAATCGCTGGACTGCTCCTCCTTCTCCTCATGTGACACCATGATGACCGTTACAATAGTTAGGCTGTTGTTTGAGATATACCCGCAGTGGTAAATTTTTTCGCCCATTCTTTTAGAATGGGCATTACAACGACAGGAGACCCGCTCCTTTTCAATGGGAAAAATGTTTTCAGGCCCTCCTGCACGTCTCTATCCAGGGACAATGTGGAGCCTCCCAATTTTTGTCTGCCCTGACCAAAGGGCTATACTACAATACACCCACTTGAGGGTTACAGGCCCTACTGCATGTCTGTATGCATGGGTCATTGTTGAACCTCCCAATTTTTGGCTGCCCTGACCAAAGGGCTATACTACAATACACCCACTTGAGGGTTACAGGCCCTACTACATGTCTTTATGCATGGGTCATTGTTGAACCTCCCAATTTATGGCCGCCCTGACCAAAGGGCTATACTACAATACACCCACTTGAGGATTACAGGCCCTACTGCATGTCTGTATGCATGGGTCATTGTTGAACCTCCCAATTTGTGGCTGCCCTGACCAAAGGGCTATACTACAATACACCCACTTGAGGGTTACAGGCCCTACTGCATGTCTGTATGCATGGGTCATTGTTGAACCTCCCAATTTTTGGCTTTCCTGACCAAAGGGCTATACTACAATACACCCACTTGAGGGTTACAGGCCCTACTACATGTCTGTATGCATGGGTCATTGTTGAACCTCCCAATTTCTGGCCGCCCTGACCAAAGGGCTATACTACAATACACCCACTTGAGGGTTACAGGCCCTACTACATGTCTGTATGCATGGGTCATTGTTGAACCTCCCAATTTTTGGCTGCCCTGACCAAGGGGCTATACTACAATACACCCACTTGAGGGTTACAGGCCCTACTACATGTCTGTATGCATGGGTCATTGTTGGACCTCCCAATTTTTGGCCGCCCTGACCAAAGGGCTATACTACAATACACCCACTTGAGGGTTACAGGCCCTACTGCATGTCTGTATGCATGGGTCATTGTTGAACCTCCCAATTTGTGGCTGCCCTGACCAAAGGGCTATACTACAATACACCCACTTGAGGGATACAGGCCCTCCAGCACGTCTCTATCCAGGGACAAAGAGGAGCCTCCCAATTTTTGGCTGCCCTGACCAAAGGGCTATACTACAATACACCCACTTGAGGGTTACAGGCCCTACTACATGTCTGTATGCATGGGTCATTGTTGAACCTCCCAATTTGTGGCTGCCCTGACCAAAGGGCTATACTACAATACACCCACTTGAGGGTTACAGGCCCTACTACATGTCTGTATGCATGGCTCATTGTTGAACCTCCCAATTTTTGGCTGCCCTGACCAAAGGGCTATACTACAATACACCCACTTGAGGGTTACAGGCCCTCCTGCACATCTCTATCCAGGGACAAAGAGGAGCCTCCCAATTTGTGGCTGCCCTGACCAAAGGGCTATACTACAATACACCCACTTGAGGGTTACAGGCCCTACTGCATGTCTGTATGCATGGCTCATTGTTGAACCTCCCAATGTTTGCCTGCCATGGCCAAAGGCCTATACTACAATACACCCACTTGAGGGTTACAGGCCCTCCTGCACGTCTCTATCCAGGGACAAAGAGGAGCCTCCCAATTTTTGGCTGCCCTGAACAAAGGGCTATACTACAATACACCCACTTGAGGGTTATAGGCCCTACTACATGTCTGTATGCATGGCTCATTGTTGAACCTCCCAATTTTTGCCTGCCATGGCCAAAGGCCTATACTACAATACACCCACTTGAGGGTTACAGGCCCTACTACATGTCTGTATGCATGGCTCATTGTTGAACCTCCCAATTTTTGCCTGCCCTGGCCAAAGGCCTATACTACAATACACCCAGTTCTTTACAGGCCCTCCTGCACTTCTCTATCCAGGGACAATGTGGAGCCTCCCAATTTTTGGATGCCCTGGCCAAAGGGCTATACTACAATACACCCAGTTCTTGTTTACAGGCCATCCTGCATGTCTGTATCCAGGGGCATTGGTGAACCTCCCAATTTTGGACTGCCCTTGCAAAGGAAGATACTACAATAGACTCAGTTCCTCAAAATGGGCACTTTATTTCTAGACAGGGCTTCATGTACGTCTCTTGTCAGGGTCATCGGAGTGTCGCACAATGTTTTCACGTAAAATCTTTCATGTAATCACAAAAAGTGACATACACCAGCTGTATCTCACTATTGGGTATGTGCCCTTAACATTTCCACCCTAAATATTCATTTTGGTGTCATTTTGGAAGGTTTTCTGGACACTCCGTAAAATTGGCGTGAAACTCGGACAACATTGTTCACAGCTGTGACTTTTGAGTGAGAAATGCTTCCAGGGGTCTTCCCCATGGTGTTGCCAAGTCATTTCAGTCAAAGTTAGGGTCTGGGGGCACCACTATCACATATAGGTAGGATCTATCCCACTATGCAAAAACATGTAGCAATTAAAGAAAAAGAACATAGCAGCAGGGATGATCACTATAATCAATCTTTATTAATATAAAAAACTCAATAGAAAACCACAAAACACCACTGACCACCTCTTAATTTAAAAACAATTAAAACCAAAAAACAATTAAAACCAAAAAAGGTGTTACAAAGCTGGTGTGCAAAAGGTATGTACAGGTTACTGAGCAATAGGCAATAATACCGAGTCAGAGTTTAGTACAATGTAATTTGCTGGCAGATCTAAACAAATGTCTCAAATGCAGTCAATTTGCAATCAAATTACATTACAGTTATGGCAAATAGTGCCCTATTAACTGTAATTACACTGCACCCTTGCAGCTATGGTCAGGGCCAAACCCTCCAAGCTTTACCATATAGGAAGACCAGTAAGGTCTTGTACACCCTCTAAAATGTCCTGCATAAGGGCCAAGGATACAGAGTAATCTGCCAGCCAACTCAACCCTCAGGTATATACAATATAATCACTATGATCACATACCCAGCCACCAGCTATCCGAGGACCCAACCCAACGCGTGTCGTCCGCCTAGGACTTCCTCAGGGGAAGTCCTAGGCGGACGACACGCGTTGGGTCGGGTCCTCGGATAGCTGGTGGCTGGGTATGTGATCATAGTGATTATATTGTATATACCTGAGGGTTGAGTTGGCTGGCAGATTACTCTGTATCCTTGGCCCTTATGCAGGACATTTTAGAGGGTGTACAAGACCTTACTGGTCTTCCTATATGGTGAAGCTTGGAGGGTTTGGCCCTGACCATAGCTGCAAGGGTGCAGTGTAATTACAGTTAATAGGGCACTATTTGCCATAACTGTAATGTAATTTGATTGCAAATTGACTGCATTTGAGACATTTGTTTAGATCTGCCAGCAAATTACATTGTACTAAACTCTGACTCGGTATTATTGCCTATTGCTCAGTAACCTGTACATACCTTTTGCACACCAGCTTTGTAACACCTTTTTTGGTTTTAATTGTTTTTAAATTAAGAGGTGGTCAGTGGTGTTTTGTGGTTTTCTATTGAGTTTTTTATATTAATAAAGATTGATTATAGTGATCATCCCTGCTGCTATGTTCTTTTTCTTTAATTGCGTCATGTCATTTCAGCACTCTTCTGAGACTTTTGTGACATTTTTAGGGTTTTTCCATGCTGCCGGCAGTCATTTCATAAAAATACTTGTGTCTCCCATAGGATAACATTGGGCTCGTTACTCGGGCCGAGTACACGAGTATCTCGGGATGCTCGGCCCGAGCTTCGAGCACCGAGCATTTTAGTACTTGCTCATCACTAATAAAGACCTGACCATACTGTACCAATTGACCATGGATGAAGACATATTTTACAACACTCTCTCCAATATCACACTAACATTAACAAACACACACACACAAACAGACTCGCGTATGTCGGCCAGAGAAGACTCCTAATCTCCCCATGCTCACATACGTCACCTAGGGATAGGCTCCTGTCTGCTACAATGACCCAACTATGTTATTGTGGACATGAGGGCTCTCCTTCTGCCACACAAACATCACCATTAAACCCACAACACACTACACACACAACCATACAGCAGAACCAGACACATGTGGACGTAGGTATGGGAAATCAAAGTCTGGTTTATTACCAAAAAAAAAAAACAACAACACACTTGGTTTTAAAAAAAAAACACAAAAACAGTCCAGGACATGTACTGTATTGCCTATTAGTGTCTTGCGTCTTCGTCCTCTTGCTGGATCAGACAATGGCTCCTCCCCCTCATCCCCGTACTCCCACACCTTGGGGGCCCTTCTGTGGTGTTGTCTTTGTGGGGGACATGGGGGATCCTGAGTTTGGTGACCTTTAGCCATGGGTTGTTGTGGTGCAGGGGGCACTGGTTTTTTTTCTTTGGGATGGCAATATACCCGCCCCATCTCAGTACCCCATCAACACCCGCTTCCAGGACCCGAATGATGGCCCTCTCGGCAATGGCACATTGTTCCAGCTCCATGCGACACACCCACTCACTGGCCATGTGCCCGATTGAAGTGGTGGGGGCCCTCTTTCGGTCCAATAGGACACGTTTTGCCACGTACCCAGCTCAGTGTTGGGTGGGGCAGGTGTACGTCACCTTTGGATTCCTGAGCTGGGCCCTGGGCATGGCCCCCCACCACTTTGATCAGGCACCTGTTCCACCAAAGATGTTGATGGTGTAGCCTGGCCAGCGGGTGGGTCCTCTGCAATGGAGCCAGACTCCCGAGGGGCCTGTAAATAAAACATAAAAATAAACAAAATTAACAAGAGTAGCAATGTACTGACATCCATTGCCACAATCAACTACCCAGCACCAGATGGCGCATATGTGAGCATGCCAAAAACCAAAATCCACAGTAGCAGGGTTGGAAACAGAGATGAAGAAAGAAGTAAACCAGTGCTCTGTACTCACCTGAGGCTCCAAATTGATATGCCAAGTGACCCAACATAAGACAGCACAATCTGTGCCAACAGCCATGAGCCAAGACACAGCAGAACACACAGATGAAGAATGGTGAAAGAACAACACAATTGTGCCTTCGACATGTGCACGAACCCACACATCAGTGCAACCAACAAGGTGTGGACATAGGTAGGAAAACAACAATTACGCACCTCTTGTGACGGGGCAGGCTCTTGGCTTGTGGCTGAAGATGGCTGGGCAAGGCGCCTGGTGCACCGTGTTGGCCGAGGAGCCTTCTGGCCCAGGGTGAAGATGGTCATAATACCACAGACATGGCTTAGGGACCTCCTCAGCTCCAGCCCCGGACCGAGAGTCCATCCATTTTTTATGTTCCTTCATGAACACGGTGTGCAGGCACTTGATTTTCTCCACAACCATCAGCACCGTCCAGGTCTTACTTTGGCTGAGCCGGTTGGCCAGCTCGACAAGGTGCCCGTATGCCACAGCCCGCGCTGCCTTGCTCTTGTACTCAGGCAACGCCACCCGCCACAGGCATTCATGGTCCTGGTACAAGGTTAGGAGATCACGCACAAATTCAGGACCCTCAGCCATCTGCCAAAAAAAATCATACTATATTACCCAAACACATACATGTACATATCAGGTCACACCCTACTCTGTGTGGCCAATCCATTTCCAGCACTAGCAATGACAGGTGGTCTGGGAGTTAGCTTGTGTATGCAGAAGCATTAATAGGCTTTATATGTGTGCACAGATGTGACATGCGGCATATGTGGTTTGGCCCTGGCCAACCAAAGTTACAAAGCTGTATCATGCTGAAATTTCACACATAGCATACCACACAAAATGTACACACAGGAAGGACCTCAACACATATTTATGTTACAAGGACACATTGTCATGTCATTGGTGGCAAGGATCATTATGTGTGAAACAGGACACGGAGGGGCTTAACGATGCATAGCCGTCGCTAACCACACATCTACATGACACTACATGAAGCTCCACAGAACCCACCCATACATGTCGCAAAACATTGCTTGGAAGCCGACAATAATAGACCATACATGAGAAGCACAATAGCATATCCAGCGACTTACCGTCTGTTCAACAAAGTTCCGGTGATGAGACGCTACTAGAACAATGCACATTGAAGTAGAAGCATGGGTGGCGGAACAGCTGGTTACAATTTTATACACAACATGACCAATCACAAAGCACCCCAGGCGCCTAATCAGCAGTCGCAGGTGGCAACGCCCAGGCGACTACAACAATTAGATGACGCAGATGCTCTGTGATTGGATGGTTGCCACATAAAAAACGCTAATGATAGAGCTACGGCACACTTGCTGCCCAGAGTCATTAAGTAAGTACTGATGTTCATACATGATTTGTGATATGGCTGTGTCTAGCGTTTCATACATCTTTGCATTACGGATCGTTCTTGTGTACTGTAGTAGACGCCAAAGTCCTGATGTATTTAGTTTGTAATGTGTTTGATTGAGCTATTGTGTGCCGCTAAATGGATGGATGACTTTCCTTGCGACAAAACACCCTCCTCATTGACAATGAATTTTGCCTTCGCCATACAGGATCATGTACCAAGGAGGCCTCTGTGGTTACTTTATGTGGAACATATGAAATGTGGCCACATAGTGATGAGGGTCTCAGTTCAATCACAAGTCCATCAGCCATTCCAAATTATTATTTATGCAAGTGTGCATGTCGCAAGTAAATGATACAGACACCAGAGCCGTCTCAAGCCTTACTCATGCCTACCCAAATGAGATTAAACATTGCGCAAGTGTTTATTGAAACACACATTTTTATACAGAAAGCAAAAGGGGTGTTAGTATTCTAGAACTTTCTACAAAGTGATCATCTCCTAATTGGTCAATTCTTATCAAATTATTCTAATATCTAAATTCCTCCCTTAATGGGTTGGCTTAGGTCTCAGGTGTATTACGGAACGTGGGCACCATCTTGTGTATAACAGACAACATGACATCTCTAAGTAACAATTTATATATTTTAGGGAAAAGTTGTGATATTTTTAACCCAAATAAAGACATTTCATGTCTCTCTATCCTCAACAGTCCCCCCTAAATACACAACTTTTCTCCAAAGACCTATGATGTACCTCCATGCACATGGGTTTGGTGCATAAGGGTCCATCTTCATCTTACTCTACCTTTTATTCAAGAGGGATTGAGTGATAAGGAACACTTGGAGTTCTCATTAACAGTATTTCCCTAAGAGGCAAGAAATTAAACTCATTATTATCTTACTTGTAACATTCCCATAACCCACCCCCCTTTTCTCTTAAACCAATTTGCAGAGTTAAATATTGAAAACATGTTACTTCACAAAGCATAGCCTATTCTCAATAAAACCTTACACAGCAGGCGGGCGCAGATGTGAGTGACATATATAAGGTTGCAACAGTTAAACAGTGGAATACAAAGGTCTTTAGTAGAAAAACAGAAACTGAAGAGATTAGTAATTAGGGAGGTGTTGGGAGCAATGCGTAGGAGTAATAGGGAGTAAGGCAGTAGAAGTGTAGCACCCTGGCACCCTGGTTGGGGAACCACAGAACTCCGGGTACACAAATGGAGTAAAAACAGCAAGCAGCACTCACAACAAACACAACACCTTAGAACACCTTTTACACCTGTTTCACCTCAGGCCTCTAGGGGGAGCTCCACTGGTCACTTTGAGCCAGTACCCCCTATAAATAAGGTCCTGGAGGGAGAAACACCAGAGTGTGCAGACGCTAGAAGAGCTGCAGGAAGTGTGCAGTCACCGGTTCTGGAGCTATATTAGGCCCAAACCAGCACACCCAGCAAGTGAGAGACCCTTGCAATTGGCGTCACAGGAAAGGAGAAAGCACCTCTCAGGGACACAAGAGTTACCCTAACTCTCCCTCACCAACCGGTTACTGGAACCGAGCTGTGAGAGCTACTACGCCACCACAGAGAACCAGCACCTCTAACAGGGAGTCTAGCCCCCTGTTCAACTGAAGCACCCACGGATGAGAGCCCAGGGAGGAGCATTGATCCTGCTTAACCCCTTTAACAGCGCCCTCAGTGGAGTTACCCAGGTGAATCACGTTCCACTGAACGTTCAACCCAGTCCGGCAGGATTCCACATCCACCCGACCTCACTAGAACTACCGAGAAAGGAAGCCTACACACTGCTTGCTGTGAAACTCCAGACGTGTCAACCTCATCACCCGGTCCGAGTGTACCTGTTGCCACCAGTAAAGGTACCCCAAAAAGAATTTGATGTGTCTGCGCTTTATTCCTGAGCCTAACAGCAGTATGACTAGCTGCCTCACAACATCTTGTGCAGCTCCTGGCTCCGGGGACTCCCGCTCTTCCTGTGGGGAGCGTCCCATCTTGCTGCATTCCATCCCCCGGAGGCCCGAGCAGCGCCGGTGAAATCACCGGAATTCCCGCAGGTGGTGTCACGACAAGAATATTAACCCCTTATCCGTTCAGCCATTCCCTATTGATCTGGACCACCGGGCCCCACAGCCGCAGGAGCGGTTCCGTGACAAGGAGAGGAAAACGCCTGTGACGTGCAGAACCCGGCTACAGTGAGTCCGAATTTGGCGTCACAAACAGGATACAAGCAGGCCCGTTTCTAACGGTTATTGTGTGCTATTTTAATGACTGTGATTACCGAACTGTACATTTAAACCGCCATTGCTGCGCGAAAGGCGGGAAAAAAAGGGGCGTTACTGTGCAAAGGGCGCAAAGATAGGCCCCACCCCCACGCTCTGACGACTTCCCCTGAACGCAGCAGGAACTGGAAACTCCCGTGGTGCCTCACTCCTCACCGCGAGGCCGAGGACTTCCGTTTGAAACCGAAAGGACTGGCCGCGCTTAAGTAAGGGGAAGCGAGGATGAGTAGCCCGGGTCCCAACAACGCGGTACCCCCACACAAACAGCAAAACGAACCCTTAGACGGACAGCAACACGCCGGCGGTATGCCGCAACATCCCGCTCTGATTATGCCGATATCTCTGCCATACTTTCCAAATGCGGCCTGGTTACCAAAGTACAGCGGTACACCCGATACCTTGGAGACGTTCCAGAGGAAGATCTGCCAAGTGCTGGATATGTACGCCATGACCGGTAAGCAGAGGTCTTCAGTTTTAATGGGACAATTAACAGGCGCAGCCGAGCTGCAGAGCCGAAACTGGTCTATGGAAACTCAGGAGTCTGTGGAACAGATATTCGCTAAGTTAACCTGGGTTTTTGAGCATCATACTGAGGCTGAATTAAGACTGTTATTCTACCATTGTAAACAAGGGGCACAGGAGAGTGTCCTAGACTATTCACTGTGCTTGCAAGAAGCACTGAGACTGTTAAAACAAGTCGATCCTGATAGTGTTAGAGATGAAAACAAAGCGTTAATTGGACAATTTGTTGTGGGACTTAAACTACCTGATGATAGAAAACAGGCAAGCTGGTGGTCCCTGCAGAATCCTGGCGCAGAGTTTGACACTTTGAGAGACTTAACAGTGCGGGGACAGCAGCTCCCTGCAGTGCCCGATCTAACCTCGCAGCAGCAGTATACCAACACCCCTTCCGTGCCGGCAGCAGCATCTCCAATCCCTACGGTGCAGGCTACCGCACAGACCATAACACCTGACCGGTTTGAACAACTGTGTGCCAATGTAGAGCAGCTCATGAAAGACATGGCCAAGCTCCAAGCTGGGAGAAGACCCAAGACAGAAGCACGGTCATCGGACAAGATCCAGCTCGCTGACAGCCACGACGACGTCCCGTGGATGAAGAGGAAGACACCGCCGCCGCGAGGAAAACCTACAGATCGCCGCAGCCCTGACAGACGCCGTATTAGTCAGCAGAGCGACAGAGAAGGACGTACCCAGCAATCCCGTCGTTTAAACGAGCAAACCCTGGGCGAGAAGAGCCAACCCCAGGATTAGACGATCCAGGCCTGACCAACTGGGAATATAAGTACGTAGGAGACTGTCCGTACTTACCAATCGTCATCGATAGCATCGCTACCTCAGCCTTGATAGACACTGGATCCCAGGTGACAACCATCCCGTGTATCCTTTACAAGTGGTTCTGGCCAGATGTTAAGCTGGAACCCCCACACCCCGATCTGAACATTGAAGCCACTAATGGTATAATAGTTCCAGTGGAGGGACAATGGGAAGCTACAGTAAAGGTGGGGAGGGTGCAGCTGAAGAACCAGGGTATCATAGTGATTCAGGATAGACCAAATGAGAGGGATCCACATGTAATACTGGGTACT
Organism: Allobates femoralis; assembly: GCA_033576535.1. Classification (NCBI taxonomy): domain Eukaryota; kingdom Metazoa; phylum Chordata; class Amphibia; order Anura; family Aromobatidae; genus Allobates; species Allobates femoralis. Next base: position 486,212,663 of record JARQOC010000004.1, on the reverse strand, counting down.
AATGTTATGGTCAAATGTATCGATGAAGTGTTGTTTTTACTCCAACAGAGTGTTGATGCTGGTAGACCAAGAGAAAAGAGAGCTATCCATAAACAGATCCGAGCTTTGGTATATCAACAACAGGTAAAAATGTCAAATGGTGAAATTGGCAGACTACGGGTAACAGATCCCATTCCAATTGTGGTACCACCCAGAAGTGAAATCATGATCTGGTGTCGAGCAGCCATAGGCCTCAGAGGGCAGGACTACCAAGCTGTAGTAGAACCTATAATGTCTGATAGTGGTCCTACGCTCTTGACAGCCAGAGGGTTGGTCGACGTGAGAAAGGGGAGAGTCCCTGTACGCATATTAAATTATGGTGATGACGAAGTCAGACTGCCAAGATATGCAACTGTCGCAAAATTGTACCAGGTTGAAAATAATGCTGTAATTGATGTAAAATCCTCTTCCCAAACAGTAACTGACGAACTACCTCACTCCAAAGATCAGTTAGAGAAATGGTGTCAAGAGATCAGTGTAGGAACTGACAGCACACCCACTCACCAGAAGAATGGAGTATACCGGGTAGTTCGGGAGTATGAGCAAGTGTTCAGCAAACACCCACTCGACTTTGGGAGGATTAAAGGGGTACAACACCATATCCCCACAGGCAACCATGCACCTATCAAAGAAAGGTACAGGCCTATACCCCCCACACACTACCAAAAAGCAAAAGAGATGCTTCATGACATGAAAAATGCAGGAGTCATTAGGGATAGCTGTAGTCCCTGGGCAGCACCACTAGTCCTGGTTAAAAAGAAAGATGGTAGTATGAGGATGTGCGTAGACTACAGACAAATCAACAAAGTCACACACAAGGATCCATACCCGTTGCCCCGCATAGAGGAGTCACTAGCTGCACTCAAATCTGCCAACTACTTCTCCACATTAGATGTTACTAGTGGGTACTGGCAGGTTGCCGTTGCAGAGGAGGTTCGTGAGAAGACAGCCTTCACGACACCTATGGGGCTATGCGAGTTCAACAGTATGCCATTCGGGTTGTGCAATGCCCCAGGAACATTTCAGAGACTGTTGGAGTGTTGTTTGGGCCACAAGAACTTTGAGACTGTGCTGTTATACCTTGATGATGTCATTGTATACTCACAGACCTATGAAGATCACCTGCAACATCTGAGTGAAGTGTTCGAGTCACTGTCCAAGTACAGGATGAAGTTGAAACCATCCAAGTGTCACTTGCTGAAACCCAAGGTCCAATACCTGTGATCCCTGAGGAAGGAGCTCGGTACGTGGCTCCGAAACGCGTTGGAAATAAACCTCTACTACCAGTACTCAGACGTCCCAGTGTCGTTGGTGTATTTTCCTCTCTGGCAGCAGCGCGGACATTAAGGTACTTCGTCCAAAATACCTGATCACAGCACCGCACCTTGTGGAAGTACAGTCCCTGCAGCAGCTGCATTGTTCGAGCGATTACGCTGGTTGAGTGCTACACAACCGGACCAGGTGAGCAAATCTGATTTTTTCACATTTACCTGCCTATAAAGGATAAGACCCTATGTGCGCATTCTCAACCCTCTAGATATAAGGTCCAATACCTAGGACATGTGGTTAGTGCCGAAGGCAAAGCACCTGACCCGGACAAGGTAACCGTCATCAAGGACTGGCCAGCACCAACTACTCACAAAGAGGTACGTCAATTTCTAGGACTGGTCGGGTACTACCGACGATTCATCAAAGGCTATAACAAGATTGCAGCACCCATGCAAGATCTCTTAGTAGGTCAATCCAAAAACGGCAAGATCAGGGGACCCCCGTTCCACTGGGGACCAGAACAGGAACAATCCTTCCAGAAGCTCAAAGATGCTTTAACGCGAGAAGAGATCCTAACCTACCCTGACTACAACCTCCCGTTTTTACTGTACACTGATGCAAGCAATGAAGGCCTAGGAGCAGTCCTATCTCAACGTCAACAAGAGAAGGAAAAGGTGATAGCCTACGCCAGCAGAAAGCTCCGTCCCACGGAAAGGAATCCGGAGAACTACAGCTCGTTCAAACTGGAGTTCCTGGCCCTGGTCTGGGCAATCAGAGAGCATTTCAAGCATTACCTGGCATCCGCCCCGTTCACAGCTTTCACTGATAACAACCCTCTAACACACTTAGAGACTGCAAAGCTGGGATCCCTAGCTTGGGAGCCCTAGTATTGGGTAGCAAGACTCTCAAACTATGACTTCACTGTAAAGTACAGGGCAGGTCACAAGAATGGCAATGCTGATGCCCTGTCCAGAATGCCTAACCTTCCTGAAGAGGGAGAAGACGTAGATGACCTGGAGGAGATAGAACTACCTGCTTTCCATTGTTCGGGTAAGGCAACGTGTCACCAGGCGAATCAGAGACGTGTAGAGAGGACCGTGAACCCTTTACCTCACCATGACTGGAAGGAGGTTCAAGCTAACGATCCAGCTTGGTAAGAGAGCTGATAACTCAAGAGCACGCAAGCATGGACCCTGATGCCTCCCAAAATGCTAAACGCCTATGGAAAGAGAAAGGGAAGTTGTCTGTCTACCAAGGTAAACTATGCAGAAGGTATCTGAATCCCAGTACACACGAGCTCATCTGGCAGATTGTAGTTCCAAAAACTGAAGTCCAAATGATCCTTGAAGCATACCATGATGATGCAGGACACTTTGGATGGAAGAAACTGGAAAGATTCCTGAAAGACCGGTTCTACTGGGTCGGTATGCGAGGATCAATTGACAAGTGGTGTAAAAATTGTGGAACATGTCACCTTCGAAGGAAAGACCATCTAACTCAGAAAGCCCTGTTGCAGCCAATTGTTACCAAGAAACCCCTTGAAATAGTTGCTCTTGACCACGTGAAGCTAACCCCAAGTCGTACCGGGTACACTTATGCTCTCACCATTGTTGATCACTATTCAAGGTTCCTGGTAGTAGTTCCAGTTAAGGACTTAACAGCAGAGGTAGCGGCCAGAGCATTCCAGAGTTATTTCTGTCACCCCCATGGGTATCCAGACCAAGTCTTGATTGACCAAGGGCCAGCCTTCGAATCAGCTCTGTTTCAAGAATTCCTAGGGCTATATGGGTGTAAAAAGATCAGGACCACACCTTATCATCCCCAAACCAGCGGTTTATGTGAAAAAATGAACCACATTGTCATTGACATGCTCAAAACCTTACCAATTGAAGAGAGAAATCAATGGCCTGAAAAACTTCCAGAACTTGTGGATATCTACAACCATATACCTGTTAGTTCCACTAACTATACACCTGCTTACCTGATGCGGGCAAGACCAGGTACCAATTACCAATTGATTTACAGATGGGAACCATCGAACCCACGCAAGATTCTTCTGATGAAGATTGGATAAGCCAACGCCAAGACCAGTACAAAAAGGTACAAGAGAGTGTTGAAAGAAATCTGAACATCAGCAGAACCAAACAAGAGCAAGACTTTAACAAGCACGCCTCAGCAGAACCTCTTGCAACAAGCGAATTAGTGCTAAAAAGAAAGAAAGAGAAAAACAAACAAGTTGGATGACAATTGGGAATATGAACCCTACACCGTTATGCCATCGGAATATGACAATTCCAAAACTTGCGTTATTAGCAAACATCAAGGAAACACTTGTACAACTGTATCAAGGTATCATTTAAAAAAATGTCCAACACAAGCAACCAGTTACCCTGCAGTAACAACAGTTGAAGGACCTCAAGAAAAGCTCGTCCATACAGAAATTGGAGACTGACCAGCCGACTGGCCACAATGCAATGGTGCATTCATCATACCAGTTATGCATTTCTACCAACCTGTAGAGAATCCACCAATTCTTAATCAACCAGTTCAACAAGAACAAGTTCAAGTGCAAGAGATGCAGCCTGTTATCTTGGAACCTGAGATTCCTGTAATCGGTGAACCTGCTAGTCTCACAGTAAGACAAAGTCAGCGCAGACAATTACCTACACTACCACCTTTAACAGAGGATAGTCCAGTAAATAGACTACGTACTTACTATGGTATTACTGAAACACAAAGCAGAAGTAGAGAAAGAACAAGTTTGTACACTACACCAACAGCTTTTGAAACACCCACACTACGCAGATCCACACGTAGTACATTAGGACAACCCCCAAGCAAATATGGAGAATGGGTTTAGAATGTAGTGGAACCATATTACCTGTTAGTAAATGTAAATAGTACCCGTGTTCAAAAACTGTAAAAAGTAGTGTACAGAAGGGTGGAGGAACTGGGCTTTGTCCCAAGTATACTAATTTGGGGACAGAAAGTGCCTGGTAGGGTGAAAAGCTTAGATTTTACCCTTTTTTCCATTTTTTCATAAATTTTGGACAATTGTCACAGGACTTGTGTGACCAAAACTTACCTTTTCCAGCCTGCGGCAGATGGACTAGTGCCGTATGGACTGCTTTTCATATTTTCCTAATTTTTCCCTTCTTTTCCAGTGATTTTTGTATTTTTTCCTTAAGACTTTGTAAATACCTATTACTAACTGTTTTTAAAAAGCTACAAAAACATGTCCCTACAGCATCCCATCAGCATTCTCACACTCCTTTTGTCTCCCAAATGCTTCCTGTAAAAGTTGATAAAAATGTTTTAATACTCACTCATTAGCCATGTTAATTAGTAAGGGCTATATTATTTAGCCCTTAGGGCGTTTTTGTTTGGTGCCTCCTCGCCATAAGATCATGACCTAATGGGCGTGATCTTTTGTTCAAATTCTGGGAGGCCATCCCTGCTTTCCACAGCGCTTGCTGGGCATGTAAGGACGCGAATCGCGTCATTTCCAGTCGGGTGACATCAGTACACCCAGGCCGCTCTGTCCTGCCTCAAGCACGCATACGCAATGCGGTGCTTGAAGCCAAACGAGCGGCGTGGGTGTACTGACACAAATCATACCCTAGCCTAAGTGTTCCCACTAATGTTATCATGCCCCGGTGGCTGTGAGTGACATGGTTTACAAGAGCAGCATCACCACCAGCTCTGCACATCTCTGCCTCCTGTGATGAACGCAGTGCGAATGTCTGCACCCGGCTTCATCAGAACACCGTGCAGGCTCAGGGGGGAAGAGTGGACATGGAGGACACCGTGCAGGCTCAGGGGGGTAGAGCGGACATGGAGGACACCGTGCAGTCTTGGGGGGGCAGAGCAGACATGGAGGACACCATGCAGGCTCAGGGGGGTAGAGCGGACATGGAGGACACCGTGCAGGCTCAGGGGGGGTAGAACGGACATGGAGTACACCATGCAGGCTCAGGGGGGTAGAGTGGACATGGAGGACACTGTGCAGGCTCAGGGGGGCAGAGGGGACATGGAGGACCTGGTGCAGGATCAGGGGGCAGAGTGGACATGGAGGACCCGGGGCAGGATCAGGGGCAGAGTGGACATGGAGTACACAGTGCAGGATCAGGGGGCAGAGCGGACATGGAGGACACAGTGCAGGATAAGGGGGCAGAGTGGACATGGAGGACACCGTGCAGGATCAGGGGCAGAGCGGACATGGAGGACACTGTGCAGGATCAGGGGGCAGAGTGGACATGGAGGACACGGTGCAGGATCAGGGGGCAGAGTGGACATGGAGGACACAGTGCAGGATCAGGGGGCAGAGCAGACATAGAGGACACAGTGCAGGATAAGGGGCAGAGCAGACATGGAGGACACAGGGCAGGATCAGGGGGCAGAGCGGACATGGAGGTCACCGTGCAGACTCAGGGGGCTGAGCGGACATGGAAGACAATGTGTAGGCTCAGGGGGCAGAGTAGACATGGAGGACACGGTGCAGGATCAGGGGGGTAGAGCAGACATGGAGGACACGGTGCAGGATCAGGGGGGTAGAGCAGACATGGAGGACACGGTGCAGGATCAGTGGGGTAGAGTGGACATGGAGGACACCGTGCAGGCTCAGGGGGCAGAGGGGACATGGAGGACACCGTGCAGGATCAGGGGGCAGAGCGGACATGAAGGACATGGCAAGGCCGCAGTTTTGCACACTTGGCGCTAATGGCTGCCTAAGTCCTGTGTCACTGCTCCTTCACTGGGGACAGCGTCCTGATGAAGCTGGGGGGGCCACATCGGGTGACCACATATTGTCAGGGAGGAAGAGATTGTCATCTCAAACACGACGCACAATTGTCACCATGTGCATGGGCACATACATACATCATCACACACGCACCAATCATAGATACACACATCATATGTCACCACTTACATACATCACCATGGATATGGACACACGCAAGTACATACATCAAAACATACACAGATGCACACACACCACAGTTATGAACCTGAGGTTGCATTAATTACACAAAATGAGGTATACTGATAATCCCTCTCCTGTTTCTGCTTGTCTGACCCCTCTAGCTGGGTTTTACCCCTATCTACCCCAATTATCCCCATACACACACATACACACACCCATATACACCCGCACATACACACACCCATATACACAACCACACACACATAGACACCCATATACACCCCACATACATACCCATATACACATACACACATCCCACATACACACACCCATATACACCCACCCATATACACAGACACCTATATACACCCCACATACACACACCCCCATATACACACACCCCACATACACACACACAGACACCTATATACACCCCCCCACACACCCATATACACAGACACCTATATACACCCCACATACACACACCCATATACACATACATACACACCCCACAGATACCTATATACACCCCACATACAGACACCCCATATACACACACCCTACATACACACACACCCATATACACATACACACACCACACATACACACACCCCCATATACCCACACAATCACACATTTAAGCAGCAGGGAGATGGTTATCTTTGCTGTTACTTACAGCTTCTGTAAGAACTTTCATGGTGTGGAGCATCTCCTCAGTGGTGCTGCACAGTCTGCTGCTCACTGCTTCCTGCTATCCTATTACTGATGCAGAGCACAGCACACTGTAACCCACAGTGACGGCTTGTGCACCAATCAGAGAGCAGGTAGGAGACATTGAAGGCTCTAGTGATTGTTTCCTGCTGTCTGATTGGTGGATCAGCAATCACTAGAGCCTGCAATGAATCAATGAATCAAGCAGACAGTGCGGGATCCCCGGGACTGGTGAGTAGAGGGTGGACTCCGCTCACAAAACAACTGCAGACACTGATACTGGCCAGAGAGAGCCCTGTGCGCGCTGTAGCGGCCCTTGTCAGAGAGGACATGCACGCACACAGGACTCAGATGGAGTTTTAAAGGGCCAGCGGCCCGGGGGGCCCAGTCCGAGACTGGCGCAGCAGAAAGTGAAAGTGACTTGCTCCCTGCAGCGCCCCCTGACCACTCGCACATAGGAAAGGCCGGCTATGATGATTAATATATAGCCAAAGAAGCAAAAACTATATTGTTTACTCATTTACCTACTTACTCTGCTTCAGAACATTTTAACCAATATATATCAGACATCTTATGGTTTTTGTATAGGAGACAGAGATCCACACCTACTAGGACATGTTTATACATTTTCTTCTCTTTTTCCGCACCCTATTTGCAATTTTTAAAGCTTGTGGAGCGGCTGTTTGTTTGACCCTTTTATCATTCTGTGTTGTGTTGTGCGCAAGAATAATGCAGGATTGTTCACACGACTTACCTGTAACCAGGAGCGAACCAGGAAATATTCATCTGATTTCACTTGTGACCTGTTGAGGTGTAAGTGGGGCCAAGCAGAAACTATTCTAACTTTTATTGATTGGAGACGTCATGGCCTGTCTTTTTCCCATCTCACAGCACGACTCCCATTTTGTTCTTTTAGTATTTATTTGGTTCTGTCCGGGCAGTCTGATACCGAGGGGGTGCTTAGGCAGCCAGACATAACAAGGCTGGGATGGGTAACCTCCCGCCACTACCTAGACTAATCTTTATTTTAACTTCAAATTGTACCTTGCCCTCTACCTCTAGGGGTCACCTGTAGTGACTGTCAGCATGATTATACCATCCTAGACTGGCAACATGGTGTCTACCTCACCGTGATTTACCAATTCTGCATTTTATATGCTTACTGTCATCATAAGAGTTGTACTTAGAAGATGCTCCACCTGCTCATGAAAAAGTGCAAAAACTCAGAATCAATTGCTCTGATTACCTCATGCGAGGATCCTACTGGTGTCCAGTATAAGATCATCTCTCCTATACATACATCTGAAATAAAACACTCAAGAATTTGTATTAGTTTCAGAGATCAGAAAATACTTATTCAATAAAATTCTTATTAATTCTCTACTAATTATATTGATAATACAGCACCGCAGAATATATTGGCATCATATTTATAATTTATAAACTATAACTGTTTTATGCTTATCCAAAAACCCATTTAAATTCTGTTATAAATATCTCCATCCCCCCTTCGCATGAGGGAATCAGAAGATATCAGAGTAAAGGTGTATAATCATAACTACATATATAAACTGGTAGTGGAACTAACTGTGGTGTAATCTTATTGTCATAAAATGGCCACCACGTGAAGCTTCGGTGGGCAGGACTGTCTAAGTCTTGCATTCCACAGGTAAGAGCACCCTAGCGTTGGCTCTGTCAGTTAACACTCCACACAAAAGCTGTGTTCACAGGGTCAGTCAGGGGTTATCACACCTAAAACATGTCCATCGATCCCCTGAGGTCCATAACGGGGCTGTGGGTAGTAAGTGAGATTAAAAGCTAAAAATTTAATATACAGACATAATAAGCATTATTATCTGTTATCTATTCCTTTGTCTAAAAACAATTATTCACTGTACTGATACCATTTACTCATTTAAGTCAGTAAGAGTCTACCTCTGTAAATCCTCAGACAGAAATATTCAAAAATTATCCGGAAATAGTTATCATAGTGTCTAAAGAATATTAACACAACACAAACAAGAAGACAGGGTGTCAGTAAGACTCAATAAAATAGAATAATCCCTGTATGAAAGTCAGTAAAACCTAATTCTGTATAACCTCGAGCAGGAATGTACAAAAACTGTCCAAAATAACTATTATTGTGTCCAATAATAGGCAATAGTATTATCTTCCAACTAAATACACAGTAAACAATTATGATTCTTAAGATTCACAGCCAAAAATTAAAAGAAATTCCTACCTTCCACTCAGGATCTTATGGAAAGATGGGTGATTCTTCTTTCTACATGTAAAATGTGTTTTTGTCCGAGCAGAATTCACACTCCCCCCTCCCTCGCATGAGAGAATCAGGGTAGATAGAAACATTCTCACATCACCGCCAGATATGGGGAGGACAGTAAACAAAGAATATTTTGATAAGAGTACTAGGGAGATACGTTGGATGTGAATTACTCCTTTCTGTTTCTCACACATCCTGACCTTGGACAGATATATGTGTCACTGTGAAACTCCTGCAGAATCTTGGACAAAGTGCTTCAGTGTCCGCGCTGCTGCTCTGAGACCAATGAAACACAGACACAGGAATGTCTGGTTCAGCTACAGCCTTTATTTTCCTACGCGTTTCGGAGCCTCCTCCCGAGCTCCTTCCTCAGGGAACATCACGATTACACTGAACAATTACACTTTTAAAAGAAAAAAGGCGCCAAAAACATGATGGAAATTACATCAGCAAGAAGGGAGGATCTACCCATGACGTCACAATGTTTACAAAACAAATTACCGTAACAGCCGAGAATGATACAGAAAAAAAGACACAGTGAATGTTATCCATCAAATCACATACAATGATAGGGAAGACAAAACAAACCTCACAACCATATAAAAGAATTAAGAGAGGAATGGAGACGGAAAGGTTCTTGTGTGGAATCAAACCCACAAATGAAAAAAATAGTGATGTGTGTTCAATAGTTGCAGTTCTCTGCCAGATGTGCTATATGTCTGCACATATTAAATCAAAGTATTATGAGTTCAAAATTCTCAAAAAAAGTATTGTGATCACTATTAAATAGAGGATATCCTAACAATAGAAAAAAAGGGTGTGAAATGGGGGTCCAAAGACGTGCTCAAATAGTGAAAGAAAATATCCATATTAGTATAAACTTAAATTATATAGAGTAGAAGGAAAAGAAAATGGGACTCGATCTGGGAGAAAAAAAGGCAATAATTAATATGTGTAGTGATCATTCATATATGTGTCATGCTACATTGTCTGTGATTTAAAAGTGTCTCAAAAGATCAAAAGAGTGTCAAAAAATTAAGCAAAAATAGAGGTCATTTGTGGCAATTATCTATTTCTTTTATTTTTTTTACAGGTATCAACATCATGGGGAAAAATACAAAACTGAAGGCTAAAAAGGAGTTCCAATGCCAAAGAAAACGAAATATATATATCATAAAAAATAGAAGAAACCGGGCACTAACAATTGTGTACCAGGCTAATGTCACTCTCGTGATAGATGGCTGCAGATCGCCTGGCGGTGCTGGCATATAAAAGGATTCACAATGCGTAGTAACAATAAGAAAAAATAGCCGCACTCACCAAAGCAGGGTTTTTCAATCTTTATTTTCCATATCAATCGTGGCGATGCAGCAGCATAGCAGGGAGGGGGAGCAGGAGGGTGGACGACGGTTCACCGTTTCGCGGCCGTCTGCCGCTTCTATGGGTCCTCTCCCGTAGAAGCGGCAGACGGCCGCGAAACGGTGAACCGTCGTCCACCCTCCTGCTCCCCCTCCCTGCTATGCTGCTGCATCGCCACGATTGATATGGAAAATAAAGATTGAAAAACCCTGCTTTGGTGAGTGCGGCTATTTTTTCTTATTGTTACTACGAAATATATATATACCGTATATACTCGCGTATAAGCCGAGTTTTTCAGCCCAAAATTTGGGCTGAAAAGTCCCCCCTCGGCTTATACGCGAGTATATAAAAAATATCGCAGCAGCCCCGGAGGTATACAGGCCCCCCATCAAGTTCCAGGGCCCCCCCCTTGCGCGCCAGCCTGTAAAGTAAAATCATACTTACCAGTGTCCTGTCGCGCCGTCCGCAGCTGCCGACACGCGATCCCCGGCTTCATTCTGCGTCTTCCGCATTTCCTGTAGTCGCGGGCAATGACGTCATTGCCCGTGACCACAGGAAGTCGGAAGCCGGAAGACGCGGATTGAAGCCCGGGATCGTGTGTCGGCAGCTGCGGACGGCGCGACAGGACACTGGTAAGTATGATTTTACTTTACAGGCTGGCGCGCAAGGGGGGGGGTCCCTGGAACTTGATGGGGGGCCTGTATACCTCCGGGGCTGCGGCTGTATACAGCCCTGGGGCTGCGGCTGTATACAGCCCTGGGGCTGCTGCTGCTGTATACTACCTAAGGGCTGCTGTATATACCTCTGGGGCTGCATATGGGGCTGCATATGGGGCTGCATATACCTCTGGGGCTGCATATACCTCTGGGGCTGCATATACCTCTGGGGCTGTATATACCTCTGGGGCTGTATATACCTCTGGGCCTGCATATACCTCTGGGGCTGCATATACCTCTGGGGCTGCATATACCTCTGGGGCTGCATATACCTCTGGGGCTGCATATACCTCTGGGGCTGCATATGGGGCTGCATATACCTCTGGGGCTGCATATGGGACTGCATATACCTCTGGGGCTGCATATACCTATGGGGCTGCATATACCTATGGGGCTGCATATACCTCTGGGGCTGCTGTATACTACCACTGGGGCTGCTGCTGTATACTACCACTGGGGAGGCTGCTGTATACCTCACTGCTGGGGGTTGTATATCTGTGCTGGAGTCCACCCTCGGCTTATACGCGAGTCAATAAGTTTTCCCAGTTTTTGGGGGCAAAAGTAGGGGGGTCGGCTTATACACGGGTCGGCTTATACACGAGTATATACAGTAGATTAAAAATGTATGAAAAATATATATATATAAAAATATATGTGTTAAAAAATGAATATAAATTATTTTATTTCTTTGTTTAAAAAATCGCATCAAATAAAAATAAATATATCTATAAAAATGAGTCAGGATCAATTATTGCATAGTATAACGAAGAACTAACAATTAAATGGGGGACTGTTAAAAACAGGAAATCGCAATCACTAAAGAGGGCATTAAAAAAATAAAAAGAACATAAGAGGCAACCTTAAATATCTATTTGGTTGAAAAAAAAATATATATATATCATTGGTTTAAGATCAGACAATTCATGTTCGTAAGGGCCACGTCACACACACAGATATTTGTGCAGATATTGCTCACAGATCTTTGGTTGCAGTGAAATCATGGACACATTGTTCTATTTGTACACAGCCACAAAATGGAACCATGTGTCCATGATTTCACTGCAACCAGAGATCTGTGAACAATATCTGCACAAATATCTGTGTGTGTGACCCCAGCCTTAGGGATATCAAAATATGGACAACAGTCTCACAGAGGATTGGAACTAGTAGTTGTTAGTCCAAACTCCATTGTATATGTATCAACCATGCAATTAAACTCCTCAGCCACAAGAGCAGTTGTTATAATCTCTGAAAAAATATACATCTTTAAAAAACATACAAATGCCAGAGGCAATTGTAGGGAAAGACGTGAGCTATGTAGAGCTGCAATAAGTAGACACCGCAAGCCAGAAATCAAGCTAGATCAGAATCAGAAACATTGTTTCAAGTTGTAATTGCTGGCACACATCTGCGATTGAAAAGTTAGGCAATGCGCGTGTCAGAGATACAATGTAGCTACTTCAAAGGCAGCAGCACGCGTCTGCAATTAAGGCAATGTGTGCCAGTAGTTAAAGCAGATTCCAAAGCGTGTGCCGAAAAAAGAACTATTTTAAACTGGTGAAAGGAGTTAGTAGGTGTAGAAAAATACATGCAGATTATTGTATTAGTGAAAATTTATACTTATCTTGTTCAAAGAGGATATACAGGGGTATAAAAATTCTAGTATGGGCAAAAAATGAGACAATGAAAAATAATAAAGAATAAAACTGAGGAGAACCTTTCCTGTTGAATTAGTAGAAGATTAGGTATATAGTCTATATTAACTCTTATAGTAATCTTCTACTAATTCAACAGGAAAGGTTCTCCTCAGTTTTATTCTTTATTATTTTTCATTGTCTCATTTTTTGCCTATACTAGAATTTTTATACCCTGTATATCCTCTTTGAACAAGATAAGTATGAATTTTCACTAATACAATAATCTGGCCACCAGCGCCACCTTTAGGTAGCTCCTCATAGTCATAGTCAACTTTCTGACAAGCCTTTTAAAATGACTAGGAATTTGTGCCAGATCAGAACTCCAAACTACAGTTGCTGCATTTCGGGGTAACTGAGGTGGTCGACACGGTAGGGGGTACTCGGGTACCGGGGCTGATGGCGACTTGGATGGGGGATCACGGCTGGTTGGTCCCGGTCCCGTGCCCTGGACCCCCAATGGTGGGGATGGTGGGGGATAAGGGGGTTGGTTACGTGACACCACCTGTGGTTCCTGGTAATGGGTATACCAGCTCTGCGGCCAGCCGTTGAGGTGATAGAAGTGTAGCTCAGTGTAGTACAGCTCCCCACAGGAGGAGTTTTACCTCAGGGCAGCGGGGATGGATGAGGGGAGTTGTAGTCACGTCTCTGTAGTCAATGCGGTGAATAGCGGCGGTTAAGCAGGCACACACACAGTGGTCTTTGTTTCGGTACCTGTTACTAGTGACAGGGTAACAGGTACAGTCTGTTTAAAGGTGTTTAAACGGGTGTTTGCCACCACCAGTCCTGTGGCTATGGTCCATTTTTGAAAGTAAGAAAGGAAAAATTTAAAAGGTCCAACAGGCAAAGTCTCTGTAGGCTTACAGTTAAAAAACACAACAAGCACTACGGGTGCCTCGGCGTAGGAGTCCTAGGTACTGCAGGGGCTTCTACTGGGTCATAAGTGCTGTAGGCCTCCTTACCCTGGGGTCACCTATTGGCCAAGATTTTGCTCTCCCTAGATAGCTCCTTACGCCAACTCCACTCACCCCTCTTACTGATGTTGTGTACCTGGTCTGGGTTGTTTTTGCCTACTCTTCACCCTTTTCTGTACATTAGCATTAATAACATATATACATTTTAAACATATTTACATTTTCCACATGTTATGGCTTATTCTCTGTACCTGAGTGGTGGGTGTCCTAGATTGACACGTGTTGACCTACGTAATTCTGATGTAGGATTGGTGAGAGTGGGTCTATGTGTCACTGGTAAACTGGGTAACAGTCTGCGACTACCTTAACTCACAGGAGGAATTGCAGGTACACCGATTGCAGGATTCTCTGATTCCAACACAACAGGTGGTTCTTCTACTCTTGGCGTTTCTAATGATCCCTAGACACAGTTGCTGTTGTTTCGCCATGGTCTTTGCTGATGAGACAGGTTTTCTGGATATCAAATTTAGATGGTAATACAGTGTAATGTTCTTTTCCCCATTGATCATCTAGTTTGTGCATTCTTCTTTTTCTTTTCAAAACTAATTCACCTGGTGTTAAGGGTGTTCCTTGCGCACTTTTGTTAAAGTTGGTTTCTTGTTTTTCTCTAGATTTTTCCAGACTTGTCTCAACGCATTCCTGTATTTTCTGATATTGTTCTTTTCTTCTAGTATCCCAATCTGCATCTGTAGTATCTTTTTCAAGAACTACTATGCCTATTGCAAAGTCTACTGGCAATTTTCCAGGTCTTGCTCTCATGAGGTATGCAGGGGTACAATTTGTTGAGCTTACTGGGATGTTGTTGTAGAAGAAAGGGTACCTTTACATGCGGCAACTTTTCCAGGAATTTCACTGGCAACTTACTGGTTGCAGTGAAATCATGGACACATTGTTCTATCTTGTTGCTGTGTACAAATGGAACAATGTCTCGTCTCCATGATTTCACTGCAACCAGTAAGTTGCCAGTGAAATTCCTAGAAAAGCTGCTGCGTGTAAAGTTACTTTTAACAAGATCTGGTAACTTCTCTGGCCATTGGTTTTGATTCTTCTAAGGGCAGAGTTTTCAGCAATTCAATTACCACGTGATTCATCTTTTCGCACATTCCATTACTTTGAGGATGGTAAGGCGTGGTGCAAATTTTCTTGCATCCGTATAGGCGACAGAACTCTTGAAATATCTCAGCTTCAAAGGAAGGACCTTGGTCTGTCAATACCTGTTCTGGATAACCATGTGGTCTGCAGAAATAGGCTTGAAACATTCTTGCTGCTGTCTGAGCTGTTAAATCCTTTACCGGAGCTACAACAAGGAATCTGGAATAGTGGTCTACAATGGTAAGAGCATAGGTATAGCCCAATTTACTGGGTGTGAGTTTGACATGATCTAAGGCTACCAGTTCTAATGGTTGTTTGGTGATGATAGGCTGGAGTGGTGTTTTCTTGCTGTTACTGTCTCTTCTTCTTGATGAGCATGGTCCACAATCTTTACACCATTTCTCTATGAAGGCTCTCATGCTGATCCAATAGAATCTCTCACATAACAGTATTTCCAGTTTTCTCCATCCAAAGAGTGCTGCTCCATCGTGGTACGCTTCCAATACCATTTGGACATCTCTCTTTGGAGCCACAACTTATCATATCATTTCATGTGTTCTTGAGATGATATACTGTCTGCACAGTTGACCTTGATAGATGAATAACCTGCTTCTTTCTTTCCACAGGTATTGGGCCTCTGGTGGAGCATTCTTCTCAAGTTGGAATTCCGGTTGGATTACCAGCCTCTTTACTAGGCTCACTACTGGATCACTGTCTTGAGTCTCCTTCCATCCATAGTGAGGCAATGGGTTTAGTTCAACAATCTGACGGTTCTGGTAGATGTGATCTTTGGCCATTTTCCATTTTCCACTTTTATGGAAAGCTGGGAGTTCTATTTCCTCTAAGTCATCCTCTTCTGCTTCAAGTCCTTGTAGATGTACTTGAGGGTTTCTGGAGTGGGCATAGGCATTCGCGTTGTTGCGGCCTGCCCGGTATTTGATGGTAAAGTCATAGTTCGATAGTCGGGCAATCCAGCGTTGCTCCAATGCACCAAGCTTCGCGGTATCCAGGTGTGCTAACGGGTTATTATCCGTGAAGACGGTAAATTTCGAAGCTGCCAGGTAATGCTTGAACCTTTCTGTTATAGCCCAAACCAAGGCCAGGAACTCCAACTTAAAGGAACTGTAGTTTTCCGGGTTCCTCTCGGTGGGTCGAAGTTTTCTGCTGGCGTATGCAATTACTGTCTCTCTACCATCTTGGATCTGGGAAAGGACTACTCCCAGGCCTACATTGCTTGTGTGTAAAGGACGAATGGTAAGTTATAATCAGGGTAAGCCAGGATTTTCTCACCAGTTAGAGCCTGCTTCATCTGTTAGAAGGAATTTTCTTGTGCTTCTCCACATTCCAATGGTGGCTCTGAAGATCTTCTCCTCTTAGATTAGCCTACCAGAAGATCTTGTAGGGACGCTGACATCTTTGTGTAGCCCTTTATGAATCTTCTGTAGTATCCAACCAAACCTAAGAATTGACGCACTTCGGTGATGGTGGTTGGTCTCTGCCAGTCCTGGATAGCGGTCACTTTTTCCGGGTCTGGTGCTACTCCATCTGCGCTGACCACATGCCCAAGGTATTGGACTTTTAGTTTCAGCAGGTGAAATTTAGATGGTTTGAGCTTCATCCCGTGCTGTGCTAAAGCTTCAAATACCTCCGCCAGGTGTTCCAGATGTTCTTCGTAAATTTTGGAATACACAATAACATCATCCAGGTATAACAGCACCGTCTCAAAGTTCCGATGTCCCAGGCAACATTGCATGAGTCTTTGAAACGTTCCTGGTGCATTACTTAACCCGAATGGTATGCTGTTGAATTTGCATATTCCCATTGGTGTTGTGAATGCAGTCTTCTCTCGGTCTTCTTCTGCAACGGAGACCTGCCAATGCCCACTAGTGAGATCTAACGTGGAGAAATAATTAGCAGTCTTTAATGCAGCAAGAGACTCCTCTATTCAGGGTAACGGGTAAGCATCTTTGTGAGTGATCTTATTGACCTCCCTGTAATCCACATACATCCTCATCGTGCCATCCTTCTTTCTGACTAGGACTAAGGGGGCTGCCCAGGGACTACAGCTATCTCTTTTAACACCGGCTTCCTTCATGTCCCGCAGCATCTCTTTGGCATGCTGGTAGTGATTTGGTGGAATGGGTCTGTGTCTCAATTTAATTGGGGGACGATCTCCTGTGGGTATGCGATGATGTACCCCTTTAATGCTCCCAAAATCTAATGGATGCTTACTAAATATTTGTTCAAACTCTTGTGCTACTCGGTAAACTCCACGCTTCTGGTGAGAAGGGGTGGCATCAGTTCCTACGTGCAACTGCTGATACCACTCCTCTAGCTGTCCTTTGGTGTTGTTTTCCTCCGCCTGGTGTGATGGGGAAACGGGTTCTACTGCCTGTATGTTGTTGTTACCGACAGTATTCAGCTTTGCTACAGTAGCGTACCGGGGTAGTTTTGCTTCCTCTTCCCCACAATTTAATACACAGATTGGTACTCTTCCCTTGCGTACATCCACCACCCCTCTGGCTGTCAGTAGTGTAGGTCTGAATATACCGGCTCTACAACTGCCTGGTATTTCTTTCCTCTGAGACCTATTGCCTCTCGACACCATATCATCATTTCACTTTTCGGTGGTAACACAATGGGAACCGGGTCTGTTACCCGCACACTGCCAATCTCTCCCCAGACAGATCTCGCTGTTGCTTGAGGACGAGGGCTTGGATTTCTCTTTGGATGACTCTCGTCCACCCATAACAGTCAAATGAACACTGCACACTCACAATGTAGTTCAAGTGAAGGTGGTGGTTTATTCTGTTTTTTTTTTTTGTGCAAAAAAGACAGGTGCGACAGTGGAGCTGACGTTTCGACCACTAATCTGTGGTCTTTTTCAAAGCGCCGCTTTACTCCTTATGGCACCTATAGAGACCCTTCAGCTTGTCTATAGGTAGGAACTTGTCCATGTACACATATGTTTAGTTCTTAGGTGTAGGTCCACTTTAATTGCTGTGGAAAGACCTGTGTCTTTATATAAGGTCTTAAATGCTACTAGTGTTCCTTAGTATAAGGTGAAACAAATTACCTTAATGTAATAGAAGAGTGAAGAGGGTTGTCTCTATCAAGTAGGTGTTGTAAGGAGTAACCCCCTGTATAAGGACGGTTATGAGCACTCAGTGGTGGAGCACCCTTCCTGCACCCTGATGAAGGTGGAGCTGAAACGGCCGTAGGGGTCGGGGGCACCATTGACTGAGAGACGCAAGGAGCACTGTAGCACTTCATAGGTAACTTGCACAGGATATTCTGCCAGATACTGGTCTAAATAGTGTGGTTGCTATATGAGCTGTATATGCAACCAGAGTCTGGGGATATAGGGGACATCCATATCCTAAATCTATTACACATTGAGTCAATTGTCATTATTATAAATACTCAGGTGAAACTGTACCTAGGTTGAATTTACCTAGCTGGGTATAAAACCTTTATATATTGCACATATGTACACCCATTTGGGTATAGACTATGTTGTACTAATACTATGTATTATGTGGGTTTTTTTTTTTTTCTTTTCCTCTGGCATGAAATAACCTTGTGCATTGATACATTCTTACATATATCTTGTGTGTGTCGATGGTGCAGCCTGCCATATTGCTGCTTGTACTGTGGTTATAACCCTCTGTTTTTACTTGTCATTAAAAATCATTTGTTTTTTGCAAACTATGGGACGTTTGATTGTGCATTTCCTATTTATATATATTAATTTAAATATGTATAGTTCGGAGGGGTAATGTAGGCCAATTGTCTATACCTCACAAGACACTGTCTACCTGTACACAGCATTTGTAGCAGGTGTCTAGCCTGTAATATCTAATTTCATCAATCCATCTAAAAAACATTCATTGGAATCCTTCAGTTAGTTGTATACAGGAAGTGTATATAGCCCACCATTCAAAATGCACAAGGCCAGTGGCAAGGGACCAGGAAGTGGACGTGATGGTGGTGCATGCAGAGGCTGAGGCCATGGGCAAGCTCAAATTGGGCCATGAGAAACGCCAACATCATCTCGCTCGACCTTCCTGTCCCAATTTCTAGGGGACCGCAGCAATACACCACTTTTGAATCAAGAGCAGTGTCAACAGGTTGTTAGTTGGATAGCAGATAATGCTTCCAGTCAGTTAGGCACCACCACAAAAACCCTGTCTTCCACACGGCCAAGTGTCAGTAGCCATGAGACTGGACCGCATTTTTGTCACCCTGATCCTCCTTCCTCCCACCATGCCGAGTGTGATCCAACACTGAAAAGCTGATACCACACTGAAGACACTCTGAAGAGCTGTTCAGTATGCCCTTCATGGATTCGGGCCTCTCGCCCACTCCACTTGAACTGGGTCTTGAGCAGAATGTATGTAGCGATGCCCAAATATGTGAGCAGCCACGGTCGCACAAAGGCAACGGTGGGAATGTGTCACAACAAGAGGTGGACAATGATGTGACACAATTGCCAGACAGTCAGGAAGACGACGTAGTGGATGATCCAGTAACTGACCCAACCTGGCAGGAGGACATGCAGAGCGAGAACAGCTGCAAACAGGAGTAGGGAGGCGTAACATCACAACAGGCTGGAAGAAGCAGAGTGGTGTCCGCAGACAGAAGGTGGGCAGCCGTTCCTCGTAACAGCAACAAGACGCAAGTTGCCAGTACAACAGTTAGGTCTTCCCGAGTCCGACAGTTTTTTAGGGAGTGTGCAGAGAATTCAAAAGAGGCCATTTGCAACACCTGCCATGGCAGCATCAGCAGGGGTAGCAAAAGTAGCAGCCTGACCACCACCAGCATGATCAGGCACATGTCAGCAAAGCACCTGACTTTTTGGGATGTACCACAGGGTCCAGGAGCAGTGTCTGCGGGTGACACCGCTGCTTCTTCCATTGTTGTGCGTGCAAGCCAATCCCCTGTCCATAGTGCATGTGGAGATGCCTCCTGTCCTGCATCTGTCGTTGCACAATCAGAAATGCCACAATCATTAACCACGTCCTTGTCCCCTTGTTCAGATATCAATAACCCAGTCATTGGAACAAAAGCGCAAATACGCTGCCAACGCCCCACATGCCACACTCCTAAATGTGCACATTTCGCGACTGCTTGTGCTCTAAATGTTGCCTTTTAGGCTAGTGGAGACAGAAGCATTCCGCAACCTGATGGCTGCGGCCGTCCCTCGTTACTCGGTCCCCAGCCGCCACTATTTCTCCCGGTGTGCCGTCCCCGCATAACACAAGCACGTGTCCAAAAACATTAGCCGTGCCCTTTACAACGCTGTTTCTGGCAAAGTCCAACTAACCACGGACACATGGACAAGTGTTTGTGGGCAGGGACGCTACATCTCGCTGACAGCACACTGGGATAATATAGTGGAAGCCACAGTCAGACCTTGCGACGGAACACGTCCTCCCGATGCCAAGGATTGCGGGCCCTAACTCAGTCAGGGTTGCCCCCACAGTCTACAGCTCCGGAACGTCATCATCCTCAGCCTCCTCCTCCTCTTCAGCCTCCACAACAGTCCCAAGCTGCAAGGTCTGCAGCACTGCCTTGGTAAAGCGTCAACAGGCTGTGCTGAAGCTAATATGCATAGGTGGCAAACCCCACAATGCTAATGAGTTGTGGACAGCTCTGAAAGAGCAGGCAGATCATTGGCTCACACCGCTGAACCTAGAGCCAGGCATGGTCGTGTGTGACAATGGCCAGAACCTGGTGGCTGCTCTGAGGCGAGGTGAGCTCACAATTGTGCCATGCTTGGCCATGTGCTCAACCTGGTGGTTCAGCGGTTTCTTAAATCCTACCCGGAGCTGCCGGATCTGTTCGTCAAAGTGTGCCGCCTGTGTGCCCATTTTAGAAAGTCACCTACTGCTTCGGCCGCTCTTGCCGGGTTTCAGCAGCGTTTGCAGCTTCCGGCTCACAGACTGGTGTGTGATGTCCCCACACATTGGAATTCCACACTGCACATGTTGGTCAGGATTTGTGAGCAGAAGAGGGCAGGTGTTGAGTACCGGCATCAACTAGTCCGTCGATATACGGTTCATACTCCACACATAAGACCTCAGGAGTGGACATGGATGTCCGACATATGTACCGTCCTACAAAACTTTGATGACTCCACCAAGATGGTGGGCGGCGATGATGCCATAATTAGCGTCACCATCCTGCTTCTCTGTCTTCTAAAATCCTGTCTGCTCATCCCAACGTGCATAGGGGAACAATGACGAGGAGGAGGATGAGGAAGAGGAGTTAGAAGAACAGGAGCTAGTTTCATGCGGAATTGACGGTACTACCTGCACAACCGTCATACCGTTGGTCCAGAGTGGATGGCCAGAGGACAGGGACGAGAAGGAGGATGAGGCCAGCATGGTCAGTAATCCTGTTGTTGATGACCCTGAAGTCTTGCCTGTTACCAGTCTGGCACGCATGGCTGATTTTATATTACGCTGCCTGTCCCTCGCGTTATCAACATCTTGACAGACACTCATTCTTGGTTGGTGACACTTTTAGACCCATGCTACAAGGAGAACTGTATTTCTCTTATTCCACCAGTGGAGAGGTCTACAAAAATGCTGCAGTATCAGAAGGCCCTTGTTGGGGAATTAGTCAAAAAATTCACTTCGGTAAACGCTGGTGGCAGGGGTCACAGTTCGGTTGCCGACCAAGGCATCTGGGAGAGAGAGACACAAATCCAATCCAGCAGAGGTAGAGGAACTCTCTCAGAGATATGGAAAAGTTTTCTCAGCCCCTCCGAGAGCACAGGCCCTGAGGGGCGGGGTAGTGTAACAAGGACTGCAAAGTTTGTAAAGACAGTGAAGGAGTACCTTGGCGACCGTACAAAAGTGCTCCGGGATTCCTCTGTGCCTTATCATTTTTGGGTATCGAAGCTGGACACGTGGCATGAAGTGGCTCTCTACGCCTTGGAAGTCCTGGCCTGCCCTGCCACTAGCGTTTTGTCAGAGCGGGTTTTTAGTGCCGCCGGTGGAATCATTACAGATAAATGCACCCACCTGTCAACTGAAAATGCTGACAGGTTGACTCTGATCAAGATGAACAAGGGTTAGATTGGGCTTGACTTCAGCACACCACCAAATGATAGCAGTGTAATGTAAAGTTGAAGCCATTGTATTCATTGGGGATGTATATTCTGACTCCCCTCCTCACACCCACACATGGGTACACACTTCCTGATTTGGGCTATTTGCTATACTCCTCCTCCTTCTCCTCATCTGCCACCACCATATAATCAGGGCGACTGTGGTCCATGATGCCACAAAAAGATATTCTATTTACATGTTGTTTAGGATGCCCCTAACCATTAAAAAGTTAAACAGTAGGTTCATGTATAATCCCCAAGGGTAAATGTTTTAGTCCATACTTAGTGCATGGGCATTACAAGTATAGGAGACCTGCTCCTTTGTAATGGGAACAAAATTTAAAGAGGCTCTCCTCCACGTCTTTTCCAAGGGGCATCAGAGTGCTTCCCAATGTTTGGCAGCCCTGCCTAGGGCAATACCAGAAAAGACCCACTTTGTATTAATGGGCACATTATTTACAGAGGCCTTCATCCATGTCTCTTCCCAGGGGCATCGGAGTGCCACGCATTTTTTTTTAAATCTTTCATGTAATCCAAAAAACTATCACACAGGAAACACTGTCTCACAAATGAGTATGAGCCCTTAACATTTTCCCCATGGTTTCATTTTTGGATGTTTTATTGTGAATCCATAAAAGTGGCGTAATACTCAGACAACATTGTTCACAGCAGTGATCTGGGAGTCAGAAATGCTGAATGGGGTTTCCCCATGCTGTTCCCATGTCATTTGAGCACTGTTGTTATACTTTTGTGACATTTTCAGGGCTTATCTAGGCTTCCGGGGGTCTTGATGGAAAAATCCTCAGG
This sequence comes from Allobates femoralis, assembly GCA_033576535.1. NCBI lineage: Eukaryota > Metazoa > Chordata > Amphibia > Anura > Aromobatidae > Allobates > Allobates femoralis. Next base: position 486,189,680 of record JARQOC010000004.1, on the reverse strand, counting down.
TCTCCCATAAGATAACATTGGGCTCAGTGCTCAGGTCGAGAACCCGAGCATCTCGAGATGCTCGACCGGAGCATCGAGCACCCAAGCATTTTAGTGCTCGCTCATCACTAGACATGACCAAATTAGGGTTAAAGGGAACCTGTCAGCTAGTTTATGCCTCCCCATCTATCACTATCTGTACCTGCAGCTTCATAATACTATTCTAATCATCCCTGTCTGAGCTCATAGTGTAATGTGAAAGGTGAAAAAAAGCATTTAAACACTTACATTTCCTTATGTAATGAGGCAGTCAGTCTCCAGCTTGGAGGACTGTTTGGCAGGTTAATAGTTAACATTTCAGCCTTGTGCTAAAACATGTTGGGAGACCTGATGTGAAGTCACAGCCATGTGACTACAATAGGCGGAGCGAAGTTCTCATAGAACATCATACTTTTGCTGTCTTAGCTCCACCCACTATGGTCACATGATCATTACATCACACAGATCCTTTAGCCGTCCAAGTTAAAAGTGAGTTAACTATTATCCTGCCAGACAGTCCCCCTCCTCCAAGGTGGGGACTGAAATGTAAGTGTATAAATGCTTTTTTTCCCCTTTCACATTACTCATTACATTTGGAAGTACACTGAGCTGTAGGCTGATTTTCTGCCAAGGAGAAAAAAAAAAATATATATTTAAATCTCAGTTCTAAGCGAGTTTGACCGCGATCTTAGTGTGACGGGGAGCGTAAGTGCGGACGGAAGTAAGTGTGTGACTTGTGATTCAGGTATTTGGGAATCCTGCAACAAATACCAGTGTGAATTGCTGACTGCTTTTTTTTTTTTTTATCTGTTTAATTTCATTGGGCTTTCTTAACTTTCTTTTCTCTCTACAAGTTTATAGTCTCTTATTTTACTACCAGTAAGTTAAAGGGTTAACTACTTTGCACTTATAGCCTGTGGTGTAGCTATGCTTACAAGGGGTTAATTAAGGGTAGGGGTGCATAATTAAGGGTTTATAAGTAACAGCTTGTTGGGGCTTCAGTCCTTTGGAAGTACACTGAGCTGTAGGCTGATTTTCTGCCAAGGAGATAAAAAAAAATATATATATTTAAATCTCAGTTCTAAGCGAGTGTGACAGTGAGCGTAAGTGCGGACAGAAGTAAGTGTGTGACTTGTGATTCAGTGACTTTGGATTAAGGGAGTTTGGAAGGGAGGACTTACTGAATTGCTGGTTGTATTTTATTAATACTTTGCATTTCTTTTTACTTATCATTTCTGTCTGGTGCAATCCCCATTAGGAAATGAGCTCCATAATTGGCAATGCCATCCAGTGTACATCTTGCCACATGAATGCATTCTTTGAACAGCAGGTCGAGGGTGCATACTGCTGTCTGAGATGTGAGTATGTTGTGCATTTGGAAGCCCAGATACTGGATCTAAATGAACAACTGACAACTCTGAGATCCATAGACAATATGGAAAGGAGTCTGCTGCTCACTGAACAGCTGCTCAATGGGATAGATGTGGGGGAGGATGGTAGCATGGAGCTGCAGGACAGTGAGGTAGCCAGCTGGGTGACAGTTAGAAGGCGGGGTAGGGGGAAGAATGCCAGGGAGGCTAGTCCTGATCTGGCACACCCCAATAAATTTGCTAAGTTGGCAGATGAGGGGGGTGCGAGTTCAGGGATAGCACTGCTGCAGCAGGGCATGACCTCTGAAAGCCAGAGGAGTGTCTGCTCCAGTAAGGTGGAAAACAGGAGAGCAGGGTCAGGACAGACAGGTGCTGGTAGTGGGGGACTCAATTATTAGGGGAACAGATAGGGCAATCTGTCACAAAGACAGGGATCGTCGAACAGTGTGCTGCCTACCTGGCGCTCGAGTCTGGCACATCGCTGATCGGGTTGACAGATTACTGGGAGGGGCTGGTGAGGACCCAGCGGTCATGGTGCATATTGGCACAAATGACAAAGTTAGAGGTAGGTGGAAGGCCCTTAAAGATGATTTCAGGGAATTAGGCTGCAAGCTTAAGGCAAGGACCTCCAAGGTAGTATTCTCTGAAATACTGCCTGTACCACGCGCCACACCAGAGAGGCAACAGGAGATTAGGTAGATAAATACGTGGCTCAGGACTTGTTGTAGGAAGGAGGGGTTTGGGTTCCTGGAGAACTGGGCCAACTTCTCTGTTGGCTACAGGTTCTATGCTAGGGACGGGCTGCACCTCAATGGGGAGGGTGCAGCTGTGCTGGGAGAGAAAATGGCTAGAAGGTTGGAGAAGTGTTTAAGCTAGGGATTTGGGGGAGGGTATTCATTGTATAGTGTAAATAGTAACCTGGGCACAAGTAATAAAAATGGGGGTGGCATGGGGGGTGGGGTTAGAACAGTCAATATAGTAGGAAGGAATAGAGGTAAAGAGAGATGCATAAAGTGTATGTACACTAATGCCAGAAGCCTCACCAACAAAATGGAAGAATTAGAATTGATTTTGTTGGAAAATAATTATGACATGGTGGGGATATTGGAGACATGGCTGGATGAGAGCCATGACTGGGCTGTTAATTTACAGGGCTATAGTCTGTTCAGAAATGACCGTACAATAATGAGGGAAAGGTGTATGTTTATACGTAAAATCATTCTTAAAACCCATCCTGCGTGATAATATAGGTGAATCTAATGGAAATGTAGAGTCTGTGTGGGTGGAGATAAGGGGAGGTGGAAAAAATAATAAATTACTGATAGGGGTTTGTTATAAGCCCCCAACAATAATGGAAGTGGAGGAGAATATCCTCATAAAGCAAATAGATTAAGCAGCGACTCAGGGAAAAGTCATTATTATGGGGGACTTCAACTACCCTGAAATACATTGGGGAACAGAAACCTGCAGTTCTAGCAAAGGTAATAGGTTTTTGACAACTATGAGAGACAATTACCTTTCACAACTGATTCAGGACCCAACAAGAAGGGGGGCACTGCTGGACCTAGTATTAACCAACAGGCCAGACCGCATATCAAATATACGGGTTGGAGATCACTTGGGGAATAGTGATCATAAAATAATACGTTTTCAAGTATCCTTTAATAAGATGTGTAGTAGAGGGGCTACAAGGACACTAAACTTCAGGAAGGCAAATTTCCAACGGTTGAGAGATGATCTTAGTGCAATAAACTGGGACGATATCCTGAGACATAAAAGTACACAAAGCAAGTGGGAGACGTTTATTAGCATCCTGAATAGGGCCTGTGCACAATATATACCCTATGGGAATAAGCATGCTAGAAATAGGAGGAAACCGCTATGGCTAAATAAGGCTGTAAGGGGCGCAATAAATGACAAAAAGAAAGCATTTAGAGAATTAAAGCAAGTAGGTAGTGATGAGGCATTAAATAAATACAGAAAATTAAATAACATTTGTAAAAAGCAAATCAAGGAAGCAAAGATTGAGACAGAGAAGAAACTAAAAAATGATTGTGTTGGCCCCTTTAAAAATAATCTGGGTAAAATGGTGGATGAGATGAGGAGAGAAATTTTTTCAACAGTATTTACAAAAGAAAATCCCATAACAGACAATATGATCAGTGATAACAAAAACTGTCAAATAAATGTCACCTGCTTAACCCAGCAGGAAGTAAAAATCACTAAAATTGACAAATCCCCAGGCCCGGATGGGATACACCCCAGAGTGCTGCAGGAATTAAGTACTGTCATAGATAGACCATTATTTTTAATCTTTAAAGATTCCATAATAACAGGGTCTGTACCACATGACTGGCGTATAGCAAATGTGGTGCCAATATTCAAAAAGGGGACAAAAACTGAACTTGGAAATTATAGGCCAGTAAGCTTAACCTCTACTGTGGGTAAAATCCTAGAGGGTTTTCTAAGAGATGCTATACTGGAGTATCTGAAGAAAAATAACCTCATGACGCAATATCAACATGGTTTTACGAGGGACCGTTCCTGTCAAACTAATCTGATAAGCTTCTATGAAGAAGTAAGTTCTGGACTGGACCAAAGAAATGCAGTGGATGTGGTGTATATGGACTTTTCAAAAGCTTTTGATTCAGTGCCACACAAAAGGTTGATACATAAAATGAGAGCAATGGGGATAGGGGAAAATATGTGTAAGTGGGTTAAAAACTGGCTTAGCAATAGAAAACAAAGGGTGGTTAGGTTATTAATGGAACACACTCAGAATGGGTCACAGTTAACAGTGGGGTACCACAGGGGTCAGTGTTGGGCCCGCTTCTTTTTAATATATTTATTAATGACCTTGTAGGGGGCATACAGAGTAGAATCTCAATATTTGCAGATGACACTAAACTCAGCAGGGTAATCAATACAGAGGAGGACAATTTTATATTACAGGAGGATTTATGTAAACTAGAAGCTTGGGCTGATAAATGGCAAATGAGCTTTAATGGGGATAAATGTAAGGTCATGCACTTGGGCAGAGGAAACAAAAGGTATAATTATGTGCTTAATTGTAAAACACTGGGCAAAACTGTCACTGAAAAAGACCTGGGTGTATGGGTAGATGACAAACTCACATTTAGTGGCCAGTGTCAGGCAGCTGCTGCAAAGGCAAATAAAATAATGGGATGCATTAAAAGAGGCATAGATGCTCATGAGGCGAACATAATTTTACCTCTATACAAGTCACTAGTGCGACCACACTTAGAATACTGAGTACAATTCTGGTCTCCAGTGTATAAGAAAGACATAGCTGAACTAGAGCGGGTCCAGAGAAGAGCGACCAAGGTTATTAGAGGACTGAGGGGTCTGCAATACCGAGACAGGTTATTAAACTTGGGGTTATTTAGCTTGGAAAAACGAAGGCTTAGGGGTGATCTTATAATAATGTATAAATATATGAGGGGACAGTACAGAGAACTTTCTAATGATCTCTTTAGTCTTAGACCTGAGACGGGACAAGGGGGCATCCATTACGTCTGGAGGAAAGAAGGATTAATCATAATCACAGACGTGGATTCTTTACTGTAACAGCAGTGAGACTATGGAACTCTCTGCCATATGATGTTGTAATGAGTAACTCACTACTAACATTTAAGAAGGGCCTGGATGCCTTTCTTGAAAAGTATAATATTACCAGTTATATATACTAGTTCCTTTGATAGGGCGTTGATCCAGGGAATTAGTCTGATTGCCATATGAGGAGTCAGTGTGGCGCCCCGCAACGAGTGCATCACAGGAGGGTATTGCAGCCATAAATGCAGCAGCAATATTCTCTGACCCAGCAGTCATTGGGTTAACTGAGAGATCCAAACCCTGCATGCATCACTTACCATAGAGGGCCAATCCAAGGACCTGGTGGGCGGAGTGTAAGGGTAGTGTAGGAGAAGTACAGACTTTAGTTAGTTAGTCTGCGAGGAGTCTGAGAGTCGGGTCTAGACAAGAGAGACTTGAACTTGGAGTAGGAGCAGGGGCTCTGCACCCCGTGCAGCCCCTGGGCCGTCACCGGTCGGGTGTTAGCACTTGAGGCCTCAACAACCGGGATCGGGCATCACCAACCACGGGTTCCAAAAGAACCCCGTGCCCAACTCACAGCTGGTTCACTGGTACCGAAGCTGGCAGCAGTTCACCTCTGCTACGCGAACCAGAAGCGTGGAGGAGCAGCTTTACAGGAGCACCCCACCACCAGCCAACTTCCAGTCGTCTAACCAGCGGTGTACCCACCGAGGGATCCAAGGCTCCCCAAAACATCCATAATGTACATCTTGGATAGGGATTGAAGCAGCCTCCCCGTACCCGACCTGGTATTCCTGGGCGACAATGGCAAATACTTAGCTAGAATGCAGGAACACTACAGATCTCTGAGGGACACCTATCACTGCTGAGTCCACCCAGTCTGCTACCCGTTAACTGTATACCATGTACTGCCTGCTGGTTACAGTAAAGACCCGTTACAGAGACTTTCAGTGTCCGTGCTTCCTTATGATTGCATCCGTCAGCACACAAGGTAACCGCAGCTGCCGCACAACATCTTAAACAGCTCCAGCCTCCGGGGATCTCCGCTCAGCTGTGGGGAGCGTTCCATCTTGCTGCTATCCATCCCCCGGAGGTTCCGCAGCGTCGGTAACGATTACCGATCTACTCATAGGTGGCGTCACGAATAAATGAACCCCTTTAATCTGTTCCTACAAGACGTCTTCAACTTTTGATCTGCACTCAACCGGGCCTTACTACCGGCAGGCGCGGCCCACCCGTGACAAGGAGGAAGGAGCTACAGCCTGTCTAAACCGGAGTCCCCGGCCATGGTGAGTCAGAGAATGGCGTCACGAACAAGATACGAGCAGGCCCGTTCCCTAACGGGTATAATGTGCTTAAAAATGACTTTAATGTCTACAATTTGGACTTTGTTTGTCCCTAAAAGAACTTTCCCGCCTTTTCACCGTGGGTCAAGATGGCGCCCAAGATGGCGTTCCCGCCATAAGGATCCGCCACGTGCAAGCCCAGGGGTCAGCCACCGCCCCTCATCGTGGGAGGGCTAAAGGCAAAGGCGCCAAACTCTTTGTCCCCCTGATTGCTCAAATCAACCATGGGGGCGGACCCCAAAGACTTTTCCCACGATTGGACTACAAAAGCCCAAAGGAAATGGGAGTGTCAGACAGACCGTTCTTCACCAGCTCTTCACCAGTACAGCTACCGGGTAGAGACGGGTGTGGTTCCTTCAAGAAACTTGGCCAGCTCAAGACTGAGAGACCTGATGCAAGAAGTGGAAGCCGAGGTCAGAGCAGCAATAGGACATTCGGGTTCGGGTCCCGTCCTTAATATCAACGGCAGCCCCGACTTCTGGCAGGAAGCTCTACAAGACCTCCGGGTACGGCTCCTAGAAACTGTAGAATGGACCATCCGCAGTTGGAGTGCAAGCTTGGGCAGCAGACTACATCGTGCGATGCAGCAGAACCGCTCGGGTGCAACCACTCCAGGGCCGGACGATATCTCGAGTTTCAGCACCGCCTCGCCCACGCCGACCACTTGTCCAGCCTCGTCTCCAGAACCAATAGACTGTGTCATTCCGGTAGAGACCACCGCTTATCCCGCTCCAAAGCCTGGAACAGCGACCGTGTTTGAGCCGGAGCTTGCAACTTGCTCCACAGAAGAACCGAATACTTACCTGGTTCCACTTGGGAACCCGTGACTAGTTTCCACACTGCCGAGACTGTCGCCTGTTTCTCCCCTGAACCGGAGGCCTCCTCTGCAATTACCGAGGCCTACCTGGTGACCGGGATTGAAACACCACTTCCCGCTGCTACAGAAGAAGAGGCAGGCAGCCTGGAAGCCCTGCAAGACGACCTCGAGGAGAACTTTGCAGCACAGCCACCCATCGACCCAGAGGATTCCATTCCATCATCTCTGTCAGCCGAGCAGCCCGACGTGGTCATCGAGGGAGAGATCGAGGATGATGACGACGAGACCTACAGCCCAGCTGAGGACCTCTACATCGGGTTCGCCTGGAGAGACACCAAGGATCCTTCTGCCGGTTGATCTGCTCGGGTACACTGGTCGGGTGCCGCCGCAGCAACATCTTCTCTGGTTCCGTTCAACCGGGCTCCACTCCAGACTGCCCACTAGACTCCAGCCGTTCAACAACCATCACGCCGTAGTGACTTGATCCACACGCCGCATCACTCCGACGAAGAGGTACGTCGCATCCGAAGGGAGGAGTGGCACGCTCGGCTGCGCGCCAACATGCAGGCCCGTGCTGAAGCCCGCCGCCAATCTCCATTGCCTGATGAGTTCCGTAAAACCGGACGGGTGAGCACCTTTAACTTATCCACCGGGTGGGGATTCGTAAGGGAGGAGGGTGTGAGTACTGAAGTATTTGTGGGGCGCCGTGATGTGGAGTTGCACCTACCGCGAGGGCATCCTAACCGAGACTTATATAGAGGGGACATTGTAACCTATGAGCGATATGTATGCTGTGACGGGTGGTTTGCTATACGAGTCCGGAACCCTGCCCTCCATAAGTGACTTGTTGTTTGAACTTTTTGCCAAGAGACTTCTTTCTGTTTGCAAATAACACTGCGACTTGGCGGCTACAGCCAACCGGGTGCTTCACGTGCACGAGCAGGCACAAACGGTTGAAAACGGTACCCTCACCACCTTTACACACCGCAACAAGGTGCGCTACAGTAGGTTACATCTATCTCTGGATACACCGCCGGGTGCCACAAGTTACCTTCTGTAGCTCACCTTACCTCATTTACACGCCGCTATAACAAGGTAATATGGGCGGAACAAAGGCAGCAGGGACAACACATAGGCGTGCCACAATTGTGGATTACGAGAATTCCGTACGCTGATAGGACAAAGCAATAACATCATGATTGGGCAGCCAGCGCAGGAGGCTGACTAATACATGACGCTCGAGCAATTGTGTAGTGTGACTGGTCAGCTCCTTAAATATGCCGCCCTATGCAGCGTCTACAAATCGTAACGCAGGAGCTTCCACCAATGATTGCTGATGGGGCGCGGTATCCCGGAGCCTGTGTCACGCCCCAGGTAGATAGCAAGGTGTCGAAACAACCCTCCTGTTCCTTATTTACACGCCGATACAGGCCATAACAATCGCCTTGAAATCAACCTGTTTTTGAGCTCTGCTCTGAAACAGGTGCCTCAAGTGACGGGTGGCAACAACCGTCTTTACACGCCGCGACCGCGGGTTGATTTGGCGGTGCAAGATACATTTGTCTCATCTACCCGGTTGTTTCCACCATCCTGTAGCGGCGTGTAAAGGTACCATAAGAGGCTCCTGTAAAATGAGTGGAGACCAGTGAGGATAATATGTGCAAAAGGCTCATAAATGACAAACCTAGAACAATATCTTATAAGAACTGTTTGAGAAAACGGTCAGGAAGGTTAAGGGGAACACATATGGAGATAGACAAACCAAGTGCTGCAGTCTGAGAGGGAAAGAAAGAAGCTGACAGTGTTACCTCATGAGGTGATGGTGTCCTGTTTGGGCCGTGGCGTGGTGCAAAGTGCAATAACCGCGGGCTGGTTTTGATTATGCGCTCGGCAGAAGTCGTTATTTGACGTTACTTCTGGTCCGGTACTGTGAACTACATGCCAGGAGCTGGTGAACCATAACCCGGAAGTGCACTCATGTGCAGTAGCATAAATGAACTGGTGTATTACCGAGAACGGGGAAATAGTGCCGAATGAAGTGTTGAAGTTTGAATGATGTGCATTAGATGAATGGAACTCTATAGAAAGATCAAGGAGAAAATTGAAGTCTAAGATCTCTGTAAAAGAAGGGGAGAAAAAGAGAATATTAGGAAGATATAGATAATAGGAAATATCACTTCCAATAATACTTGTATGTTAATGCAGGGTTATGCAATGCAATTCCGTTACTGGACAATACCATGCAGCAAGTAATATATAAGAAACAAGAAAAACATGAAAATTGTGGAACAAAAGACATTATCATAATATGAACAGACATCACAATTGTCTTATAGGTTAATGGCACCAATGAACATAATACTTATGATATGACATAGAATAGAAATGTTACAACTTGATACTCTAACCTCGTACTCCCTTTTGAGCCCGTACGGCTCAAGAGTTTGTAAGTGATGGACCCAGAAGGATTCCCGTAAGATGAGTTGGTGTATTCTATTGCCCCCCCAACCCCCTCCCCCATCTGTTGACAGGAATCTGTTCTATGACTTGAAATTTTAATTGGGCTATTGTGTGATGGTGTGCAATGAAATTATGCGGGTTAGAGAGCAAGGTTTGTGAACTTTGGTTTGCTTATGCGGTCTCGGATATGCTGGGTTGTCTACCCAACATACCTGAGACTGCAAGATCACTTGATGAGGTAGATAACATGAGTAGAGTACACATAAAAAAATCTTTGATCTGAAAGGATTTACCTGATCTAGGATGGGTAAATCTGTTTCCCTTTATGACATGTGTGCATTGGAGACATCTTAAGCAGGGGTATGTGCCTTGTCGTGGAGTTGCAAGAAATTGTTGCCTGGGTATAAAAATAGCTGCTCCTATGTCAGCTCGCATGAGCCGATCCCTCAAATTTTTGGCTCTTTTGTGACAAAAGAGTGGCATATTCTGAAACTCCAGGATTTGAGGATAGGCATGGCCTAACAATGGGCAGTAGTTTTTTATCGTATTATGAAATAAGTTATTGTAGGGATGATATGTCATCACACATGCTAATTGTGATTTGGGTTTAAGTCCTTTGAGATTGGAACATCTGGCTTCAGCCTCCACTAACCCCTTGATGCGAATTTCATGGTCATCTCTGCATGTCTCTGAGAGTGAATAGATGGGTCTGACACTATATGTGTAACTTGCTCATGTAGTGAATGGGGTAACGCCTTTTTAATGTGTCTGGGATGGCAACTGGAGAACAATAGCCGACTATTCTTGTCCATGGGTTTAAGGTAAAGATCTGTAGCTAACCCCCCTTGTTCGTCCAAGACAACCATAGTATCCAGATAATTAATTTTGTCATAATCTTGGTGCAAAGTGAAAGTCAGATTACGGCAGATTGGTTGAGACTGCCAAAAAATTTGGAGAGTTCCAACGAGGTCCCGGACTAAATGAGGAACACATCATCGATGTACCTCTTCCATAGTATAGAGTTTTGTGAGTATAGAGGATTTGTGATGATAAAGTCTTCCTCAAATTTGGCCATGAAAATGTTAGCGCAGGGGGGCGCTACGTTAGACCCCACAGCGGTCGCCCTACGCTGTAAGTAAAAGCTGTCTTGAAGTTGTGGACCAACAACAAAGTTAGCAGATCTATGCAAAAAATTATCCTCATTTGAGTGAAATCAGAGTATCTATGAAGAAACTACTCAACAGCCTCCAATCCACATGTGTGGTCGATACTGGTATACATTGAATTCACATCCATTGTCAGCAGGAGTGAAATACCCAGGATATCAGTTAGGTCTCACAGGATAGAGAGGAAATGACCAGTGTCCTTCAGATAGGAATCAGTGGAATTAGAGGCGAAAGTATTCGATCTACAGTGATGGCCAGAGGTGAAAAAATCGAATCAGTAGATGCGACAATGGGTCTACCAGGTGGACGAGTGAAATTTTTGTGCAGATTAGGAAGAATATATATCACCGGAGTGATCGGATGAGGATTAATCAAGTATTCAGACAATTTAGAATCAATGATGCCTAGTCTCGCATACTGGGAAATCTTCTCCGAGATCAATGAATACTGGGACACTGGCACCTGCGCCAACACCCCCTCCAGTTTCAGTATAGAGTCTGGGGGAGGGTACATTTATATATATATATATATATATATATATATATATATATATATAAAATCATGTTTTAAATATCAACCCTGGTGCCGCCTCCCCCACCCTAGGCACTGGATGTCCGGTACCTAAAGGTTAGTGATGAGCGAGCATGCTCGCCACTACTCGGTACTCGCACGAGTATCACTGTACTCGGGCTACTCGGCGAGCACCGAGTAATCTCGCGATACTCGTGCTGTGCTCGTGGTCGTCATCTCTGCATGTTGGCGCTCTTTTGAGAGCCAGCCCACATGCAGGGATTGGCTGGCAGACCACTGCAATGACACAGCCCTGTTAGTTGTGGCATTGCAGTGATTGGCCGGCCTGCACAGCGTGACCGAGCCTTTATAAGACCCGGCCGCGCTGTGCTCTGCACACAGGCATTCAGACAGTGAGTGTAGGGAGAGTGTCTGCTGCTGCTTAGGGACAGATTTGCGGCCCTCATAGGTAGATCCGGAGCAGGGCTGCAAACTGCTGCTGACCACAACAGTCCTTCTCAGGACTAATCTAGGAGGATATAGGCAGGGTGATACAGATCGAAATCCAAGCTTTTCTGTGACCATAACAGTCACCAGACTGTTGAACTTACTACCTTGATCCAGGTTAGGGACTAAAATCCAAATCTCCTGTGACCATTACAGTCACCAGACTGGTGTACTTACTACCTTGATCCAGGTTAGGGACTAAAATCCAAATCTCCTGTGACCATTACAGTCACCAGACTGGTGTACTTACTACCTTAATGCAGGTTAGGGACTAAAATCCTACTCTCCTGTGACCATTACAGTCACCAGACTGGTGTACTTACTACCTTAATACAGGTTAGGGACTAAAATCCTACTCTCCTGTGACCATTACAGTCACCAGACTGGTGTACTTACTACCTTAACACAGGTTAGGGACTAAAATCCTAATCTCCTGTGACCATTACAGTCACCAGACTGGTGTACTTACTACCTTGATACAGGGTAGGGACTAAAATCCTAATCTCCAGTAACCATTACAGTCACCAGACTGGTGTACTTACTACCTTGATACAGGTTAGGGACTAAAATCCTAATCTCTTGTGACCATTACAGTCACCAGACTGGTGTACTTACTACCTTGATACAGGTTAGGGACTAAAATCCTACTCTCCTGTGACCATTACAGTCACCAGACTGGTGTACTTACTACCTTAATACAGGTTAGGGACTAAAATCCTAATCTCCTGTGACCATTACAGTCACCAGACTGGTGTACTTACTACCTTATTACAGGTTAGGGACTAAACTCCTACTCTCCTGTGACCATTACAGTCACCAGACTGGTGTACTTACTACCTTGATACAGGTTAGGGACTAAAATCCTACTCTCCTGTGACTATTACAGTCACCAGACTGGTGTACTTACTACCTTGATACAGGTTAGGGACTAAAATCCTAATCTCTTGTGACCATTACAGTCACCAGACTGGTGTACTTACTACCTTGATACAGGTTAGGGACTAAAATCCTACTCTCCTGTGACAATTACAGTCACCAGACTGGTGTACTTACTACCTTGATACAGGTTAGGGACTAAAATCCTACTCTCCTGTGACCATTACAGTCACCAGACTGGTGTACTTACTACCTTGATACAGGTTAGGGACTAAAATCCTAATCTCCAGTAACCATTACAGTCACCAGACTGGTGTACTTACTACCTTGATACAGGTTAGGGACTAAAATCCTAATCTCTTGTGACCATTACAGTCACCAGACTGGTGTACTTACTACCTTGATACAGGTTAGGGACTAAAATCCTACTCTCCTGTGACCATTACAGTCACCAGACTGGTGTAATTACTACCTTGATACAGGTTAGGGACTAAAATCCTACTCTCCTGTGACCATTACAGTCACCAGACTGGTGTACTTACTACCTTGATACAGGTTAGGGACTAAAATCCTAATCTCCTGTGACCATTACAGTCACCAGACTGGTGTACTTACTACCTTGATACAGGTTAGGGACTAAAATCCTACTGTCCTGTGACCATTACAATCACCAGACTGGTGTACTTACTACCTTGATACAGGTTAGGGACTAAAATCCTAATCTCCTGTGACCATTACAGTCACCAGACTGGTGTACTTACTACCTTAATACAGGTTAGGGACTAAAATCCCTATCTCCTGTGACCATTACAGTCACCAGACTGGTGTACTTACTACCTTAATACAGGTTAGGGACTAAACTCCTACTCTCCTGTGACCATTACAGTCACCAGACTGGTGTACTTACTACCTTGATACAGGTTAGGGACTTAAATCCTAATCTCCTGTGACCATTACAGTCACCAGACTGGTGTACTTACTACGTTAATACAGGTTAGGGACTAAAATCCTACTCTCCTGTGACTATTACAGTCACCAGACTGGTGTACTTACTACCTTGATACAGGATAGGGACTAAAATCCTATTCTCCTGTGACCATTACATTCACCAGACTGGTGTACTTACTACCTTGATACAGGTTAGGGACTAAAATCCTAATCTCCTGTGACCATTACAGTCACCAGACTGGTGTATTTACTACCTTGATACAGGTTAGGGACTAAAATCCTAATCTCCTGTGACCATTACATTCACCAGACTGGTGTACTTACTACCTTGATACAGGTTAGGGACTAAAATCCTACTCTCCTGTGACCATTACAGTCACCAGACTGGTGTACTTACTACCTTGATACAGGTTAGGGACTAAAATCCTAATCTCCTGTGACCTCATTAGTCACCAGACAGTTGTCGCTGTATACAGGCAAAATGCGCAAGGGAGTTGGCAAGGGCGTTGGCAAGGAACAAGGAAGTGGACGTGATGGTGGTGCAGGCAGAGGCCGAGGTCGTGTGCAAGCACTAATTTCGCAACAACAAAGGGGCACATCTCCTCGCTCGCACGTCCTGTCCCAAATTCTTGGGGCCCGCAGCAGTACACCGCTCTTGAACCAAGACCAGTGTCAACAGGTTGTTACTTGGATAGCGGATAATGCTTCAAGTCAGATGGGCACCTCCACAAACACCCTGTCTTCCACACGGTCAAGTGTCAGTAGCCGTGATACTGCGCCGCACATTTCCCAACCTGATCCTTCTTCCTACCACCAGGACGAGTACACGTCCATGGACATTACTGATACCACACTAGGACACTCGGAAGAGCTGTTCACGTATCCATTCGCAGAATCTGTCCTGTCGCCAGCTCCTCTTGAAGTGGGTGATGAGGAGATGGTATGTACAGATGCCCAAATATTTGAGCAACCACGTTCTCACGAACGAAACGTTGTCAACGTGTCTCAACAAGGGGTGGACGATGATGAGACACAATTGCCAGGAAGTCAGGAGGAGGATCAGGGTGCGGAAAAGGAAGACGATGTGGTGAATGATCCAGTAGCTGACCCAACATGGCAGATGGATATGCAGAGCGAGGCCAGCAGTGCACAGTGGGAGGGAGGCGTAGCATCCCAACAGGCAGTACGAAGCAGGGTCGTGTCCGCAAGCAGAAAGCAGCCAACCGTTCCCCGGAACACCAACACGACTCAAGATGCCTGTGCAAATGTTCGGTCTTCCAGAGTCTGGGAGTTTTTTAAGTTGGCTCCAGAAGACACCTGCCATGCCAGTATCAGCAGGGGTATGAAAACTAGCAGCCTGACCACCACCAGCATGATCAGGCACATGTCAGCCAAGCACCCGACTGTGTGGGAAGTACAACAGAGTCGAGGAGCGGTGCTTGCTGATGTCACTGCTACGTCTTTGCGTGTTGTGCGTGCGAGCCAATCCCCTGTCCATGCTGGCCGCGAACAAGCCTCCGGCCCTGCACCTGAAGTTGCCCACGCACAAATAACACCAGCATCAAGCACGTCCTTGTCCCAGCGCAGCGTTCAATTATCCATTCAGCAAACATTTGAACGCAGGCGCAAATACTCTGCCAACGCCCCACATGCCACAGTCCTGAATTATCACATTTCGCGACTCATAGCGCTAGAAATGTTGCCTTTCCAGCTGGTGGAGACGGAAGCATTCCGCAACCTGATGGCGGCTGCTGTCCCACACTACTTGGTCCCCAGCCGCCACTATTTCTCCAGATGTGCCGTCCCCGCATTGCATAACCACGTGTCCAACAACATCACACGTGCCCTCAACAACGCTGTTTCAGCCAAAGTCTACCTAACCACAGACATGTGGACAAGTGCTTGTGGGCAAGGCCGCTACATCTCCTTGACGGCACACTGGATTAATATTGTGGAGGCTGGGACCCAGTCTGAGCGAGGGACGGAACACGTCCTTCCCACACCAAGGATAGCAGGCCCTACCTCTGTCAGGGTTTCACCGACACTCTACAGCTCCAGAATGTCATGCTCCTCAGCCTCCTCCTCCTGCGCATCCTCATCCACTGTACCCTCCACACCAGTCCCAAGCTGGAAGCACTGCAGCACTGCCTCTGCAAAGCGGCAACAGTCTGTGCTGAAGCTAGTCTGCTCTGAAACAGCAGGCAGATCACTGGCTCACACCTCTGAACCTAAAGCCAGGAAAGGTCGTGTGTGACAATGGCCGGAACCTGGTGGCAGCTTTGAGGCGAGGCCAGCTGACGCATGTTCCATGCGTGGCCCATGTGCTCAACCTGGTGGTTCAGAGGTTTGTAAAGTCATACCCAGAGCTGTCTGAACTGCTGGTAAAAGTTCGCCGTCTGTCTGCACATTTTCGCAAGTCACCTGCTGCTTCAGCCGGCCTTGCCGGCTTTCAGTGACGTTTGCGTCTTCCGGCCCACAGACTGGTGTGTGATGTCCCCACGCGTTGGAATTCAACTCTGCACATGTTGGTCAGGATATGTGAGCAGAAGAGGGCAGTTGTGGACTACCTGCATCACCTAAGCCGTCGGGAAATGGGTCAAACTCCACACATAACACCTGAGGAGTGGAGATGGATGTCGGACCTATGTACCGTCCTCCAAAACTTTGAGGACTCCACCAAGATGGTGAGTGGCGATGACGCCATTATTAGCGTCACCATACCACTACTCTGCCTTCTAAAACGGTCTCTGCTGAAAAACAAAGAGGATGCATTGCAGGCCGAGCGCGATGACTTGGAGCAAGAAACAGTAGTGGGTGTGGGTGAAAACACACAGCCCAGCCTCATCTCATCACAACGTGCAGTGGAGGACTATGACGAGGAGGAGGAGGATGAAGACATGGAGCAACTCTCTGGCCAAATTGAGGATATGACATGCACACCAGTCATATCCTCGGTTCAGCGTGGCTGGCCAGAGGACAGGGGAGATGAGGAGGAGGACAGCATGTTCAGTCATCGTGTTGGTCTGGATACTGAAGTGATGGCTGTTAAGAGTCTGGCGCACATGGCTGACTTTATGGTAAGCTGCCTGGCTTGTGACCCTCACGTTCAGAACATCTTGGCCGACAATCAGTACTGGTTGGCAACACTGTTAGACCCACGCTACAAGGAGAACTTTATGTCTCTCATTCCTGAGGCGGAGAGGTCAGCCAAAATACAGCAGTTCCAGAAGGCCATAGTCACGGAAGTAGGCAAATCATTCCCCTCACAAAACGCTAGCGGCATAGGTCAGGAATCGGTGGACAACCAAGGCGTACGGCCGAGAGGGGCACAAGTCCAATCCGCCAGAGGTAGGGGAACACTCTTTACGATGTGGGACAGTTTTTTCAGCCCCTCACGTAGCACAGCCCCTGAGGTGCGCTGTAGTGCCACAAGAAATGCTAAGTTTGGCCAGATGCTGAAGGAGTACCTTGCAGATCGAACAACTGTACTGCGAGATTCCTCTGTGCCTTTCAATTATTGGGTCTCCAAGCTGGACACGTGGCATGAATTGGCTGTCTACGCCTTGGAAGTCCTGGCCTGCCCTGCCGCTAGTGTATTGTCAGAGCGTGTTTTCAGTGCCGCAGGTGGAATCATTACTGATAAACGCACCCGCCTGTCAACTGAAAATGCTGACAGGCTGACTCTGATCAAGATGAACAAGGGTTGGATTGGGCCAGACTTCACCACACCACCAACAAATGACAACTGAATTTAAATTTTGTTATGGGAATTTGCCATGTACCTCCACTCACCCATGGGTACACACTTCTGGACTTTGGCTAATCGCTGGACAGCTCCTCCTTCTCCTCATGAGCCACCATGATGACCGTTACAATAGTTAGGCTGTTGTTTGAGGTATACCCGCAGTGGTAAATTTTTTCGCCCATTCTTTTAGAATGGGCATTACAACAACAGGAGACCCGCTCCTTTTTAATGGGAAAAATGTTTTGAGGCCCTCATGCACGTCTCTATCCAGGGACAATGTGGAGCCTCCCAATTTTTGGCTGCCCTGCCAAAGGGCTATACTACAATACACCCACTTGAGGTTTACAGGCCCTACTGCATGTCTGTATGCATGGGTCATTGTTGAACCTCCCAATTTTTGGCTGCCCTGCCAAAGGGCTATACTACAATACACCCACTTGAGGTTTACAGGCCCTACTGCATGTCTCTATCCTGGGACAATGTGGAGCCTCCCAATTTTTGGCTGCCCTGGCCAAAGAGCTATACTACAATACACCCACTTGAGGTTTACAGGCCCTACTGCATGTCTCTATCCTGGGACAATGTGGAGCCTCCCAATTTTTGACTGCCCTGGCCAAAGGGCTATACTATTATACACCCACTTCAGGTGTACAGGCCCTCATGCACGTCTCTATCCAGGGGCATTGGTGAACCTCCCAATTTTTGGCTGCCCTGCCAAAGGGCTATACTACAATACACCCACTTGAGGTTTACAGGCCCTCCTGCATGTCTGTATGCATGGATCATTGTTGAACCTCCCAATTTTTGGCTGCCCTGGCCAAAGGGCTATACTACAATACACCCACTTCAGGTTTACAGGCCCTCCTGCACGTCTCTATCCTGGGACAATGTGGAGCCTCCCAATCTTTGGCTGCTCTGGCCAAAGGGCTATACTACTATACACCCACTTCAGGTTTACAGGCCCTCATGCACGTCTCTATCCAGGGGCATTGGTGAACCTCCAAATTTTGGACTGCCCTGGCAAAGGAAAATACTACAATAGACCCAGTTCCTCAAAATGGGCACATTATGCCAAGAGGCCTTCATGTACGTCTCTTCTCAGGGACATCGGAGTGCCGCACAATGTTTTCACGTAAAATCTTTCATGTAATCACAAAAAGTAACATACACCAGCTGTATCTCACTATTGTGTATGTGCCCTTAACATTTCCACCCTAAATATTCATTTTGGTATCATTTTGGAAGGTTTTCTGGTGACTCCGTAAAATTGGCGTGAAACTCGGACAAGATTATTCACAGCTGTGACTTTTGAGTGAGAAATGCTTCCAGGGGTCTTCCCCATGGTGTTGCCACATCATTTGAGCACTCTTCTGAGACTTTTGTGACATTTTTAGGGTTTCTACATGCTGCCGGCAATCATTTCATAAAAATACTCGGGTCTCCCATAGGATAACATTGGGCTCTGTACTCGGGCCGAGTACACGAGTATCTCGGGATGCTCGGCCCGAGCTTCGAGCACCCGAGCATTTTAGTACTCACTCATCACTACTAGTGGTAAATACCGCCCTGCTCTTGTGCACATATTGATCTGCTGTGCACTTATGTATATATGTGGTGACATGTTACAAATTAATGTGTATAATGTTTGTGGTATTGCATATTAGGGTTAAAGTAGCCAGTGAGCTAGGACACCCTTTAAGAGTGGAGTTTTGGGTTTCCTCTAGAAGTGAAAATTAAAGTGTTATTAGAGTAGTTAGTATTCCACTAGGGGTGGATTGTAGGAGTTATAAAATCAGGCTTCAGACATGTCTAGACATGAGAGTCCTTTAGGAGAACATGAGAATTGTCAGCATGAGCTCTGCTTGTGGGTGGCATAGTAGCATGGAGCCTAGCTATTTAATTTGGCCATAAACTCTGGGTCACCTTGGAATTAAAGCATATTATCTGAGATGTGCGCCCAGGATGCATACAAGTGTATCTCCTCCTTCCGTTAATTGTGTAGTGGACATCAACATAGACTCAGGAAGATGGTTCATCATGATGCTGACAGTAAAGGAACTTTGTCTAAAGATTGCCATAACTGTTCTATGGAGCAGTTCCCACTGGGAGACTAGGTTGGAGCCAGGAATGACTACATGAGTATGCAGTGGGAAACCACGGTGAGAAATGGGGAGGGCGAGAGCCTGGAGGAACAGGGTCACCAAGAGCAGTCTGCACTAAATTATGTTGAAGTAACTGACCCAAAGAAAGTTCAAGTTGTGTGCCTGTGTTTCACGAGACTGAGTAAAAATGTTTTGCAAGACATTGTGGATCCTGTGCCTGCTTTAGCCCTCTTTGAGGGCAACTGTGAACGGAACCGATCTGAACTGATGAACATCACAACAACCAGACAGAAGTTATCACTAGAGATGAGCGAGTACTAAAATGCTCGGGTGCTCGATGCTCGGGCCGAGCATCCCAAAATACTCGTGTGCTTGGCCCGAACAACAAGCTCAATGTTATCCTATGGGAGACCTGAGTATTTTTCTGGCACGACCCCCAGCATGCATGGATAAACCCTAAAAACGTCACAAAAGTATCAGAACAGTGCTGAAATGACATGGGAACAGCATGGGGAAGACCCCTGTAAGCATTTCAGACTCCAAGGTCACTGCTGTGAACAATGTTGTCAGAGTACTACGCCACTTTTACGGACAGTCAAGAAAACGTTACAAAATGAAACCAAAATGGATTTTCCTGGAGAAAATATTAAGGGCTCATACCCACTTGTGAGACAGAGTTGGTGTATGTTAGTTTTTTGGATTACATGAAAGATTTTTTTTTTTAAATTGTGTGGCACTCCGATGCCCTTGGGAAGAGAAGTGCATGAGGGCCTCTTTAAATATTGTGCCCATTTTAAGGAAGTTTGTCTTTTGTAGTATTGCTCTAGGCAGGGCATCCAAAAATTTGGAGGCACCCCAATGCCCTTGGATAGAGACGTGCATGAGGGCCTCTTCAAATATTGTGCCCATTTTAAGGAAGTTTGTCTTTTGTAGTATTGCAATAGGCAGGGCAGCCAAAAATTGGGAGGCACTCCAATGCCCCTGGATAGAGACGTGCATGAGGGCCTCTTTAAATAATGTGCCCATTTTAAGGAAGTGGGTCTTTTGTAGTATTGACCTTTGGTAGGGCAGCCAAAAATTGTGTGGCACTCTGATGCCCCTGGATAGAGACATGCATGAAGGCCTCTTTAAATAATGTGCCCATTTTAAGAAAGTGGGTTTTTTGTAGTATTGCCCTTTGGTAGGGCAGCCACAAATTGTGTGTCTCTCTGATGCCCCTGGATACAGACGTGCATGAGGGCCTCTTTAAATATTGTGCCCATTTTAAGGAAGTTTGTCTGTTGTACTATTGACCTTTGGCAGGGCAGCCAAAAATTGTGTGGCACTCTGATGCCCCTGGATAGAGACGTGCATGAGGGCCTCTTTAAATATTGTGCCCATTTTAAGGAGGTTTGTCTTTTGTAGTATTGCCCTTTGGCAGGGCTGCCAAAAATTGTGTGGCACTCTGATGCCCCTGGATAGAGACGTGCATGAGGGCCTCTTTAAATAATGTGCCCATTTTAAGGAAGTGGGTCTTTTGAAGTATTGCCCTAGGCAGGGCAGCCAAAAATTGGGAGGCACCCCAATGCCCCTGGAAAGAAACATGGAGGAGAGCCTCTAAATATTGTTCCCATTACAAAGAAGCGGATCTCCTGTACTTGTAATGCCCATTCAGTAAGCATGGACTAAAACATTTACCCCTGGGGGTATACATGAAACTACTGCCTAACTTTTGAATGGTTAGGGTCATCATCATCATAAATATGATGTAAATAAATTGTTTTTGTGGCATCATGAACCACGGTCGCACTGATCATATGATGGTGGCGGATGAGGAGAAGGAGGAGCAGTACAGCAAGTAGCTAAAGTCATGAAGTTTGTACCCATGTGTAAGTGTGCGGAGGTGCATGGCAGTTTACCGGCACAAAATTTAAATTACGCTATCATTTGGTGGTGGTGTGGTGAAGTCAGGCCCAATCCAACCCTTGTTCATCTTGATCAGAGTCAGCCTGTCAGCATTTTCAGTTGACAAGCGGGTGTGTTTATCAGTAATGATTCCACCTGCGGCACTAAAAACACTCTCTGACAAAACGCTAGCGGCAGGGCAGGCCAGGACTTCCAATGCGTAGAGAGCCAATTCTTGCCCGTGTCCAGCTTGGATACCCAATAATTATAAGGCACAGAGGAATCTAGGAGCACTTTTGTACAATCAGCCAGGTACTCCCTCAGCATCTTCGCAAACTTTGAAGTCCTTGTGACACTACCCCGCACCTCAGGTCCTGTGCTACGGGAGGTGCTGAGAAAACTGTCCCAGATCTTTGAGAGTGTTCCCCTACATATGCTGGATTGGACTTGTGCCTCTCTCTGCCGGACACCTTGGTTGTCCACCGAATCGTGACCTCTGCCACTAGCGTTTTCAGAAGGGAATTTTTTGACTAATTCCGTGACTATGGCCTTCTGGTACTGCAGCATTTTTGTAGACCTCTCCGCCTCGGGAATAAGAGAAATAAAGTTCTCCTTGTAGCGTGGGTCTAAAAGTGTCACCAACCAGTAATGAGTGTCCACCAAGATGTTGATAACGTGAGGGTCACGAGACAGGCAGCGTAACATAAAGTCAGCTATGTGCGACAAACTGTTAACAGGCAAGACTTCAGGGTCCTCGCCAACAGCATGACTGGCCATGCTGGCCTCATCCTCGTCCTCCTCTTTCCTGTCCTCTGGCCATTCACGCTGAACCAACGGTATGACGTTTGTGCATGTGTTATCGTCAATTCCGCATGAAAGTAACTCTATTTCTTCATCCTCCTCCTCCTCGTCATAGTCCTCCAATGCACGTTGGGATGAGATGAGGCTGGCTGTGTAATCACCCAGTACGGTTTCTTGCTCTAACTCATCGTGCTCCGCCTGCAATGCATCGTCTTTGATTTTGAGCAGAGAGCGTTTTAAAAGACAGAGAAGCGGGATGGTGACACTAATGATGCCGTCATCGCCGCTCACCATCTTGGTGGAGTCCTCAAAGTTTTGTAGGACGGTACACATGTCGGACATCCATGTCCACTCCTGAGGTCTTGTGTGGAGTTTAAACCGTATATCGATGGCCTAGATGATGCTGGTACTCAACAACTGCCCTCTTCTGCTCACAAATCCTGACCAACATGTGCAGTGTGAAATTCCAACGCATGGGGACATAACACACTAGTCTGTGATACGAAAGCTGCAAATGTGGCGCCCCTGCGTCCAGGAGGCCACAAAGGGAACTGCAGCCAAGAAGGTAGAAAGGACAGTTGAACCCCAACACCCTCACAGCCCACACAACCCACATACCAGTAGAGGGCAGCACCCAACCCGGAGCCTGGAACTCTAGGCAGGCAAGGGGTGGTGGGTTTAGAGGCAGTGGGTGGGCCAACAAGCAGGTGAGGTGACAGAGGGTAGATATAGAGCAGGGGGAGGAGAAAAGAGTCAGTAGGCCGGTGTAGGCTGAGCAGCAAAGACAGAAGCACATGTCCTGGAAGAGTGGGGTGGAAGGAGCGCAGAATCTGGAGAGCCAGTGCGAGCCACAGAGAGAAAGCCCATCCGGAGCCAGCACCCCAAGAGTGCGAGGGACGAGAGAGCCAGTGACCCTGGGCCCTAGAAACACGGCCGAGACGGCAGACTGCAGGCGGAGTAGCCTTCCTATTGAACCCAAAGACACGGTTAGAAGGAGCCGGGTAGAGCCTCACCCAGGAGGACTATTGGAGGCTAGGCTAGCAGTAGAGTGTCGGCTCTAAAGGGGACCGTTGCTTCACCCGGTATCCCCAGACAACCGACGGGGGACTCTAGCTACACGTTAGGGTTCCTACCCCAAAGGACAGGCAGTTCAGTGACAACCCGGAGGACCCACAGGGGCCCGAGTCACCGCCATACTGTCCGGAGACGCACAACAAAGTGAGAAAGAGAATCAGAGCCTGGAAAGGACAGTGAACGAGTGAGGGTCATAGAAAGGAACAACCTGGCTGCAGAGAGTAAAGGGACCCGGAGGGGAGAGTAATGCCCGTGAAAAGACTGTGAACTGTGACTGTGAGCTGTAACTGAGAAGTTGAGAAGTAAACACGGTGAACCCTGATTCCGACTCCCTTGCATGATTTTGCCTGCACATAATTCCCTCCAAACAGGTCTGCAGAAGATCACAGCCTGGAGAGCCACAGCTTGCCAGCTCCGAATGCTGAAGGAGGATTTCTGCAGCATCAGGACAGTAAGTGTACTGTACCCAGCACCAGCCAGCGTCATACCCTACACTATAGACTTTATTGTGACACCCCATGGATTAATGTGCCACAATAACATCACATGGGTTCCCTCCCCACTACACACTGACAAACACTAGCACCTCTGAGCAAGGTGGGGGAGCACAACCTGCTCTCTTAAATACTCCAGCTCATGATGAAGTAAGTTAGTTCAGTTCCTGGAGAACTGAGGGAGAGACTGCATGACAGAGAGAGGCTGTGCTAAGCTTCTCTGCAGTTTGCTCACAGATTCCAGGCCTAGTGAGGGTCTGAGGAACAGGAGAACTACAGACTGAGAAACACGTCTGGGAGCTTGAGAGCAACCATTACTCGCCCCAGAGAAGCGCACAGAACGGACACCGGATCCGGTACTGTAACTGACACACAGCACGGTGAATCCAGGAGCAGTGGAGTTTCTAGATGCCCACAGTACCAGTGCAAAGCAACACGGCGGGGTCAGCACAGCACAGAGGACTCAAGTTGCCTAGCCAAGTGGTACCAGCAGAACACAGAGAGAGTCCCAGCAGCTCAGCTAGAAGCAGCAGCCCAGGACACACACACAGCGCAGCACGAGGAAGCTGATGACCCGGACAGGGTGGGAACAGAGCCTAGCCCCATTACAGACTCCGTGGACTATAATATGCAACAACATCTGCAGTAAAGCTTTGGAAAACAGCAAAACTGTGAGTCTGTGTATTGATTGCAACCTTTGCCCTACAGGGCTGCCACTAGGAATTTCGGGGCCCCTTACTGGCAAAATTTTGGGGCCCCCTGAGACTCCACCCAATCTCCGCCTTCACCCAGGCTCCACCTCCACCCAAGCTCCGCCTCCACCCCTCGAACCTTTCATAATTTCACCGCCCACTATTGGAAAAACTCCCCTTCTGCACTACGTCCTCCCCAGTCACACATTAATCTCTTTCTATATATTGTTCTTTATGTGAGCAGAGGGATGTGAACAATAAATGCCACATGAGGCAGAATAACACTGGTGCTGTTATTTATTACCTTGTACAGGGGGTGGGGAACCTTTTTCCTGCCGGGGAAAGGAACATTTTGAAATTTCTACCGTCATTTAGGGGCTGCACATCACCATGACAATTACCGGGCTACATTTAATTAATTAGCTCACCTAATTTGATGGCTGCAGCTGCTTCTCAGTGACCTGCGATGTTCGGTGATATCTGATCTTCCAGGCTTGTGTTGGTCTGGAGCGCAGTCGATTCTGTGACAATAAGTTTTGTAAATCAAATACATCACATAGGAGACTGCTATATATACATCATACAGGAGACACTGAGGGCATATACAGCACTGTAGAGGGCTAGGAGCACATAGACTGGGGGTGAGCTGAGCTCTGCAGGAGCCACAGGGATGTATTGTCTCTCCCCGGGCCCCCACCCATTAAGGGGGTGAGCTGAGCTCTGGAGGCAGGGGCCACAAGCTTCCAGAAAATGGCAGCTTTTTCCTCTGTGGCTCCCAGTCTCCCACTCACCAGCACCAGGCAGATTCTTCCTCTGAGGCTGCCAGTCTTCGGCACCAGGCACCCGGCAGCTTCTTCCTCTGCGGCTGCCGGTCTCTGGCACCCGGCAGCACCACCAGGCACCCGGCAGCACCAGGGGCCTGGCAGCACCAGGCACAACCAGGGGCCCGGCACCATCAGGCACCACGAGGCTCGGCACCCTGGGGGCCCGGCAGCACCAGGCACCACCAGGGGTCCAGCAGCACCAGGCACCACCAGGGGGGCCCGGCACCACCAGGGGGCCAGGCACCACCAGGGGGCCAGGCACCACCAGGGGGGCCAGGCACCACCAGGGTCCAGCAGGCACGCACCACCATCCAGAGGCCCAGCAGCACCAGGCACCACCATGGGCCAGGCAGCACCAGGCACCACCATGGGCCAGGCAGCACCAGGCACCACCATGGGCCAGGCAGCACCAGGAGCCCAGCACCATCAGGCACCCTGGGGGCCCAGCAGCACCAGGCACCTTGGGGGCCTGGCAGCACCAGGCACCCTTGGGGCCCAGAAGCACCAGGCACCCTGGGGATCCTGGCAGCACCAGGCACCCTTGGGGCCCAGAAGCACCAGGCACCCTGGGGGTCCGGAAGCACCAGCAGGGGGGCCCAGCACCACCAGGGGGGCCCGTCACAACCAGGGGGACCCAGCACCACCAGGGGGGCCCACCAGCACCACCAGGGGGCCCACCAGCACCACCAGGAGAGCCCACCAGCACCACCAGGGGGCCCAGCACCAGCAGGGAGACCCAGCACCAGCAGGCACCACCAGGGGGGCCCACCAGCACCACCAGGGGGGCCCACCAGCACCACCAGGGGGCCCAGCACCAGCAGGGAGACCCAGCACCAGCAGGCACCCTGGGGGCCCGGCAACACCAGGGGGGCCCACCAGCACCACCAGGGGGCCCAGCACCAGCAGGGAGACCCAGCACCAGCAGGCACCCTGGGGGCCCAGCAGCACCAGGGGGTCCAGCACAACCAGGGGGGCCCGAACCACCACCAGGGGGCCCAGCACCAGCAGGGGGACCCAGCACCACCAGGCACCCTGGGGGCCCGGCAGCACCAGGGGGGCCCAGCACCACAAGGGGGGCCCAGCACCACAAGGGGGGCCCAGCACAGGCAGGGAGGACCCAGCACAGGCAGGGGGGGCTCATTACCAGCAGGGGGGCCCAGCACAGGCAAGGGGGCCCATTACCAGAAGGGGGGACCAGCACCGGCAAGGGGGGCCCAGCACAGGCAGGGGGGGCCCAGCACAGGCAAGGGGGGCCCAGCACAGGCTGGGGGGGGGGGCATTACCGGCAGGGGGGCACAGCAGAGACAGGGGGGGCACAGCAGAGGCAGGGGGACCCAACAGAGACAGGGGGGGGCCCAGCAGAGACAGGGGGGGCCCAGCAGAGACAGGGGGGGGCCCAGCACAGGCTGGGGGGGCCATTACCAGCAGGGGGCACAGCAGAGACAGGGGGGGCCCAGCAGAGACAGGGGGGTGGCCCAGCAGAGACAGGGGGGTGGCCCAGCAGAGACAGGGGGGGGCCCAGCAGAGACAGGGGGGTGGCCCAGCAGAGACGGGGGGGGGGGCCCAGCAGAGACAGGGGGGGGGCCCAGCAGAGACAGGGGGGGGGCCCAGCAGAGACAGGGGGGGGGCCCAGCAGAGACAGGGGGGGGCCCAGCAGAGACAGGGGGGGGACACAGCAGAGACAGGGGGGGCCCAGCAGAGACAGGGGGGGGCCCAACAGAGACAGGGGGGGCCCAACAGAGACAGGGGGGGCCCAGCAGAGACAGGGGGGCCCAGCACAGGCAGGGGGGGCCAGTACCGACACCCCCTCCTCCTCCTCCAGACTCACCACGGTGCAGGCAGCACTGGGGCGGTCTCTCCTCTGCAACGCCCTGAGCGCCGGCTCCCGGTGCGCACACAGGAAGCAGTCTCAGGGCGATGACGTCATCACCCTGAGACTGATCTCCTGCGCACGCGTTGGCAGGAGCCAGAAGGGCACAGCGGCGGCAGCAGGCAGAGCAGGGAGATCGCTCTCCCTGCTTTGCAGCTGCAAGAGGCACAGCATCGCAAATCATATCGGCAGTGCTGCCGATATGATTAGCAATATTAACGGACCGGGGGGCCCAGGGGGGTACAAGGGCGGGGCTTGGGGGCGTGGGCCAGTCCGCCCCTGGGCGGTGTCATGGTCCCTCTCTCTTCTCCAGCGGGGCTTCTCCCCATGCGGCTCCGCCTCCAGTCCTTTCCAGTGCACTTCCTGGTCGGGAAGTGAGTGGGCAGTCCGCGGTGGGCACACAGGTACAGCCTGGTACTAGTCAGTGAGGGGAGCGTCAGCGCTCATGTCACGCATGTCAGGGGGCCACCTTGCTCCAAATGGCCACGCCCACCACCGGCATGGCCGGGCCCCCCTGCCCCTGTCCTATAGCCATGCCCCCTGCAGTCAGGCCCCGGGCCCCTTACTGCAGTAAGGGCTGTAACCCCCTAATTGCGGCCCTGTTGCCCTACATCCAGCAGAAGAGAGATCCCACCTGCAGAGCTACAAGCCTGCCAGCTCTGCACACGGGTTAGAAGAAGCTGCAGCATCAGGAGAAAAGGAGAATTGCACCTTTTACTACAAAACATGAGTGTGTGTTCTTTAACCCTGTCTCCACTATCCATATCCATTATAGACTATACCATCACTGCCCCTGGGAATACAGTTCTACCCACTGGAACAATACCATCTATGCTGCCACTACATCATCCCCGGAGGTTCTGCAGCAGCGGCGGCCCCCTTACTAGCATAGTGGGTGGTGTCACGATAGACTATTCTCCCCTGTAAATACACCCTTATATTTGCCAGGGCCCGGGACATGGTCCGGACCAGGACCACCCGTGACTTCCCCAATAGCAGACACAGTCCGGTACCGAGTACCCTCGTCCCAGTGGGCTCGACAAACCTGGCATCACGAACAGGATCTACCGTGCCCATTAAAACGGGCAGCGTGTGCCGTGATTGATTTGAAAACCGTTTTTGAACTGTGCCATCTGAACTGTATTTTTGAGAATCCGCCATTTTGGAGCGCGCAGCGCGCGGGAAAGAGAGGGGGCGGTACCCTGCAGTGGCGCAAACACAGCCTCCTCCCTTGGTGCTGACGACATCCGGCAGGGAAGAAGATCCCTGGTGCATCCCAGAACTTCCCATAGACATCCGGACGGAAGCGGAAGACGGAGGGCGGATATTAACTAAGGGGTCCCAAGATGTCGCAGCCCGATGCACAAGAAGGCGACAGAGCAGTCGGTGGAGCTGCACTAACTGACTTTATGCTAAAGATAAAAGAATATTATGTGATGTA
Source organism: Allobates femoralis (assembly GCA_033576535.1). Taxonomy (NCBI): domain Eukaryota; kingdom Metazoa; phylum Chordata; class Amphibia; order Anura; family Aromobatidae; genus Allobates; species Allobates femoralis. Next base: position 486,161,162 of record JARQOC010000004.1, on the reverse strand, counting down.
TCCCCTCACTGAAGCCCAGCGTGTAGGAATGATAATGGGACAGTTAACGGGCAATGCACGGCGTGAGGTTGCGTCCTGGCTGGACACAGATAAGGACACTGTAGAACATCTAGTAGCCAGACTGAAAGCAACGTTTGAATCTGCTGCTGATACCCGGGCTAAGATGAGGTTCTTTGCATGCCACCAGAAACCTAAACAGAGTGCCAGAGACTTTGCCTTGAACCTGCAGGAAGCACTCAAAGCCCTTAAGCTGGCAGAACCTGCTTTAGCCCCGGGAGCTGATAAAATGCTACTTGATCAATTTATAGAGGGCCTCCATTCCCCTTCCCACCGAGGACAGTTGAGCATGATACTACTGCAGAACCCCGACATGACATTTGCTGAGCTGAAAGATAGAGCTATTCGTCTGCAGCAGCTGGAAGAACCCCGAGAATTAACCTCTGTACTAGACACTGCAGCAGCACCTCAGCAGCCCGCAGCGCCAGCGACATCTGCAATGTCAACAACTGCTGCTGAAATGGGGGAATCAATTTCAAATGCAGCCCTCAATCAAAAGTTAGATGCCCTGACAGACACCGTGATCTCTATGGCCAAGGTCATCAAAGAACTGCGAGCGTCAAAGCCTGCACCCAAGATCAAGTTGGCGACCAGCAAAGAGGATGTCCCGTGGATGAGGCTCAGGAGATACCCAGCAACAAGAGGACGACCCAGCGATCGCTATCAACCGGATGGACAGCCCATTTGCCGCCGTTGCCAGAAACCAGGCCATCTTGCTCGTGAGTGTCCCTTAAACGACGATTCCCTGGGCAGGCGGGCCGCTCCCCAGGAATGAACGCTTAAGGCCCCTCAGCCTGGTATGACAGATTCGTGGGAGGAAAGCCGGTGATCCCTATTGTGTTGGATGGCATTCCCTTCAGTGCCTTGCTGGGTACCGGGTCCCAGATAACATCAATCCCACATGTTCTTTATAAAAGGTACTGGGCTGATTCAGACATTACTAGTGCGCCAGATGACTTTAACTTTGATGTATGGGCTAGTAATGGACAGTTAATACCAAAGGTCGGGTTTAGAGAGATGAATACTCAGGTGGGGAAGGTAGAATTGCAGAACCAGGGTGTTATAATCATAGATGTGAGAACGTGAACCCGTGATGCTGATAGGAATGAATGTAATTGAGAAATGTTTTTCCGAAGTGTTAAGTGTTTTGCAGCAAATCGCCGAGACTGCCGGAACTGGACAACAGAGGCTTCTGCACAAAGAGATCAAAGCCCTGATGTTAAAGCAACAGGTAGAAATCTCCGGAGGTGAGATCGGCAGTGTACGAGTAAATGAAGGAATATGAGCAAATATTCAGTAAACACCCGTTACGACTTTGGGCAGATTAAAGGGGTAGAGCACACTATACCCACAGTTAATCATCAACCTGTAAAAGAGAGGTGTAGACCATTACCACCCGTTCACTACCAAACCACCAAAGACATGCTCAGAGAAATGAAATCTGCAGGGGTAATAAGAGACAGTTGTAGCCCCTGGGCAGCACCTCTAGTATTAGTTAAAAAGAAGGATGGGACCATGAGAATGTGCGTAGATTATCGGCAGATTAATCGCATCACACATAAGCAAGCATACCCATTACCTAGGATTGAGGAGTCATTAGCTGCATTAAAATCTGCTAACTACTTTTCCACCCTTGATCTGACTAGCGGGTACTGGCAGGTTCCTGTGGCCGAGGCCGACAAGGAGAAGACAGAGTTTACTACGCCGATGGGCCTCTGTGAGTTCAATTGTATGCCGTTCGGACTCTGCAACGCACCCGGGACCTTCCAACGCCTGATGGAGAGCTGCCTAGGACACAAGAACTTTGAAACTGTCCTCCTGTACCTAGATGACGTCATAGTCTATTCCAAGACGTATGAGCAACATCTACAAGACCTGGCAGAAGTGTTCGAAGCTTTGTCCAAATATGGCATTAAGATCAAGCCGTCCAAGTGTCACCTTCTCAAACCAAAGGTACCATCAACCGTTCATTCTTTACACGGATGCCAGCAACGTGGGACTGGGAGCAGTATTATCACAGAAGCAAGGAGGCAAAGTGAGAGTTATTGCCTTAGCAAGTAGGAAGCTCCGGCCTACAGAAAGAAATCCCGAGAACTACAGCTCCTTCAAGTTAGAACTACTGGCAGTAGTTTGGGCTGTGACTGAATGTTTTAAGCATTACTTGGCAGGTGCAGAATTCACCATCTACACGGATAACAACCCGTTGACTCACCTGGATACAGCAAAATTAGGTGCTCTGGAGCAGCGATGGATAGCCCGGCTATCTAACTACAATTTTGTCATCAAATATCGGGCAGGCCATACGAATGGGAATGCAGATACCTTGTCACGGATGCCGCACCTGAAAGATGTGGAAGAGGAACCGGAAGAATTGGAAGAGATTGAACTATCGGCCTTTCATCGTTCAAAGGAAGAAAAGTATCAACCCGCATCTACCAGAGAGAGCAGAAAATAAATCTTAACCCGTTAAGACACTACAGATGGGTTGAATCCCAAGATACTGATCCAGCTGTGAAGCTAGTGAAAGAACTGCTTACGCAACAAGGTGCATACCCTGATCAGAATGCCCCAGCTGAAGCTATACAGCTCTGGAAAGAAAGAGGCAAGTTGTTTCTGTATCAAGGAAAGTTCTGCAGAAGACTCACCAATCCCAACCAAAACACATGAACTGGTCTGGCAGATAATCGTGCCCAAGACAGACATCAGTATGGTCTTAGAAGCGTACCATGACGGCGCAGGTCATTTCGGATGGAAGAAGTTAGAAGCAATCCTGAGAGAAAGATTCTATTGGATTGGCATGAGAAGATCCATTGAGCTATGGTTCAGAAGAAGTGCCGCATGCAACCTCAGAAGGAAAGATATACAGAAAGCTCCACTTCAGCCAATAATAACCAAGCAGCCACTTGAGCTAGTCGCATTAGACCCTGTCAAGTTGTCACCAAGCCGGTCAGGCTATGTCTATGCCTTAACCATCGTGGACCATTATTCACGCTTCTTAGTGTTGGTACCAGTCAAAGATTTTTTTTTTTTTGTCATAATTATGTTTATTAAGACATTTTCAAGAAACACAAGACAAGAAATGCAAGTAACATATCTTCAATTAACCGAAAACTTTCCATTGCGAGTCAGCTTCCAAACTTCCAATTAGCTGCCTGCTATATTGCATTTCACATAACATAATATTTCAAATAAAGAGAGAGGTGAGGGTGGGGAATATAGGAAGGGTTAGCAAGAGGGAGAAGAGGGGAGGTACCTGAGAGGAAGGGAAATTAGAAAAGGGTCATGGTAGGGGAGGGGGGGGGGCATAGTAGGGCAAGTTGTTAAGAAAGTTGTTAAGGTGGGCGGGTGGAATGGTGGAATAACGAGGGGAGAGAGGGGAGAAATGGGCTCGATGTGTGAACACGGGCTAGTAAGGTGCGAGTGGGTTGGAGGGAGAGAAATAGTGGGTTGATGATGTGAAGGGAAGACAAAGAGGTCAGAGTACATTAGGCGTAGGTCCGCCAGGCCCTACCACCAGCGGGTGTGTCGCCCAGCACTCCCAAGCAGCACAGGTATAGCGTTTGTGTCCAAGTTCCAAAGCCAAACTGTGCTCATATGTGAACATATTGATCAGTCTAGATGTAAGGTCACACATTGCTGGGGGGGATGTATTGTTCCATACTGCTGCTACACAGTATCTAGCAGCTATCAATATGAAGGTGGCGAGGTGTCTCTGAACCGGGGGCAAGTCCTCCACTCCAATGTGCAGGAGAGCCATCTGAGGCACAAGCGGAATAAAGGTGTCCATCAAGGACCTCAGAAGACCCTCCACTACCCGCCAGAATTGTGCGATTAGGGGGCAGTCCCACCACACATGAGTCAACGTTCCCTTCTGTCCGCAGTTCCTCCAGCACATGGGGGTGGTTCCCCTACGAAGGCCGCTATTCTCGTGGGGGGTAGGTACCATCTTAGGTGTACTTTCTTAAGTTGCTCTAAATGATTCACACATTTTGTCACCTGGGTGACACATCTAATAGCGCCCTTCCATTGGTCGTCATCTGCTGAGAACCCCAATTCCGTTTCCCATTTAACTCTATGTGTATAACATAGTGCAGCACCATGGTCTAGGAAACCAGTGTAAAGTGGGGACAGGCCCACCCGTTTCCCATGGGCAACAGTGATAATCAGGCGTATTGGGGAGGGTCTGGCCGAGGACCAAAGGACCCTATCACGTCGGGCTTTCAGCAGGTGCGTAATCTGGCAGAGTTGGAAGAACGTGCGCCGTAGAGACGGGAACTTGGATGTGAATTCATCCCATGTTCCTCCCCGCGATGTCTGCCAGGGTATGTACACCCTCCCTCCTCCATTCCTCCGATCGGAGGGAAGGGATATGGACACGAAGTGATCCCAGTGGGACCTCCGCTGCTGGTATTTGGGTCCAGTCCCTGGACGCACGCCCCCACTCCTTAATCATAGCTTTCATTGTTCCCAGAGGATAGTCAGCTTTGACTGACATGATGGTCTCCGCTATCAGTAGGTTCTTGAGGGAGTTGTCTACTGTCTGTTGTGACTCTATCTGCACCCAGCCCAAGTTTAAGTCAGACTTCCACCACTATCTCACCGTTTCCAGCACCGCTGCTCTATAGTAGAGGGTCACATCCGGTACACCCATGCCACCACCCGTTAGTTTCTGGTACATCACCTTTCTCCGGACCCTTGGTCGCTTGGGGGCCCAAATGTATCTATTCACCTCTGCTTGTAGTCTAGCTAAAAGTTGTAGGGGGATGGGCAAAGGTATACATCTGAACAAATATATTAGTCTAGGTAGCCACATCATCCTGAAAGCCTGAATCTTAGCTATCCATGAGTAGGAGTGGGTGTGTCCAGAGTCTGTTGCCTTGGAGAGAGCATTCAAAATCGACTGTACATTACGCTGTATCACTACTGCTGTCGGGCACAAGGTGATGCCAAGGTATGGTATGCCTGCCGGCATCCATTGAAATGGGAGGGAACTAGACAGGGAGTCTATCAGAGTCCAAGGGACATTTACCGGGAAGACCAATGACTTAGAAGCATTTAGCTTATAATAAGAGATCACCGCAAAGGAGTCGAGCAGAGCCAATACCTTAGGTAGGGATACTTCCAGTTTGGAACAGGGGATAATAATGTCGTCGGTGTATAAGCCTACCACATGTTCCCTGTCTCCTACCTGCATCCCCGTTATGTCCCGGTCAGCCCGTATTGCCGCGGCCAGCGGCTCAATCGCCAGGGCATAGATCACGGGTGACAGGGGGCACCCCTGTCTAGTGCCATTCAAAATTTCGAACGTTTCTGAGAGATAGCCCGGGGAGAAGACCCTGGCAGAAGGCCTGGAATATAGACCCAAAATCGCCGAAAGGATCGGACCCTCGAATCCGAATCCTCTCAGCACCTGTTCCAGTTAACCCCAGTGCACCCTGTCAAACGCCTTTTCAGCGTCCAATGACAGGAATGCACATGGGGCTCCACGTCTTTCCGCCAGTTCTATAAGGTCAAGCATTCTCCTCGTTCCATCCCTAGCTTGGCGTTGAGCCACGAATCCCACTTGATCCGGGACGACCAGGAACCACCTTCCCAAGCCTGAGAGCTAACACCTTCGCATAGATGTTAAGATCCGTGTTCAGCAGGGAGATGGGTCTGTAGCTTTCCGGTTTATCTGGAGATTTCCCCGGTTTCAGTATTGTAGTGACCGTTGCTTCTAGAGCATCCGATGGGATGCGTCCAGATAATCTCCAGCTGCTGAATACTCGTAATAGGTACGGGGTGAGAGTTTTTTCAAAAGTCTTATAGTATGCGTTGATGAAGCCGTCGGGCCCAGGGGCTTTTCCTAATTTCAATGAGCGTATGACTCTGCTTACCTCCTGCAGCGAAAAAGGTCTGTTCAATACCTCCAGATCCAGGCTGGAGATTCTGGGGAGGCTGAGATTTGCTAGGAACTCATTGATCATCTCCGGTGTCGGTTGTGGGGTAGCAGGGTCAGAGCGTAAGTTATAAAGTTTGCTGTAGTACGCCGAGAAGGTATCCACTATGCCTCTCGGGTCCCTAACTACTTGTCCCCTTTCGTCTTTCATATGTGTTATCATTATTTGTGTGGCCCGCTTCTTTAATATCCTAGCCAATAATCTACCGGCGCGGTCTCCCGTAGCGTAGTATTGCAGTCTTAGCGAAGGCCTACCTCATATTGGCGTAGTAACAGCGCCCTGAGCTGCGTGCGTGATGTTCCTATCTGCGCCTCTAGGCTTGTGGAGGGGGATTTTTTATTCACTGCTTCTAAATTCTGTATCCTCTCTGTCAGCTCCCTTCGTTGTGCGTCTCTCTCCCTTTTATGGCGTGCGGCTCTCTGCAGCAGGGATCAACGTAGGACCGTCTTGTGCGACGACCAGAGGGTCTCATCAGAGACTTCTGCATTGTCGTTTATGTCAAAGTATGTTGCTATATCTGCTTCTATGGAAGTCACCTGGCTCTGGTCCAAAAGGAGGTCCGGGCTCAGACGCCACCGTCGTGGTCTCGCTCCAACACAGCCCAGGGCCACCTCCAACGTGACCGGAGCATGATCCGACCATGTAATGGTCCCGATTTCTGCGGCTCGGCACGTCTCAAGGGTACTGTCGTCCACCAGAAAAAAATCTATTCTGGAATAGGACCCATGCAGGCCAGAGTGATACGTATAATCCCTCTCGCCTGCATGGAGGTACCGCCAGACATCATGGAAGCGTGTTTCCTGGGCCAGGGAAAGCATAGCCCCACGTGAACGCACACACGACGTAGAAGCATCTATACGGGGTTCCATTACCGCATTGAAATCTCCGCAGAGAATCACTTGCCCGATGGTCATCTCTCTCAATTTTGTCAAAATAGTTCTCATGTACTTTATTTGTCCCGAATTAGGACCGTAGACTGTGGCTATGGTGTAAGGGACTCCCGCTATTTCGCACAAAAGAAAGAAAAATCTCCCCTCCGAATCAGTAACCACCTTCTTGCATGTGTATTGGACACTAGCTCCCACCATCATACATACCCCTGCCCTCTTAGTAACAGCATTTGAGAAATAGGTATGTGGAAATTTGGGGTGCGAGATTCTGTGGTTATCCCCCACCAGTAAGTGTGTTTCCTGCACACACACGACGTCGGCCCTCAACCTCAACGCTTCCCTCCATAGGAAGGAGCGTTTACTAGGGGAGTTTAGGCCCCTCGCATTAAGTGACACTATCTTAAAGCTCATCTCGATTCCTTGCCGGCTCCCCAATCCCTGCAGCCGGGCCCCGCAGACACTGAGTAAAGAGGGGGGGGGTCCAAGCGAGGGGGGAAGGTTAGACTAGATACAGGAGGTTAGAGAGGGGGAGCCAGGTAGGGGAGTAGAACAGGCGATGGAGACAAGGAGGGAGAAGAGGAGGGAGAGAGAGAGGAAATGGGAGAAGATTCAGGCGTGAGTGGGAGGAGAGGGAGTGTGGAGGATCAGGAACGGGGTAGGGTGGAAAGGGAGTGGGACACAGGAGGTATGAAAGGCAATAACAAAGGTTCAAAAATTGCAAGTAATATTCAACAGTGCAACAGACACTGATTTAAACATAGATATGTACATATACCACTCCAGATAACTGAGCAGTATTAGGGGGGGGGGTCCGTGGGCGCCCACTGATGGCGCCCCCAGCACCGCGGTCCCCCAGCACCCGTCTCAGTACTATGGGGGGAAACGTGGGAGTACGAGGAGAAGTGGGGCCACTGATACAAAATGGGCCCCCTCCAACCTCTCAGGTCAAATCTTTAGAGATAAGCAGACCCTAAGTATGTATAAGGAGAAAAGGATACTTGACACACCAGCGGTGACCAGTCCCCAGGTGCATAAAGTTATTCATCGTCGTCCTCCCCTCTCCAGGGGGGGGGTATTTCCCTGGGTACGTCGGTCAGATGGGCTTGAATAGGAGGATCCTCCTTTTTCCATTAAGTTCCATTCAATCAGAGTAGACTTCATTCTGGAAGGGGAGTAGAACTGGTGTCGCGATTCACACATTCACCGGCGACCCTCATGCATATGGGATGCCGCGCTCTCGCAAAACGGTACAATACGGGGCAAAGTCCCTCCTTCTTGCCAAAGTTCCCGGTGATAAGTCAGGAAATAGGGACCAAGTAGCATATGGGCCATCAGGGAACGGGGTTCTCCATAGGGTATGTAGCAGCGAGTCTCTCAGTTTAGGGATGACTAGATGGACCAGGACATCGCGGGGTACGTCCCTGTTAATCTTTTGTGAACGAGGCAGGCGGTATGCCCTTTCTATGTCGAGCTCTGGTGAGGGCACAGAAGGGAGGATGTGATGTAAGAAAGGGGTAATGGTAGCTTTTAGGTCCTCCTCGCCCTCCACCTCTGATATGCCTCTATTCTTCAAGTTCCCTTTGCGAAGTCTGTCCTCCAGATCCCACATTTTTGCTCGTATTTCTTTTACATTATTAAATCATAAAGTGTTTACTTCTGCTAAAAATGTTATACTTTATTTGTGCACTTATGCAAAGAATACGAAAACCAATAAAAACTAAGTGCACAGGAACGTATTTATACGTAAGGAGAGAGATGGGTACCTGTCCACTAAAACATATCGTAAACCAACAGCCACGAACAGCCTACTTAGATGGGAGAGTTCACATCCGGGTCCCCTGAAAAGAGGGATACCGAAGGGACAGTATCTTAGATTAAGACGCAATGCTCGGAGGTGTCCGATTTTAAAATTCAAGCCAACGATCTGACTAGACGCTTTGTTCAAAGAGGGTACCCCCGTTCTGTGCTACAGACAGCACGCTCACACGCAGAAAAACAGGATCGTGAGACTTTACAGCTGAGGTGTGGAAAACGCCCTAAGGATAACTCTAAGGTCACTAGGTTGATTGGCACATTCGATTGTCAGAATAGGAAGGTCGTGTCGGTGTTGCAACGCTATTGGGATGTGCTGGTATCAGATCCCGATTTGAGGGATTGTATCCCCCCTACACCAAGCGTCACTTACAGGAGAGGGCGATCGCTTCGAGACAGACTGGTACATAGCCACTATAGGCCACCAACCAGCGATTCAAACTGGCTTGGGCGTAGATCGATTGGGTTCTATAGGTGTGGTGACTGTTCGTTTTGTGGCTATATGACACCATGTAAGTCCATAACAAGCATGGCAAACGGAAGAACGTTCTTCCTACGGGATTTTGCAAATTGCAAAACGTCTGGGGTGGTGTACGTGGCAACATGTTCATGCAAACTAGACTACGTAGGGAAGACCACCAGAGAGTTCAGACGTAGGGTAGGCGACCATGTGGGAGATATAAGGAAATCCAGAGACACCCCCTTGGCACGACACATGAACATGATACACGGTGGCGATCTGAAGCAGCTATCGTTCAGAATACTTGAGGTGGTCAAAATGGGCCCAAGGGGAGGAAATCACGACCAGAGTATTCTTCGAAGGGAGACCGAATGGATTTTTAGATTTGATTCCCTGTCCCCTGGGGGGATTAACGAACAGATGTCATTCGCATGCTTCCTGTAAAAACAGAGCAGGACTGTGTACCCATATATAACTGGCAAATTATTCATAGTATATGAATTCATTATCGTTTGGTATATATCTACCGTGAGCTGTCATCCTAGTGATGTCCTCCCCTATGTCACTCTCCTAAATTGATGTCTGGCCTAAAGCCTTTCTCCCTAAACATAAGTCATCTTCACTTTTTGTTCTCATGTCCTAAACATCACCCTTTTCCTCCTAATCAACCTCCAATGGGGGGCCTAGCATGCAGGTGATCTTCCCTGCATCCGGCCTGATCGCGCTGCCTCTGAGTATCCTAGGCAACAGCATAATAGGGCCGTATCAGTTCTGCGCATGCGCGGGCGGAGGGCGCGTCATGGTATGACGCGGGTTGTTATCCTCGCGTCCGCGCATGCGCGGGGTCCATGCGCGTCGCATCTTATGACGCGTGCGGTCCAGCGGCCATGCTGGGCGGACGGCGTGCGTTCCATCGAGCTGGTAGGCCCGATTTGAGCATTGGACGGTTGTTGGTGAGTAATAAAGGCATCTGACATACCATCGCCACCAACATACTCCACACTAGCTTCTTATTGGGGTATTGTTGGGGAATAAACAGTGAGTGACATACAACAGGAAGTGACATGGGGTGAGGGGGAGGGACTGACAGCTCCGGACATGATATAAGGGAGCATTTGACATCATGGTGTCTCCCCTCTCAGCATATCAGCTTTCTGGTGCACCGGCATAGACCGCAGCTATGGGAACATCATATCAAGCCTCCTGATGATGATGAAACGCGTCGAGGCGCGCGGGGAGAGACCTGATGTACCTTTCTGAAGCTAAGTACTAGTACTACTGCCTTTTCCCTGATTTGGTCTGTAGCCACCATATCATTATCATCGCATGGGTGGTTTATGGACAATAATAGGGGGAGAGAGTAGACCCTGAGCAGGAGTGCATTGTGCATGTCAGGCAAGTACTAAAGCAGTCTGGTCCAGGTCTTTTTAATACTAAGACACAGGCCTGTGCTTCCCATAAAACACCCCTAGGGTCACTATAGGTGGGGTGCACTACTCTCACTTTGCAAGGGAGAGTCTAGGGTAAGCACATGGTGAGCCGCCGAGGAGTGGGGGCGCCATATCGACTTTAGGGTGCCGACCTCCACTGGCAGGCAGGGTAAGGAGGGAGATATAAGTGATAAGGCAAGTCTCTTCCTTCCCAACACTTTCCTGTGCACTTAGTTTTTATTGGTTTTCGTATGTATTCTTTGCATAAGTGCACAAATAAAGTATAACATTTTTAGCAGAAGTAAACACTTTATGATTTAATAATTTGAACCTCTTCTGAATATCTAATTTCATTTGCAAGTGTTATGGCCAGTTTTTTATCGGGTCCAGTAAACTCAGCTCTGTGGGCAGAGGATGCCAATCAAGCCTTCTGTACCACAGTTAATCCAGAAGGGAATACAGGGATAGTCTCCCTCAAGGTACAGTTCAATGATTTGTATGTACTGTATAATGAATACACCAGGTCGTGGTGGGAGATCAAAACCTTGAGAACTACCTTAAACATAGCATAGTTCCCAAGGGCCTTAGGATCAACATTTGTCCATCTCCGCGAACAGCGAGTCCTGAGCTCCTGGAACTGTGGAAGAAGGAGTCAGTAAGTTCTTCTCTCCGCTTCATGAGTATACTTCTACATGAAGAGAGGAGGATCTTCAAGGCAGCAACGATTAAACTAAACCAGGGCATTGAGAATATCTTGAAGTTGAGAGCTGATCCAGACTTTAGCAGACGCGAGAGCACCCTTCAGAACTCCTTGGAAAAATACCAGGGGTTTCTTAAGGAAAGGAAGCATCTCCAGTTTCAGAGGGACTTCAAAGAATTCTCTGATAATCTTGCCTACTCTTTTACTAGGGAGAAACCTGCAGGATCGGGATCAGAGGGCGATTCAGATCCAGAGGGTCCAAGAGGAGGGGGTGGTGGAGGAGGTAGGGGGGGAAGAGGCAGAAGAAGAAAACCAAGGGGAGGGAGATGGGGTACAGGAGGTCCCCATGGCCCTTATGGAATCCCAGGTCAGCCCGCCCCATCTGTACCCCCGGGGCCTCCACACTCACCCTCACCACAAGGTGCGGGTGCACAAGGTCACCACGTGGTACCCCAGAATCCAACAGGACCACAAAATCAGGTGGGCTCAGGAGGAAGAGGGGGAGCCCATACGGGTGGGGGTGGCCCAAACTTTTTACCCTCTGGTCCTTTATTGCCATGTATCCCGGGTACTCCTTTTTTAGGGAGACAGTTCCCGAGGGACTACCCACTAAGGAACAGACAGCCGCATTGACACAGCTGGATGGGGGACAGATCATTAATCTGTCTACTCACCAGCTGAGCCTGCATGAATATGACGTCCTAAAAAAGGGCCTTTCATTTGTCCCTACAGGCAGGTTCAGTTGCTTTGGATGGATAAAGGACTTGAGCCTGTTTTGTAGGAAGTTAAAATGGAGGAAGTTTTTCTCTAAACATAATAAAGAGGAATGTATTACCATGGGTTTGGAGGAGGACGATCTTGATTGTTTTCATGACATGGCGCAGCTGGCACATCAGAATAGTGGGTGTAATGAAAGAGGACTCGGTCCCTTCACGGGACATAAGAATGGTAGCAGACGGATGCCACCGGCGTCTGACGTGACGAGTGTTGACATCTTCATGACCCTAGTAGAGAGGGACCTTAAGAGAATCCCATGCATGAATCAAGACCAAAACGGCAACTTGGAGCCGGTAGAAGAAACGACATTACAGCTCCTCGAAAAAGAACAAGGTCTCGTTATAAAACCATCCGATAAGGGCGGGAATATTGTTTTGATGGATCACGATAAATATCGGGAGATGTGTTATCGCATCCTGAACGATCGCTCTACGTATGAGGTCTTGACATCCAACCCTACTGATAGATATATAGAAGAGCTTGTAGATATCTTGGAATATGCCAGGGAGGGGGGCCTCATTACGAAGGGCGAGTACGATTTCATCAAACCCACTCATCCAGTAACCCAACTTTTTATGCCCTTCCTAAGGTGCATAAGGGGTTGGAGATTCTGAAAGGGAGGCCTATTGTCTCCGGGGTGGACTCCTGCACCCAGAATGCGGGGGTTTACGTGGATACTATTCTGCGCCCTTTTGTAGCGGGACTCTCGTCATACACGAGAGATACTGCCGATTTGTTGAAAAAGCTGGACGGGGTTCATCTTGGGCACGACACCATTTTGGCCTCTATAGACGTTGAGGCACTCTACAGCAGTATTCCTCATGATCTGGGAGTGCGTGCTGTGGAGTATTATCTCAACACAAGGGCAAACATATGCCGGAGTCACAACATCTTTGTCTTAGATCTACTAAGGTTTGTGTTATATCACAATACTTTCCTCTTTGATCAGAAGTACTTCCACCAGCTCAGGGGTACTGCGATGGGGAGCTCCTGCGCCCCATCGTACGCTAATCTTTACCTGGGCTGGTGGGAGGAAACCATTGTGTTTAAAGATGGCACAAATTGGTGGGAGCCCCATATAGCCCTCTGGGCCAGATACATTGATGATGTATTTCTGCTATGGTCTGGCCCAGAGGGGAGCTTTTCAGAATTCGTTGCATGCCTGAATATAAACAGCATCGGCCTACGATTTACATCCGAGAGCAGCGCCTCTGAGCTCCCCTTCCTGGACGTATTTATACGTAAGGAGAGAGATGGGTACCTGTCCACTAAAACATATCGTAAACCAACAGCCACGAACAGCCTACTTAGATGGGAGAGTTCACATCCGGTTCCCCTGAAAAGAGGGATACCGAAGGGACAGTATCTTAGATTAAGACGCAATTGCTCGGAGGTGTCCGATTTTAAAATTCAAGCCGACGATCTGACTAGACGCTTTGTTCAAAGAGGGTACCCCCGTTCTGTGCTACAGACAGCACGCTCACACGCAGAAAAACAGGATCGTGAGACTTTACTGCTGAGGTGTGGAAAACGCCCTAAGGATAACTCTAAGGTCACTAGGTTGATGGCACATTCGATTGTCAGAATAGGAAGGTCGTGTCGGTGTTGCAACGCTATTGGGATGTGCTGGTATCAGATCCCGATTTGAGGGATTGTATCCCCCCTACACCAAGCGTCACTTACAGGTAAGGGCGATCGCTTCGAGACAGACTGGTACATAGCCACTATAGGCCACCAACCAGCGATTCAAACTGGCTTGGGTGTAGATCGATTGGGTTCTATAGGTGTGGTGACTGTTCGTTTTGTGGCTATATGACACCATGTAAGTCCATAACAAGCATGGCAAACGGAAGAACGTTCTTCCTACGGGATTTTGCAAATTGCAAAACGTCTGGGGTGGTGTACGTGGCAACATGTTCATGCAAACTAGACTACGTAGGGAAGACCATCAGAGAGTTCAGACGTAGGGTAGGCGACCATGTGGGAGATATAAGGAAATCCAGAGACACCCCCTTGGCACGACACATGAACATGATACACGGTGGCGATCTGAAGCAGCTATCGTTCAGAATACTTGAGGTGGTCAAAATGGGCCCAAGGGGAGGAAATCACGACCAGAGTATTCTTCGAAGGGAGACCGAATGGATTTTTAGATTTGATTCCCTGTCCCCTGGGGGGATTAACGAACAGATGTCATTTGCATGCTTCCTGTAAAAACAGAGCAGGACTGTGTACCCATATATAACTGGCGAATTATTCATAGTATATGAATTCCTTATCGTTTGGTATATATCTACCATGAGCTGTCATCCTAGTGATGTCCTCCCCTATGTCACTCTCCTAAATTGATGTCTGGCCTAAAGCCTTTCTCCCTAAACATAAGTCATCTTCACTTTTTGTTCCCATGTCCTAAACATCACCCTTTTCCTCCTAATCAGCCTCCAATGGGGGGCCTAGCATGCAGGTGATCTTCCCTGCATCCGGCCTGATCGCGCTGCCTCTGAGTATCCTAGACAACAGCATAATAGGGCCGTATCAGTTCTGCGCATGCGCGGGCGGAGGGCACGTCATGGTATGACGCGGGTTGTTATCCTCGCGTCCGCGCATGCGCGGGGTCCATGCGCGTCGCATCTTATGACGCGTGCGGCCCAGCGGCCATGCTGGGCGGACGGCGTGCGTTCCATCGGGCTGGTAGGCCCGATTTGAGCATTGGACGGTTGTTGGTGAGTAATAAAGGCATCTGACATACCATCGCCACCAACATACTCCACACTAGCTTCTTATTGGGGTATTGTTGGGGAATAAACAGTGAGTGACATACAACAGGAAGTGACATGGGGTGAGGGGGAGGGACTGACAGCTCCGGACATGATATAAGGGAGCATTTGACATCATGGTGTCTCCCCTCTCAGCATATCAGCTTTCTGGTGCACCGGCATAGACCGCAGCTATGGGAACATCATATCAAGCCTCCTGATGATGATGAAACGCGTCGAGGCGCGCGGGGAGAGACCTGATGTACCTTTCTGAAGCTAAGTACTAGTACTACTGCCTTTTCCCTGATTTGGTCTGTAGCCACCATATCATTATCATCGCATGGGTGGTTTATGGACAATAATAGGGGGAGAGAGTAGACCCTGAGCAGGAGTGCATTGTGCATGTCAGGCAAGTACTAAAGCAGTCTGGTCCAGGTCTTTTTAATACTAAGACACAGGCCTGTGCTTCCCATAAAACACCCCTAGGGTCACTATAGGTGGGGTGCACTACTCTCACTTTGCAAGGGAGAGTCTAGGGTAAGCACATGGTGAGCCGCCGAGGAGTGGGGGCGCCATATCGACTTTAGGGTGCCGACCTCCGCTGGCAGGCAGGGTAAGGAGGGAGATATAAGTGATAAGGCAAGTCTCTTCCTTCCCAACACTTTCCTGTGCACTTAGTTTTTATTGGTTTTCGTATGTATTCTTTGCATAAGTGCACAAATAAAGTATAACATTTTTAGCAGAAGTAAACACTTTATGATTTAATAATTTGAACCTCTTCTGAATATCTAATTTCATTTGCATGCATATTTCTTTTACATCTACCACTACCTCCTGATGGCTATCCGCCAACTCATTGTGTGCTCCAGCAAACTTAGCCATTTTTCCCTCTATGCGGCCAGTTATTTCCCCAAGTGCTGTAAGATCCGCTCTCATCTCTCCCACTATTTCTCTGACATCCGCCTGTATGGAAGAGCGGAGATCTGCCAATAGGCCCCGGAGTGACCCGTATGTGATGAGGGATGAATCATCTTGTATATTACCGTGGGTCTGTTCTGAAGTTCCTCTCGGTGAACGGGGTGAGTGTGAGGAGGCTGGGGAGCGGGAAGCCGTCTCAGCCGTCTGCGCCATTTTGAGTGCGGAGGTCGTTGTTCCAGGGCGCTCGTGAGTAAAGAAATCCGTCACTTTTTGGGGGGTCTGCGGCTTCTGGAGTTCGGTCTAGGCATCGCGAGGTCCCGCGGGTATTATCCCCTCACCTTTAGGAGCAAATAAAGCGGGCAGATGTCGCCGGGCACCGGGGACTAGAACACCGCCGGTGGAATTCTCCTAGTCTGCGTCCTACATCCTGTCTCGTCAGGACACACTCCCAGTACCTGCAGAATTCTTTAGATGGTGTATATGAGGAGTTTTTATCTGGAGTCCAGAATATAAGATGGTGATGGTATGAGATTCAGAGGATGGGGTGTTATAATGCGGTGCAGGGCACTATGTGCGCTTGGAGAGAGGTTCACAGCCTGATCCCTGTGCAGTTCAGCGTTTCACAGGTCTTTTGTAGGGTAGGTTTCATGGGTTGGAAAGGCGAGTCTCACAGTATACAGTACATCAGTGCATTAGGAGTTGATACAAGTGTCATAGCTCCAGCTCTCCCTCTTCAAGAGGAGCACACTGTCTGTCAGCTCCTGTTACAGCAGAGATGCCTTATAAAGATAACCCTTCACTGTCTTTGCAGGGCTCCTGTAACTTCCCTCGTTGTGCTGCAGATCTCAACCTCCTTTTACAGCTCAGCCCCCTTATTATTGAAGTAACATAGTAACATAGTAACATAGTTTTTAAGGTTGAAGGAAGACTTTAAGTCCATCTAGTTCAACCCATAGCCTAACATGTTGATCCAGAGGAAGGCAAAAAAAACCCATGTGGCAACACTAAGCTCCACATTGGGGGAAAAAATTCCTTCCTGACTCCAGATATGGCAATCAGACTAATTCCCTGGATCAACGCCCTATCAAAGAATCTAGTATGTATAACTAATAATATTATAGTTTTCAAGAAAGGCATCCAGGCCCTTCTTAAATGTTAGTAGTGACTCACTCATTACAACAGCATGTGGCAGAGAGTTCCATAGTCTCACTGCTCTTACAGTAAAGAATCCGCGTCTGTGATTATGATTAAACCTTCTTTCCTCCAGACGTAGAGGATGCCCCCTTGTCCCAGTCTCAGGCCTAAGAGTAAAGAGATCATTAGAAAGGTCTCTGTACTCATGTATTATGCCCTCATGTATTTATACATTACTAGCTGTGAGCCCGATGCAAATGCATCGGGATTCTAGAACGTGCATTAATTTGATTATAGTAGTTATAGCTGTTAGCCTGATGCAAATGCATCGGGTATCTAAAATATGTTTATTGTTTTTTTAAAGATTTTTAAATAATATTCGCATCATCAATAGCAATAATATAAGCCATAGCATTATTATTAGCAGTAATAGCAGTATTAATAGCATTATTAGCAGTATTATGAGCATTAATAACAGTATTAATAGCATTAATAGCATTATTATTAGCATTACTAGCATTATTAATAGCATTATTAGCATAATATAGCATTAATAACTTATTAATAGCATTAATAGCATTATTATTAGCATTAATAGCATTAATAATAGCATTATTAGCATTAATAATAGCATTAATAACATTATTAATAGCATTAATAGCATTATTATTAGCATTAATAGCAATATTAATACCATGAATAGGATAAATATTAGCATTAATAGCATTAATAGCATAATTAATAGCATTAATAGCATTATTAATAGCATTAATAGCATTATTATTAGCATTAATAGCATTAATAGCATTATTATTAGCATTAATAGCATTAATAATACCATTGAATAGGATAAATATTAGCATTAATAGCATAATAGCATAATTAATAGCATTAATAGCATTATTAATAGCATTAATAGCATTAATAGGATAAATATTAGCATTAATAGCATTATTAATAGCATTAATAGCATTAATAGGATAATATTAGCATTAATAGCATTAATAGCATAATTAATAGCATTAATAGCATTATTAATAGCATTAATAGCGTTATTATTAGCATTAATAGCATTAATAATAGCATTATTAGCATTAATAATAGCATTAATACATTATTAATAGCATTAATAGCATTATTTACATTAATGCATTATATATGCATTAATAGCATTATTATTAGCATTAATAGCATTATATATACCATTGAATAGGATAAATATTAGCATTAATAGCATTAATAGCATAATTAATAGCATTAATAGCATTATTAAATAGCATTAAATCATTATTACATTTAGCATTAATAGCATTAATAGCATATTATATTAGCATTAATAGCATATAATAAATACCATATAATATGGATTAAATATTAGCATTAATAGCAATAATAGCATAATTAATAGCATTAATAGCATTAATAATAGCATTAATAAGCATTATTAATAATAGCATTAATAGCATTATTAATTAGCATTAATAGCATTAATAGCATTATTAATAGCATGTAATAGCATTATTTTAATTAAACATTAATAGGATTAATAGCATTATTAATAGCATTAATTTAATAGCATTAATATGCATAAATAATAGAATTAATAGCATTAAAAAATAGCATTAATAGCATTAGTATTAGCATAAAGAGCATTAATAGCAATTATTATTAGCATGAATAGCATTATTAATAGCATTAATAGCATTAATAGAATAAATATTAAGCATTAATAGCATTAATAGCATAATTAATAGCATTAATAGCATTATTAATAGCATTAATAGCATTATTATATAGCATTAATAGCATTAATAATAGCATTATTATTATTAATAATAGCATTAATAACATTTATTAATAGCATTATTATTAGCATTAATAGCATATTAATAGCATTATATAGATTATTAGCATTAATAGCATTTAATATAGCATTAATAGATAATATTAGCATTAATAGCATAAATAGCATTAATTAATAGCATTAATAGCATATATTAATAAGCATTAATAGCATTATTATTAGCATAAATAGCATTAATAATAGCATTATTAGCATTAATAATAGCATTAATAACATTATTATTAGCATTAATAGCATAATTATTAGCATTAATAGCATTATTATTAGCATAATACATTTTTAAATTTAGCATTTTTTTTATATTATTATTATTATTTTATGATTATTATTATTTTAATTATTTTATTATTTTTAATTATTTTTTAATTATTTTTTATTATTAAATTATTATTTAGCTGAGACCATTCTCTTTAGGTCGCTAAAGGTTATTATTAGCATATATTTAATTTTTTATTTAATTTTTTATTATTTTATTATTTTATTTTTTATATTATATTTTTTAATTATTTTTTAATTATTTTTTTTATTATTAAATTTATTATTTAGGCTGAGACCCAGTTCTCTTTCAGGTCCGCTGAAAGGGCTGATATTAATTAGCATATATTTAATTTTTTTATTATTATTTTTATTGAATTATTTATTATTTTTAATTTATTTTTTATTATTTTTTAATTATTTTTTAATTATTTTTTTTTATTATTAAATTTATTATTTAGGCTGAGACCCAGTTCTCTTTCAGGTCCGCTGAAAGGGCTGATATAATTAGCATATATTTAATTTTTTTATTATTATTTTTATTGAATTATTTATTATTTTTTATTTATTTTTTAATTATTTTTTAATTATTTTTTAATTATTTTTTTTTATTATTAAATTTATTATTTAGGCTGAGACCCAGTTCTCTTTCAGGTCCGCTGAAAGGGCTGATATAATTAGCAATATATTTTTTTTTTATTATTATTTTTATTGAATTATTTATTATTTTTAATTTATTTTTTTATTATTTTTTAATTATTTTTTAATTATTTTTTTAATTATTAAATTTATTATTTAGGCTGAGACCCAGTTCTCTTTCAGGTCCGCTGAAAGGGCTGATATAATTAGCATATATTTAATTTTTTTATTATTATTTTTATTGAATTATTTATAATTTTTTTTTTATTTTTTAATTTATTTTTTAATTATTTTTTAATAATTTTTTTTTATTATTAAATTTATTATTTAGGCTGAGACCCAGTTCTCTTTCAGGTCCGCTGAAAGGGCTGATATAATTAGCATATATTTAATTTTTTTATTATTATTTTTATTGAATTATTTATTATTTTTAATTTATTTTTTTATTATTTTTTAATTATTTTTTAATTATTTTATTTATTATTAAATTTATTATTTAGGCTGAGACCCAGTTCTCTTTCAGGTCCGCTGAAAGGGCTGATATAATTAGCATATATTTAATTTTTTTATTATTATTTTTATTGAATTATTTATTATTTTTAATTTATTTTTTTATTATTTTTTAATTATTTTTTAATTATTTTTTTTTATTACTAAATTTTTTATTTAGGCTGAGACCCAGTTCTCTTTCAGGTCCGCTGAAAGGGCTGATATAATTAGCATATATTTAATTTTTTTATTATTATTTTTATTGAATTATTTATTATTTTTAATTTATTTTTTTATTATTTTTTAATTATTTTTTTAATTATTTTTTTTATTATTAAATTTATTATTTAGGCTGAGACCCAGTTCTCTTTCAGGTCCGCTGAAAGGGCTGATATAATTAGCATATATTTAATTTTTTTTATTATTATTTTTATTGAATTATTTATTATTTTTAATTTATTTTTTTATTATTTTTTAATTATTTTTTATTTATTTTTTTTATTATTAAATTTATTTGTTCCCATTGAAATACATTAGCGGTGTGTCGGCGATTTTATGGCCGCCCACCTGGTTCTATTTGTCGGCCCTAAAATCGCGGACACACCGCTAATGCATGTCTATGGGCAGTCCGCCCGATTTCGGTTTGGACGCAGACCAATCAGAATTCGAGCTCACTGCCCATAGAGATGCATTAGCGGTGTGTCGGCGATTTTAGGGCCGACAAATAGAACCAGGTGGCCGGCCATAAAATCGCCGACATACCGGTAATGTATGTTAATGGGAAATGAGGGGCTCTTCTGATTGGCTGAGGGCAGTAGACAGCGACCAATCAGAAGAGCCCCTCACTCATTGACATAGAATGGTGGATTTGTCATCCATTCTATGTTAATGATAAGTGAAGAGGACGTCGGAGCTGGAAGTTGGCGGAAAGAAGACAGAAGATCCCCGGGGCCGGACGAAGAGGCGGAGATGGCGGAAAGAAGAGAGAAGACCCCCGGGGCCGGAGGAAGAGGACGCCTGGCCGGACGGAGGACTTGTGGATCGGACGGACGATCAGATGACTAAGAAGGCATGTAAGTATTCGACGGGGACGTTAGGTTAGGGGACGGCGGGGGCTTCGGGTGTAGGGCTTTAGGTGTTAGCGACAGCGGCGGGGGAAAGCGGCGGGAGCTTAGGAGGCGGTGGGGCTTAGGGGGTAGGGGGTTAGGTGCGGCGGGGCTTAGAGTGTAGGGGCATAGGTGCGGCGGGTCGGGGCTTAGGGTGTAGGGGTGCAGCGGACTTAGGGGGTAGGGGTTTAGGTGCGGCGGGTGGGGGCTTGGCGGCGGACGGTAGGGGCTTAGGTGCGGCGGGTGTTAGGGGGTAGGGGCTTAGGTGCGGGGGGCTTAAGGGTAGGGGCTTAGGTGCGGCGGGGCTTAGGGGGTAGGGGCTTAGGTGCGGCGGGTCGGGGCTTAGGGTGTAGGGGTGCGGCGGACTTAGGGGGTAGGGGCTTAGGTGCGGCGGGTGGGGGCTTTTAGGTGCGGCGGGGCTTAGGGGTAGGGGCTTAGGTGCGGCGGGGCTTAGGGGGTAGGGGGTTAGGTGTGGCGGGGCTTATGGGGTAGGGGCTTAGGTGTCGCGGGGCTTTTAGTTGCGGCGGGGCTTGGGGGGTAGGGGATTAGGTGCGTCTGGTCGGGGGTTAGGTGCGGCGGGGCTTAGGGTGTAGGGGGTTAGGTGCGGCGGTGCTTAGGGGGTAGGGGCTTAGGTGGGGCGGGTCGGGGCTTAGGATGCGGCGGAGCTTAGAGGGTAGGGACTTAGGGGCGGCGGAGTTAGGGGGTAGGAGCTTAGGTGCGGGGTGGCTGTGCGGACATTGCGGGGTGGGTGGCGGACATGGGGGGGCTGTGTGTACGACATGGGGTGGCTGTGCGAACATGGGGGTGGCTGTGCGGACATGGGGGTGGCTGTGCGAGATGGGGGGGGGCTGTGTGGACATGGGGGGGGCTGTGTGGACAGGGGGTGGACTGTGCGGATATGGGGGGGGGGCTGTGCGGACATGGGTGGGGGGCGAATTGTGGGTAGCGGGGAGCGGAGGCGGCTGTGCCGCCTCCGCTCCATGGTCCCCGGGGAGCGAGTTGCGGCTCAGGCAGCGACTCGCAATGGCCTCACGGCCATTGCTCGCGCTACCTGAGCGGTAAATCGCTAAGGTTGTGGCCGAGCCTCTGGATCGAATTTCAGCCAGCGGCCATTGCTCGCCCTGAGCCAGCGACTCGCAATGGCCTCGCGGCCATTGCTCGCGCAGCATTGGGCGCTTCGCGCCCAATGTTGAATTCGTGTCCACATGACCACGCCGGAAGTAGCGCGCGGAGGGGCGCTTTTCCGATTCGCGATTATATAATAGATTATAAGATCACCCCTAAGCCTTCGTTTTTCCAAGCTAAATAACCCCAAGTTTAATAACCTGTCTTGGTATTGCAGACCCCTTAGTCCTCTAATGAGTTTTGTCGCTTTTCTCTGGGCCCGCTCTAGTTCAGCTATGTCTTTCTTATACACCGGAGACCAGAATTGTACACAGTATTCTAAGTGTGGTCGCACTAGTGACTTGTATAGAGGTAAAATTATGTTCTCCTCATGAGCATCTATGCCTCTTTTAATGCATCCCATTATTTTATTTGCCTTTGCAGCAGCTGCCTGACACTGGCCACTAAATGTGAGTTTGTCATCTACCCATACACCCAGGTCTTTTTCAGTGACAGTTTTGCCCAGTGTTTTACAATTAAGCACATAATTATACCTTTTGTTTCCTCTGCCCAAGTGCATGACTTTACATTTATCCCCATTAAAGCGCATTTGCCATTTAGCAGCCCAAGCTTCTAGTTTACATAAATCCTCCTGTAATATAAAATTGTCCTCCTCTGTATTGATTACCCTGCAGAGTTTAGTGTCATCTGCAAATATTGAGATTCTACTCTGTATGCCCCCTACAAGGTCATTAATAAATATATTAAATAGAAGCGGGCCCAACACTGACCTCTGTGGTACCCCACTGTTAACTGTGACCCATTCTGAGTGTGTTCCATTAATAACCACCCTTTGTTTTCTATCACTAAGCCAGTTCTTAACCCACTTACAGATATTTTCCCCTATCCCCATTGCCCTCATTTTATGTATCAACCTTTTGTGTGGCACCGTATCAAAAGTTTTTGAAAAATCCATATACACCACATCCACTGCATTTCCTTGGTCCAGTCCAGAACTTACTTCTTCATAGAAGCTTATCAGATTAGTTTGACAGGAACGGTCCCTCGTAAAACCATGTTGATAATGGGTCATGAGGTTATTTTTCTTCAGATACTCCAGTATAGCATCTCTTAGAAAACCCTCAAGGATTTTACCCACAGTAGAGGTTAAGCTTACTGGCCTATAATTTCCAAGTTCAGTTTTTGTCCCCTTTTTGAATATTGGCACCACATTTGCTATACGCCAGTCCTGTGGTACAGACCCTGTTATTATGGAATCTTTAAATATTAAAAATAATGGTCTATCTATGACAGTACTTAATTCCTGCAGCACTCTGGGGTGTATCCCATCCGGGCCCGGGGATTTGTCAATTTTAGTGATTTTTAGACGATGCCGTACTTCCTCTTGGGTTAAGCAGGTGACATTTAATTGAGACTTTTTGTTATCACTGATCATATTGTCTGTCATGGGATTTTCTTGTGTAAAGACTGTTGAAAAAAAGTCATTTAGCATATTGGCTTTTTCCTCATCCTCATCCACCATTTCACCCAGACTATTTTTAAAGGGGCCAACACCATCATTTTTTAGTTTCTTACTATTTATGTAGTTAAAAAATATTTTGGGATTCTTTTTACTTTCTCTGGCAATGAGTCTCTCTGTCTCAATCTTTGCTGCCTTGATTTGCTTTTTACAAATGTTATTTAATTTTCTGTATTTATTTAATAATGCTTCATCACTACCTACTTGCTTTAATTCCCTAAATGCTTTCTTTTTGTCACATATTGCACTTCTTACCGCTTTATTTAGCCATAGTGGTTTCCTCCTATTTCTAGCATGCTTATTCCCATAGGGTATATATTGTGCACAGGTCCTATTCAGAATGCTAATAAACATCTCCCATTTGTGTTGTGTACTTTTATGTCTCAGGACATCGTCCCAATTTATTGCACTACGATCATCTCTCAACCGTTGTCTCTTCCCAGCACGGTGTACCGGGGGAGGGGGGGGGACGCTCCGTTCCTATGGCGGTGTTTTTATAATGATAAGACTGTGCCCACTCGTACCTGTGGCTCTTCAGGCAGCGAGTCGGCGACATAGGAGTTCTCTCTCCGATCCGGGCAGCGGTCCCCTGCCTCTGACCCGCGGCGCTGCCTTGCGCGCAGCTGCAGGTACTCCCACGCGTCCAACCCCCGTGCACCGGGTTCACTCACCAAGCCTCTGGGGATGATCTGCTCCAGGTGTCTCTGTGGGCGTCTCCTGGGTCGAAGGCTTAGGGGGTTTAGGCTCACTCGATGATGTGTGTGAGTCTGTTCTGGTATTAATGTAGCTCCAGATGCCTGCTGTAATACGGCCTCGTGCAGTGGGGGGGGGGGGCGCTTTTAGGTCCTCAAAGCTCTGCTTAGTTGGTGTTCTAGGCAAAAATAAGTCCTGTTTCAGGTTCTGCTGAGCTGTGATGTTTTAGATGGCACCTTTCAGGTGCTAATCCCCTTGTTCCAGGGTCGGGATGCCAAATATTGAATGGATTGTGTCAGGAGCCACCTCATGTGCATCCTTCCTGCACCGCGGCCATCTTGAATCCACCAGTCAAAGATTTGACAGCGAAGACGGCAGCAAAAGCATTCCAGACGCATTTCTGTAGACCGCATGGTTACCCAGAACAAGTCCTTGCAGACCAAGGTCCAGCTTTTGAATCAGAGTTATTCAAGGAGTTCTGCAATATGTACGGTTGTAAGAAAATCCACACAACAACGTACCAACCCCAAACAAATGGTTTATGCGAGAAGATGAATCTTATCGTAATTGAACTGTTAAAGACTTTAGCAGAGTCAGAAAGAAACCAGTGGCCAGATAAATTACCTGATTTGGTAGACTTATACAACCATGTTCCCGTGAGTTCTACAAACTGCACTCCAGCCTACCTTATGCGTGCAAGACCTGGTAAATTACCAATTGATCTAGAAATGGGAATTGTAAAACCAGATATGGAAGTTGAAGAAGAAACAGATTGGGATACCAAACATCAGAAACAGTATCAACAAGTGCAAGAGTGTGTAGAAAGAAACTTACAGCAAGCTAGAGCAAGACAAGAGAAGACCTTTAACAAACATCCTCAATCAATGCCATTGCAAGAAGGTGATCAAGTTCTCAAGAGAAAGAGACGCTCAAACAAACTGGATAATCAGTGGGAAACCGTCCCATACACAGTCTTACCATCTAACCTAGACAATGTTAAAACCTGTTTGATAAGCAAAGATGAAGGAAGAACTTCAGCAGTCGTGTCTCGAGATCAGCTCAAATTGTGTCCTGAAACACTGAAGACACCTGAAGTAACAGAACAAGTACAGGTCCAACCTATGAAGGAAAAAGAAGAAGTATTCCACACGGTACTAGGAGATTTCCCTAAAACATGGCCAAATTACCATGGAGCAGTTGTCGTACCAATGATTGCATTCCCTTCAATGGTGGAACCAACACCAGAACCTGTGTTACCAGAACCTATGTTAACAGAACCTGTGTTACCAGAAGAAGACCCAAGACTTGAAGAACTTGAAGTAGAATCTGAAGAGGAAGAACAAATTCCTGGTCCTAGTGAACT
This sequence comes from Allobates femoralis, assembly GCA_033576535.1. Taxonomy (NCBI): domain Eukaryota; kingdom Metazoa; phylum Chordata; class Amphibia; order Anura; family Aromobatidae; genus Allobates; species Allobates femoralis. The sequence continues at coordinate 486,135,236 of JARQOC010000004.1, read as the reverse complement.
TGCCAGTCCTGCAGTCAGATCACCATATGTCATAGTACCAAGCACAACACGTAGGCACATACCCACTAATACTAGTAGCCCACGTGCAAGCAGTATACCCGTTTTATGCAGATCAGAGCGTAGTACCCAAGGGCAGTTACCAGTTAGATACAGAGAGAAAAATGTAATTAAATGTGTAATGTAAATATGTTTGTTTCAATGTAAAGTAAACGTAAATTGAACCTGGTAGACTGTGTCCAAGAGGGTGGAGGAACTGTATTGACCCCCATGTATATTAAGTTAGGGAAAGAAAGTGCCTGGGGGGTGGTGTAGCGAATCCAGGCCTCCTAAGCAGAAACGCCCGTGGACAAATGTATATAGTTGCTGCAATGTTAAAAAGCCCAGTACCTACAGAGACTATCCTGTATGAACTTTGAACTTTTCTTATTCATTTATGGACCATATACTGTATATACCACGGACTGGTTGTGGTAAGAACTCTGTTGTGAATATATTTATCAGCCCAGAGGCAATAGACTAAACCCCCGGAAAGACTGCTTTTTGACTTTTTGGACTCTTATTCACATTTTAGTGATTTTTGTACTTTTTACTTTTAAGTCTCTGTCAATATTAATTGTGTTTAATTGTTTGTTACTTGTTTTTCCACAGTCCCGGAGTACTGTATTTAACTAAGGGGGAATGTGGCACCCCATGGTTTAATGTGCCACAATAACATCACATGGGTTCCCTACCCACTACACACTGACAAACACTAGCACCTCTGGGCCAGGAGGGGGAGCAAAACCTGCTCTCTTAAATACTCCAGCTCATGAGGAAGTAAGTTAGTTCAGTTCCTGAAGAACTGAGGGAGAGACTGCATGACAGAGAGAGTCTGTGCTAAGCTTCTCTGCAGTTTGCTCATAGATTCCAGGCCTAGTGAGGGTCTGAGGAACAGGAGAACTACAGACTGAGAAACACGTCTGGGAGCTTGAGAGCAACCATTACTTGCCCCAGAGAAGCGCACAGAACGGACACCGGATCCGGTACTGTGACTGACACACAGCACGGTGAATCCAGGAGCAGTGGGGTTTCTAGATGCCCACAGTACCAGTGCAAAGCAACACGGCGAGGTCAGCACAGCACAGAGGACTCAAGTTGCCTAGCTAAGTGGTACCAGCAGAACACAGAGAGAGAGTGAGGAGTCCCAGCAGCTCAGCTAGAAGCAGCAGCTCAGGACACACACACAGCGCAGCACGAGGAAGCTGATGACCCGGACAGGGTGGGAAGAGAGCCTAGCCCCATTACAGACTCCGTGGACTATAATCTGCAACAACATCCGCAGTAAAGCTTTGGAAAACAGCAAAACTGTGAGTCTGTGTATTGATTGCAACCTTTGCCCTACATCTAGCAGCAGAGAGATCCCACCTGCAGAGCTACAAGCCTGCCACCTCTGCACACGGGTTAGAAGAAGCTGCAGTATCAGGAGAAAAGGAGAATTGCACCAGTGGGCTCGATATTATCATCACTGCCCCGGGGAACCTAGGTCTACCCGCAGAGAAACTATTCCATCTTAGCTGAAATTACATCATCCCCGGAGGTTCTGCAGCAGCGGTGGTCCCCACTACTGACCACAAACCGTGGGTGGCGTCATGACTGACATTATCCCCTGTAAATATTCCCTTTTCACTGTCAGGCCAGGGACACAGTCTGGACCAAGACCACCCGTGACATTCCCTGCAGCAGACCCGGTCTGGTACCGAGTACCCCGTCCCGAGGGGTTCGACACAAACGCCGCTGAAAGCCGGCAAGGGCAGCAGAAGTAGTAGGTGACTTTCTAAAATGGGCACACAGCGGCGTACTTTGACGAGCAGATCCAACAGCTCTGGGTAGGATTTAAGAAACCGCTGAACCACGAGGTTAAGCACATGGGCCATGCATGAAACATGTGTCAGCTTGCCTCGCCTCAGAGCCGCCACCAGGTTCTGGCCATTGTCACACACGACCATGCCTGGCTGTAGGTTCAGCGGTGTGAGCCAGTGATCTGCCTGCTGTTTCAGAGCTGTCCACAACTCTTCAGCATTGTGGGGTTTGTCAGCTACGCATATTAGCTTCAGCACAGCCTGTTGCCGCTTAGCCGAGGAAGTGCTGCAATGCTTCCAGCTTGGGACTGGTGTGGAGGGTGAAGTGGAGGAGGAGGCGGAGGCTGAGGAACATGACGTTCCGGAGCTGTGCACTGTGGGTGAAACCCTGACTGAGTTAGGGCCTACAATTCTTGGCGTGGGAAGGACGTGTGCTCAGACTGGGTCCCAGCTTCCAGAAAATTAACCCAGTGTGCCGTCAGCGAGATGTAGCATCCCTGCCCACAAGCACTTGTTCACGTGTCCGTGGTTAGGTGGACATTGCCTGAAACTGCGTTATTAAAGGCACGTCTGATGTTTTGTGACACGTGCTTATGTAATGCGGGGACTGCACACCAGGAGAAATAGTGGCGGCTGGGGACCGAGTAACGTGGGACAGCCGCCGCCATCAGGTTGCGGAATGCTTCCGTCTCCAGTAGCCTAAAAGGCAACATTTCCAGTGCAAGCAGTCGCAAAAAGTGTGCATTTAGAACTGTGGCATGTGGGACATTGGCTGCGTATTTGCGCCTGCAAGATTGGTGTATGGATAACTGAACGCTGCGTTGGGACAAGGACGTTGGTTGATGATGGTGCTATTTCTGCTTGTGCAACTACAGGTGAAGGACAGGAGGCATCTTCGAATGCAGTATGGACAGGGGATTGTCTTGCACACACAACAGTGGAAGATGCAGCGTTGTCACCTGCAGACACTGCTCCTGGACTCTGGTGTACATCCCACAAAGTCGGGTGCTTTGCTGACATGTGCCTGATCATGCTGGTGGTGGTCAGGCTGCAAGTTTTGCTACCCCTACTGATGCTGGCATGGCAGGTGTTGCAAATGGCCTTTTTCGAATTATCTGCAGATACCTTAAAAAACAGGCAGACTCGGGAAGACCTAACAGTTGTACTGGCAACTTCTGTCGTGTTGTTGTTCTAAGGAACGGTTGCCTGCCTTCTGCCTGCGGCCACCACCCAGCTTCTTCCGGCCTGTTGTGATGCTACGCCCAACTCCCCCTGTGCACTGCTGTCCTCGCTCTGCATGTCCTCCTGCCAGGTTGGGTCAGTTACTGGATCATCCACCACGTCGTCTTCCACTTCCGCACCCTGGTCCTCCTCCTGGCTTTCTGACAATTGTGTCTCATCATCGTCCACCTCTTGTTGAGACACGTTCCCACTGTTGCCTTCGTGAGACCGTGGCTGCTCAAATATTTGTGCATCGGTACATACGATCTCCTCATGACCCACTTCAACTGGGGCTGGCGAGAGGCCAGAATCTAAGAATGGATAAGTGAACAGCTCTTCTGAGTGTCCAAGTGTGGGACCAGTTATTTCCGGGGCCGAGCACTCGGCATGGTGGGAGTAAGGAGGATCAGGGTGTGGAATGTGCGGTCCAGTCTCACGGCTACAGACACTTGACCGTGTGGAAGACAGGGTATTTGTGGTGGTGCCAAACTGACTCGAAGCATTATCCGCTATCCAACTAACAACTGTTGACTCTGGTCTTGGTTTACAAATTGGGACAGGAAGGTCGAGCGAGATGATGTGGGCTATTTGTCATGGTGCAATTCGAGCTTGCACACGGTCTCGGCCTCTGCCTGCACCACCATCACGTCCAGTTCCTTGTCCCTTGCCACCGGCCTTGCGCATTTTCAATGTTGTGCTGCCTCTATACAGCTAAATGAAGGCGTCCAAAAGATGGTTTTTAGCTGCACACTGAGATTACAGATTAGTGCGGTTTAATCCCAGCAGCTGGAACGGTCAGACACAAACACTGACGCGTATACAGTGTTTTGGCGTATACTACTTGAAGCTACAAGCCACTCCTGCCGCACTAAGATGGTAAATGAATACAGACAAGAGTTGGTTTTTAGCTGCACACTGAGATTACAGATTAGAGCGGTTTAATCCCAGCAGTTGGAACGGTCAGACACAAACGCTGACGCGTATAGTGTTTTGGCAAATGAATGCAGACAAGAGTTGTTTTTTAGCTGCACACTGAGATTACAGATTAGAACGGTTTAATCCCAGCAGCTGGAATGGTCAGACACAAACGCTGAAGCGTATACAGTGTTTTGGCATATACTACTTGGAGCTACAAGCCACTCCTGCCGCACTAAGGCTGCCTTCACACTTGCAGATGGATCTGCAGCGTTTTGCAGATGCATCTGCAAGTGTGAGCATGCTGACCGCGGCCCCTATGTTTATAATAGGGCGCACGCGGTGTGAAAGCTCTCATTCACTCCTATATGTGTACTGTCAGCAGGCGTATGCCTGCTTACAGATCACACTCTCCCGCCCGCAGCATGGACGCTACATCTCGCGTCCACAGTGCGGACGGGAGTGTGTGATCTGTCAGCAGGCATACGCCTGCTGACAGTACACATATAGGAGTGAATGAGAGCTTTCACACCGCGTGCGCCCTATTATAAACATAGGGGCCGCGGTCAGCATGCTCACACTTGCAGATGCATCTGCAAAACGCTGCAGATCCATCTGCAAGTGTGAAGCCAGCCTTAGATGGTAAGTGAATGCAGACAAGAGTTGGTTTTTAGCAGCACACTGAGATTACAGATTAGAGCGGTTTAATCCCAGCAGCTGGAATGGTCAGACACAAAAGCTGACGTGTATACAGTGTTTTGGCGTATACTACTTGGAGCTACAAGCCACTCCTGCCGCACTAAGATGGTAAATGATGGTACAGTGTTTTGGCGTATACTAATTGGAGCTAACACTTACTGCCTATAGAGAGCTAAATTAATCCCTAAAAAGATTGTTTTGAAGATTTCCAGCCTGTACACCAGCCCCAGATGTGATGCAGGCTAGTATACTAGCACAAAAAGTTTGCTATATACCCTGCCTCCCTGCCTGCCTGTATACAGCTGTATTAGTCCTCAGAAGGACTGTTTTGGTATTAGTTAGCAGCCTTTTGCCTACACTAGCTGAAAGGCCACAAATCTGTTCCTGAATCAGCAGCACCTCTCCCTACACTGCCTGTCTGTGGAGCACAGTGACGAGCACAGCGCGGTCAGGTCTTATAAAGACTTGATCACGCTGTGCGGCCAGCCAATCCCTGTAATGCCAGAACCAACATGGCTGTGGCATTACAGTGTCTGTCAGCCAAGGTTAGAGATCAATGAACACTTGAGTGTTCAAATTTGTTTTGGTTAGCCGAATGTGAGGTGTTTGATGAATTGTTCGATGAACAATATAGCAAATCTACGCAAACCCCATTGAAATCAATGGCAGGCAACATTAAACACATAGAAAAGACCTTCAAAGGTGCCCAGAAGCTGCCAAACAAATACAGACATACACAGATCATCTTACCAGTCTCCCGTTGCTTACTTGCTTGCTTTCCCGTCCACTCTCCCTCTCACTTACTTCATGCATATTCACTTCACAGACGCTCATGCTCTGTGAGAGTGTCTGTAATTGGCTGTTGCAATCAGACTGCATTTTCACAATCTGGATGGTTTCTGTGCTTGCTTGTCATACACATTACTGTATGGCAACCAACCTGGCGTCATAGTGTGTGAAAAAAAATGGGAACAAAAATTTGTGTGGTGCTTCGCCCAATGTGAAATTAGTCAGCTGGGGGCTGGTATTCTCAGCAGAGTGAGGACCCATCATTATTGATTCCCCCCCCCCCCCCAACTATAGAATAGTAGCCTTCAGCTGCCCCAGAAATTGCAGCATTCATAAGAAGTGGAAATGTCTTGCCTTTTACACGCATTTTCCAGTTGCCATGTAGTGGTGGCAAACTGGGTAATAAGGGGTTAATGCCAGCTTTTTATTGTCAGCTGGCATTAAGCTCGAAATTCTTAAATTATCCACCCAAATATTATCAGATATAGAAATTGATGTGTTATCAAAAGATATTTCTTTTTTACCGATCAATGTTTTTCTGTCTGTTTTGCACATTGCCTTTTTAGTATGTTTATTTTTTTCATTTCATTCTTGTAGATTTTTTAGATGACCCTCCCTCAGTTTGATTTCTGCTGTGATTGGATCACCGTATCCCACATGGATTCCAGCTCGCTAGCAATTGTCACATGCTATTATGGAGCATAATATGAGTCAAATTAATGGACTGTTGCATCTGATTACTCACTATTTACACTTATATTGTGACTTCCTTTATTCCAGCATGTTTGCCTATTATTGATCCTGCTTTACTTAATGCTATGCTTTAGTTCTGAGGGGATTCAATCCATTGCAGCACTTTGTAGACATATTTTTTTCTGTCACGAGCACTCCCTGTCTTCCTCCCTCCCTGCTCCGATGGGCATGGTGTCTCTAACATGCACACTGCCCCAGTCGCAGTGACATCATGTGACCTCAAGTTAGGAAGGAAGGGGTTGGAAGGGAAGTAGCACTGCTTCGTGAGCGGCTTATGGCGTTGTACACGCCATTTGATATTTAAGGAGGCATGGGGTAGGATTTCATCTACCACCCCTGATGAAGTCTACACTGAACGAGGAAAAGTACATAGGGATCTAAAAACTGTGGGATCCTCCACTGTGGTGGCCCTATGTAAGATCTCACATCTTCATTATGCGTCACCCACCAGGCCGTGGGGTACTCAGGATCGGGCCAGTCAGTTTCTTGAGGAATCACGGTAGCGGTGACCTGGCTCTGTGACCCTGGGTGTGCAGTAAAGGGGCTATTTACAAGAGATAAGTTTGTGACGCCACCTGTTATGTTTGGCCAGGGATGGCCGACGCTGCAATTTCAGATAGCTGAGGCAGCCTGGATGGTATCGCTCCCCACAGGTGGAGTGGAGCCCCAGGGCAGACAGGAAAGTCTATAGCAGGGACAAGACTGTGATGATGAAGAGATGAAGATGAAGAGATGATGAAGAGAGCTGCAGGGTGTAAAAGGAGGAGACACAGACAGTTTGTGCAGTTCTTTACCTTTACTTGCTGTTCAGGCAAGATTACATAGTCAAGTGCTCTGCTCCACCAAAGTGCAGCCAGGTTAGTCCCCAGGTGATTAGGATTGCTCTGCCAACAAGACTCCTTTTATGGGCCTTCCCAGGTTGCTCTTCCCTGCGTTGCATTCTCGCCTCACCTCCCTTGCGCCTTTGTGGACAAGGTTCCAGGCTGATGGCTGCGGGCCATGTCAGGTGACTGTCGAGGCTTGTCCCCTAGCTCTAGTCCTAGCCACTGTCCTGCGGATTATCCACGGTTTGTGGTCACTGCTCCTACAAAGCCAGTAACCTGCGGTTTTCCTGGTCAGGGCCTGGAGTACTGAAACCAGATCGCGACTGGCCCCCTCTGGCACCCAGTCCCTCCGCCCGACTCAGATTGGGATTGGATTCAGGGCACACGGGTGGATTCCCCACTCCCGTGTCCACTAGGACTCTCTCAATCCTGCGTCTGCTCCGGACACCTTCCTCTGACCTTCTCTCTCTCTGTTCTCCCTTACTCACTAACTAACTGCTAACCCCTCCTCCTGATGAGAAGATGGGGCCCTCCCTCTCAATAGGGTACACCTGAATCCCCCAGCCTGGAATTGGGATGATGTTGTGTGCAATTCTGTGTGCCTCGGGTTTGCAACCCCTCTCACCTGGGAACGGTGACACCACACCTATGGAGTAGGTGCAGTATCGCTGTGGCGACCAGTCCACAGGGGCGCCACAATTATTTGGTATGGTGTTCACCTATTATAAGAAAAGATTTTCCATATCCCTTTTCTTGGCATAGGGGTTAACTTGTGCTGTGCCTATTTACAGCACTCTGCACTTTTGGTGGAACGTGTCCATATCATTTCTAGCAGCATGATCTACTTGTGGCGCCCCAACAAGTAGGTGCCACAAAAGGGGTACTACACCCATAAAAGCGGTGTAGTCACCCCACTGCAAGTGGAACTGTGGCCAGTAGGTGGAACCCTAGAGCTAACATACACACACTAAGTTAGTAGGTGGGAGGGACCCCGGAAGGATATATATATATAGTGGCCTCTAGGGGGAACTAGTGAGCAGTGAGTGAGCAGTTATTGAGTTCGGTTGGAGGAGTAGCGAGGAGTTGGAGCCAGGCAGCCAGCCTGGGGGAACAAGAAGGGTCTCCTCGGCTAGGGGCCCAAGACAGAACAGTTCCCAGAAGGAATGAAAGCGAGAAAGTAACCCAGCACGGGAGTTCACTCTAGTGGGCAAGAGAGTAATCAGAAGGGTTTGCCCCGAAGGAAGCAACCGGGTACCGGAGCCCGCACCGGTGAGTTCCTATACGGCTCATAAAGAATCCGATGACCGGGGATATTACAGATACAGCCCCGACTCCCAAAGAGCCCACAAGAGGGGAATCAGTTCTGCAGTTGGATCCTGTGAAGGACAGTAAAAGATTCACCCGACGGGTACAAGGGAGACGGGACTAGGAAAAGCAGCAGGAGGTCAGATTATCTTTAAGAGTCAGACTTCACCGCCACTGGGAGGCAAGGAAAGAAAGGGATAAGAAAGGTACACAAGGAGGGATCCATCTAACGGCCAGAAATTCCATTTGCAGCATCCGTAGCATTAGCCATTGAAACATCTTGCTGAACTGTAATGACTTTGGAGAAGTTTTTTTTTATTAAACCAGTGGTTTTTTATTAATGTTAAACAAGCAATTCACAACATATATAAAAAGAAAAAGGTAAGGTAAATTATAATCAGAAACATAGAAGGGGTAACGGGGGGGAGGGGAAGGCGGGCGGTACATTTCAATAATTATGCACAACAGTATTGCAATAGTGTCTATAAAAGAAAATTACGCACAGTCAATGGAAATTGTAAGGTACAAATCACCAAAATTATCGACGGCATTAGAAATAGTGTTCGGTCATTCCGCGATGGTGACCGAATTATATGGTGAGGCGATCCACGGGTCCCACCAGTTAAGGACTCTAGACCTGTGAGAAAGATCATGCGAGAGGACCACCTCATGGGTTAAGTGACAGTTAAGACGAGCAATCACCTCGGAGGATGTAGGGGAGGAAACAGACTTCCATAGAGCAGCTATAGATTGACGGGCCGCTATCAAGGTGTTTGTGACAATGGGACTCAACGGGCCAGGTAGGGAGTCCAGGCCGATACCTAGGAGGGCCAAAGGGACAGTCAGAAATATCGGGAGACCAGTCAAGGCAACCAGGAGAGACTCCACCGAAGACCAAAAGCCCTGGATCACTGGGCAGTCCCACCAGATAAGGGCGTCGGAGCCTGTAGAGCCACAAGATCTCCAACAGAGGGGGGAGGTCGATACTCCAGGGGGCCCAAACCTCGCAACTCGGGCAGGGGATAGGTACCAATTCAGCGCAAGCTTTTTGGATTGCTCCAGATGGTTTATGCACCGGGTGTACTTTGCAGCATGACCTGAAGCCTCCTGCCAGTCATCAAGAGAGGCAGTGAACCCAAGCTTAGACTCCCACCGGAGCATATAAGGGAGTTTGGACGTGGCTCAGGCTGAGGTCAGGGCCTTGTAGGCAATGGATACCCCACGTTGGGAGTGGCCGGTTTGTTTGAAAAAGGACTGGAGAGTTAGATCAATTGAGAGGGGATCCCACTTCAGCAGGGTACAGGTGTTAAAGAAATGGCGAACACGCAGGTAAAAAAATAAAGTTGAGCTAGGGAGAGAAAATAGCCGGGACAAGTCGGAGAAGGGGACAACGCAGCCCTCAGATAGAATGTAAGACAGTAGCAGAACTCCCGCCGCTCTCCACCGTGCAAGCGAGATATCGATCATACAGGATTCTAGAGCTCTGATGGACAGATACCTAGAGAGGAAGGGTAGGTGAGTTCCCGCTAGTTTATGCCATATCGACAATAAAGCTTGCATAGATCCTAACAACGAAGGGGGGGAGGGGCGGAGATAAGATATCTCCAGAAGGAGCTTGGCAGAGCCATGGGGGGGAATAAGCAGATTCTATCTGGAGCCACCTTGATGGGGGGGCCTCAGCCCACCAGATCTTTGCAACGTCTAGATTAATTGCGCGATAATAAGTCAAGACGTCAGGCATACCAAGGCCTCCCAGCAAGGCCAGCAAAGTTAACATCGAGAGGGCTACCCGGTGAGGTTTACCACCCCAAACGAACCTCCCCAGAAGAGACTGAAACAAGTTCAGATAGCGCCTGGTAAACAATAGGGGTATGCATCTGAATGCATAGATAAGTTTAGGGAGCAACATCATCTTGACCAGATTAATTCTGGCGATCCAAGATAGTTGCACCTTCGTGTACTCGGCACATAAGGATTTCAAAGAAGCTAATAGAGCCTCACAATTCACTCTGAGCAGGGTCGGGATAGGGGCAATCTGGATACCTAAATACCGGAATCCCTGAGGGGCCCATAGAAAGGGGAACTGTGAGCGTAACATAGATTGCGAAGAGGGAGACAGGTTCACTGGGAATAGCGAGGATTTGGTAAGGTTCAGCTTATAGTAAGAGATGTTAGAAAAAGCAGTAAGGATAGAGATTACAGTGGGGACAGAGACAGAAGGGTTCGTGCAGAAGAGGAGGACGTCATCGGCATATAAGGTAATTTTATGTTCCATATGGCCCACCACAACTCCTAAAATATCTGGGTGAGCACGGACAGCAGCTGCCAGCAGTTCCATCGCAAGAGCGAATATAAGAGGAGAGAGGGGGCAGCCCTCCCTCGTCCTGTTGGAAATACCAAACATGGAGGAGGAAAACCCCCCAGCCTTCATGTAGGCACATGGGGAAGAGTATAAGGCTAATATCCCTGAGCGGATATCTCCTTGAAAACCAAACTTATCTAGGACGGCTGCCAGATACCCCCAGTGCACTCGGTCAAATGCTTTCTCCGCATCAAGAGACAAGAGCACACTGGGGGTCCCTCTCTGCTCCAAAACCTCCAAGAGGTTCACTACCCTCCGAGTCTCATCTCTCGCCTGTCTATCAGGGATAAAGCCCACCTGATCCAAGGCGATCAGGGAGGTGATTACGATCTTAAGACGGTCCGCCAGCAGTTTTGTATAGAGTTTGACATCGCAGTTGAGCAACGCTATTGGGCGATAATTGCCCGGGAGTGTTGGGGGCTTACCCGGCTTAGGGATGGTCGAAATAGCCGCTCTCAGACTCTCCGGCCTAACGCGCCCCTCACGCTGCCAGAACCGAAACAACTCAAGAAGATGTGGAGCCAAAAGGGGGGCGAAGGAGGAGTAATACGAGTATGAGAATCCGTCTGGACCAGGGGCCGAGCATTTTTTAGAGGAACGGATCACTCCGAGTATTTCCTCAAGTGAGAATGGGCTATTCAGGAGTGCTAGCTGATCAGCAGACAGAGTCGGGAGGTGAAGTTTAGAGAGAAAAGAAGAGATAGCATCAGCTGAGGGCTGAGGAGGAGAAGGCGAGTCACAGAGGTTATACAGGTCATGGTAATAGTCTCTAAACTGTTCCGCAATCTGAATGGGATTGCGAATCTGGTTTCCAGAGGGGGAAGACAGGAAGGAGATTCTAGAACGCATTTCCATTTTCTTGACTCTGCGTGCCAGCAAGGCCCCAGCCCTGTCACCCATTCCGTAATAAGACGATCGGACTGTTTTCAATTGATGCTCAACTCTGGACAAAAGGAGGGCTCGAAGGTGACTACGTGCTAAAGAAAGAGATACCAAAGTAGTGGGGTTAGGGTTTGTAAGATACGCCCTCTCAAAAGACTTTACCTCATCCAGGAGAAGGTTCAGTTTGTCGTTCAGTAATTTCTTAGAGTGGGCCGCCAATTTCAAGCAGTGTCCACGAATGACCGCTTTGTGGGCAAACCATAGACCCTCTGGAGCAATATCGGGGGTTGCATTCAGGAGGAAGTATTCTCTAAGTTGAGAGGACAGGAATTCCTGGTTCCTTGGGGAGGTCAGTAAATAGTCGTTCAATTTCCAAGGGGCCCTAGGAGAGCGTGGAGTGGAGTCAGCAAGCATGAGAGTGAGGGGGGCATGATCTGACTATGTGATGACGTCGATGTCGGCTTTCAGACATAGAGGGAGGAGGGAGTCATTAACCAAGATATAGTCTATCCGGCTAAATGACTGGGGGAAAAGAAAGTATGATCACGCTCATTGCCGTGAAGATAACGCCAAATATTATGTAGGCCAGCAGCAGAAGTCAGTGGGGCCAGGTCTGTTCGGAATGAAGCAGGGGATGAGCAGTCGAGATGCTTGTGTAAAGGGGCATTGAGGTCACCCGCAATCAGTTTGTGACCTACCATAGAGGGGACGTGATCACCAAGTAACTTCTTAAAATATTTATATTGACCCCCGTTAGGGAAGTATACAGCCAGCAATGAAAACAAGACTCCGTCCAGTTTAGCTATGACCAAAAGGTATCTGCCTTCCGGGTCAGAGGAAGTAGTGACTAGTTCAAATTAGGGATGGGCGAATCTACTCTCTAGGACTCGTTACTCGGCGAGTAGTAAGGGACTCGCAGGACTCGGTACTCTGCGAGTTTCCCAGTGATTACTCGCGAGTCTAATGCAAATCAATATCAATCCTAGTTTTGTCAGAAACGCTGACAAAACTAGGATTGCCATTGTTTGCATTAGACTCGTGCGAGTAATCACTGGCTACTGTGCCAGTGATAGCAGGGAAACTCGCAGATAACTGCTGTTTCTTTGCGAGCCAGTCCAGCTGTCTTCTCTGTGCAGCTCCAGGGTCCTAGAGCCCGCCTGCTCACAGACATGATGTAGCAGAGCTGAGATTGTTCTCAGTCTGCTCATTCCCTGTGCATAGACATGAATGTCCGTGCACAGAGATGATGTAGCAGTGCTGAGATTGTTCTCAGTCTGCTCATTCCCTGTGTACAGACATGAATGTCCGTGCACAGAGATGATGTAGCAGTGCTGAGATTGTTCTCAGTCTGCTCATTCCCTGTGTACAGACATGAATGTCCGTGCACAGAGATGATGTAGCAGAGCTGAGATTGTTCTCAGTCTGCTCATTCCCTGTGTACAGACATGAATGTCCGTGCACAGAGATGATGTAGCAGAGCTGAGATTGTTCTCAGTCTGCTCATTCCCTGTGTACAGACATGAATGTCTGTGCACAGAGATGATGTAGCAGAGCTGAGATTGTTCTCAGTCTGCTTATTCCCTGTGCATAGACATCTATATTTATGCACAAGGGATGTAGCAGAGAGGACATCGCGTTTTGGACTGCGTCGGACGGAAGAGGATTTTTTTAATTAAAGATGGAGTCCCTAATGGCTTTTTTTTTTATTTCTAATAAAAAATTTTCCTTGTGTTGTGTTTTTTTTAAAACAATTTAATAGAAATTCATGGTGGTCATGTCTAATATTGGCGTGACCGCCATAAATTTCGGGCTTAGGGCCAGCTGATAATACAAAGCTGGCCCTAACCTCTTTATTACCCAGCGTGCCACCGCTACCAGGGCCGCTGGAAGAGCGGGGTTCAGCGCCAGAGGATGGCGCTTCAATGAACGCGCCATCTTCTGGGGCGGCTGCGGGCTGCAATTTGCAGCGGGGGGTGCCCAGAAAGCTTGGGCATCCCTGCGCTGCGGATTCCAGCCCCCAGCTGCTTAGCTGTACCTGGCTAGACATAGAAATTGCGCGGAGCCCCACGCATTTTTTTTTAATTATTTCATGAATTTCAGAGTCAGAGTCAGAGTCTCAGAGTCAGAATCTCAGAATTTCATGAAATAATTAAAAAAAAATGCGTGGGGCTCCGCGCAATTTTCATCATGGTGGATATTGGTTTGGCAAATTTCAAGATTGGCTTTATCATGTCCTTTGTAGACATATTTGAATAGGTATTTAACACTTTGAATGGAAGCACATACCTCAACATTAATATGACACTTGTATTTTAATAGTAGGAAAGGGTTATAGGGAACAACCCAAGAATTATCAATCATCTTTGAATGGTGTTCAAAGGATGATCCTTCCTTTCTTTGATAAGTAGGGTATGCATCCTCAGCTAAGACTGTTTTTGTTTGGAAATCTTTAGGAAAACCTTTCTTACACTTTCCAAGATCCATACATGGAGAATTCGGGTTGTGTTGTCCACAGGGTCCATGAATCATGTGTTGCATCACAATTTGATGGAGCACAGGGTATTCTGCTGGATCAGGGATTTCAGCCCAAACTATATTATCCACTTCAACCTCAGTTCTTAGTTTGGATTTGCTATCCAGAATGATCAAAATGTGAGCATGTGGTAGGCCACGCTTTTGGAATTCAATAACATGAACCATTGCACAAACTTTGCCAAATAATCCAGTGTTAATGTCTTTTAATAGGGCTTCCAGTTTAATTCTGAAGACACGGGCGACTAAATCAGGTCTATGTTCCACACGCTGCCATGGCTCTAAATTTTTTGTAATCTCCCTCCATTTAGGATTACAGGTCATGGTTACAAAAAGATCCGGTCGTCCAAATTTAGTCACAATAGCCATGGCATCCTGATAGCGTTGCTGCATGTTTCTTGGACTGCCTTCAAAGGAAGATGGTAAAATGACCGTCTTGCCCAATGGGAATACCTTTCTCAATAGATTTTTTCTGGAGATGTTCCTGGAGTACGCAATAATCCTCTACTTTTAAATCCTTTTGGTGTTGACAGATAAAATTTAAGCGATTCGCCTCGATTTTCACATACGCATCCACTAAGTACTGCTGTGTTAGTTTGCCACCATTCATGACAGGATTGAACCGATTCCGTACAGACAACAAATAGCAGTAATACTGGAGCTGTGTAACCCTGCGTGGACTTTGGCCTTGATGCTTGAGTCCCTCATGCCAGCCTTGTTCTCCATGAGGGAAAAATAAGGGATACAGTAATGCATCTAAATTGCTGTGTAGAATACTGACTTGCTGTGTTTTTGGGGCCAAGGGGTTATTTGGATCAGGTTTCAAATGAATTAAAATGTCTCTATTGAATGGTGGCTCTCCATCAGCATTTTCAAAGACCACAGCAACTTCATTGACAGTAGGATTGTTATAGCGTCTAGGGTCTTGGTCTCTGTCTTGTTTAATGGCCATGATAATATTTGGCATGATGGTGCCATGTTCTACTGCCTTCTGTTGTTCTTCTAATTCAACGTCACGTAGCATTTTGTAGGCCGAAACAAAGGGATTAATATTATCCAATTGAAGAGCAATGATACTCATTAAAGTAGGATGACATTTAACATTTTCTGGAGACTGTAGCCGTTGTTCTATAGCGCTTGCAGTATCTAAAATGTACAGTTGTGCATATGCTGGAGGTTGATCTTGAGCAGGATGGAGTGTTCCAGTGCGATGATAAATTTGCCCATGAATACGGAAACAGTAAGGGCCGTGTCCAGGTGGTAGAGAAACATGGGCACCCATGGAGGCAAAAGCAAAAGAACTATTAATGCTCCTGATATTCTCCATCAAATTTCGACTGTACTCACTCTCTCCTTTCAGCAGGCGTTGGAAGACCTCCGGGTATTGAGGTAATGGTACCTTTACTTTTCCCTTGTGGCAACAAAGACTAAACTGTTGATCTGATGGGCATTCAGCAGTAAAATGCAGAGCCTCACAATGTTCACATATTAACTTCATGGAACCACAGGTATGTTCTAGAAATAGCATGATCCTGATCAGTAAATGCCATTGGATGTAGGAGAGGTGTAGATAACAAACGTAGATTTTTATTGTGTAATCCTACATAGATGAGACATGGAAGGGACGTAGATTCAACACATTCCATAAATGAAGAAGTTGAATATATATTCCGTTCTGCCTCTTGCAATGTTGAAGTGGAAGAAGAACTTTTGCGTAGGTCACGACGTGATGCAACCAAATGGGTCAAGCAAATCATAGACTTCTTTAGAGTACGAAACAAATATTTAATGATGTTTACTGTATGGAGTTGTGAATGGAAATCAGTGTGTTTAAAGTCCTTAAAAAGAGACTTGAAGGCAAGACAAATGGATGTAAGGGCCCTTTCAGACGCGCGTTGTAAATGCAGAGTTCCAACATTGTAAAAAAAGCGGTTAAAGTACCGATATGACGGCAAGTTCCGCATAACCGCCAGCAGGGGTGGAGTTGCAGAAGTTGGGGCAAAATGGCAGAGGTAGCGTTCATTTTTACCTTGAACTTAGGGTTTTGTGATTATTGCGGAAGTAGTGGTTTTTATTTTTCTCTCTGCAGATGGGGAAATAGTGGCATTAGTGGCAAGCGTCAAATGGCGCAATGTGACCAAGCAGGGTGAAAAAAGAAATAAGGCAACTTCCGCAGTACATGGTGAAACAGGCAGGTCAATGTAAAAATGAACATTAATCCGGCGATGTAGCGGGACCTTACGCAACTGCACCCCTGGTGGCGGGTATGGGGAACTTGCGTTAATATTCGGAATATTACCACATGTTATGGAATTATGTAAATCTGCATGTACAACGCGCGTGTGAAAGGGGCCCCAGTCGGTCATATAGTGCAAAATGCCATGCAACCAATATATTTGGTATGTAAAAGTAATTAATGTCCCACTGGCACGACAATAAGGCAGTGGTAAGGTAGCATTACATCCAAACTGTTAAATATAAGACAGGTAGTAGTCCTACAGACTCATTAGTATGAAATATAATCAAAATGGCATATAATGGGTTAATGTACTCCTAACAGTCTAACGACACACTCCAAGTAGAAATAAAATATAGAACAGTCTGTAAGGGGTTAATGTACCACTGGCACGCGTACAAAATACTGCACGATCAATAAAATTAAAAATAGTATTAAAGAAGTTAGTATTCAAATGCCAGTAGTAGACCACATAGTGACATAGGCAGTGAATAGCCAAGACAATAGAAGGGGTTAATGTACTACTTGCACTCCTATAAAACAGTGTGGATGAGAAAATAAATAACATATGGTATAGAAGAGGTTAATTTTCAAATGCCATGAGTACAGCACATAGTGACACAGTTAGTGAATAGCAAACAGAATGGAAGGGGTTAATGTAGCAGTTTGAACCCCATAATACAATGTGACAGAAAATTAAAATGCAAATGGCATAGAAGAGGTTAATGTAGAAATGGCCTTAGTACAGCACATAGTGAGATAGCAAGTGGAGCACAAATAGAATAGAAGGGGTTAAAAAGGTATTAAAAAAACAGATCAATATGGTGAAATGTAGCTCATATGAAATTTGTATAAAGAAGGGGTTAATATAAGCATAGGCATTAGGAATATATACTCTGATGTGAGATTGTACTGTGAAAACAGCTTTTATAAATAGTGCAAAAATTCAAATTTCGCGCTCTAAGATGGCGGACGCGAAATGTTCATTCATAAAATGCGGCAGCGGCAAGCGGAAACTTCATAAACATGGCGCCATGAATCCGATTGGTCGGCGCTATGCGGGGAGGACCGGTGACTTGGATGCCCAGCGCCTGGTTCTGTTTTCGGCCAGAGCGCAAGGCTCAGGTCGGTCGTAGCGTGGAAGTATGTAGCTCCGCCCCGCTGTGCTATGATTGGTCTGGCGGCAACTTCAGAAGATGGCGCTGAGCATCCGATTGGTCGGCGCTCAGCGGGGAAAGCCGCGCTTTCCCTGCCGAGGCCTGGTTCAATTTTCGGCCATAGTGGTCGGCGGCATCGGGGTTGCCGCTTTTAGCGCGGAACGCCGAGCTTGGAGCGCCGAACTCGGCGCCGAATTGTGGAAGTGTGTGGGAGTGTGTGGCGCGCTCAGCGCTTTCCCCGCTGAGCGCCGCCACACACTCCCACACACTGCCACAATTCGGCGCCGAGTTCGGCGCTCCAAGCGCGGCACTCCGCGGTAAAAGCGCCGACCCCGATGCCGCCGACCACTATGGCCGAAAATCGAACCAGGCGCTCGGCAGGAAAAGCGCGGCTTTCCTCGCTGAGTGCCGACCAATCGGAATCACAGCGCTACTCTGTAAAGTTGCCACTGTCCAATCACAACACAGCGGGGCGTAGCTACACACTTCCAAGGTCCACGAACGCCGTGGCTGAAAATTGAACCAGGCGCTCGGCAGGGAAAGCGCCGCATTCCCCGCTGAGCGCCGCCATAGATTCCCACACACTCCCACAATTTGGCGCCGAGTTCGCCGCTCCAAGCGCTGCGTTCCGCGCTAAAAGCGGCGACCCCGATGCCGCCGACCACTATGGCCGAAAATCGAACCAGGCGCTCGGCAGGGAAAGCGCGGCTTTCCCCGCTGAGCGCCGACCAATCGGAATCACAGCGCTACTGTGTGAAGTTGCCGCTGTCCAATCACAACACAGCGGGGCGGAGCTACAGACTTCCACCTTCCCGAACGCCGTTGCCGAAAATAGAACCAGGCGCTCGGCAGAGAAAGCGCCGCTATCCCCGCTGAGCGCCGACCAATCGGAATCAGAGCGCCATCTACCGTGACCAATCACAATCGCGGCGCCATTTTTGAAAATACACAGCGGCCAATCACAATCGCGCCTCATTTCTCAATGCATCTCTATGGGAAGGGGCGCTGAGAATGCGATTGGTCGGCGGTCAGCGGGAAGACCGGCAAGTTGTATGGGCGGCGCCTGAATGAGTGTTCGGCCACAGCGGTCTGATGCACCGCGGAGGCCGCTAGAAGCGCCGAAGTTTGTGCTTGAAGCGCAGAAGTCGGCCCTTGCAGCGGCGAAGTGTCCGAACTGTGGCGCAGGCTCCATGCAGCGCCGATTGGCGCTGCATGGCGCAAGATAGTAAAAGTGGTGAAAATAAAAGATTGCAAAAGAGGTGAAAATAAAACTTAGCATCCAGGAATATAGACTCTGATGTGAAAAGGTATCTTTCAAAAAGGATATCTTTGCTGATAAATCGCAGAACCCGATCTGGCGCTTGCTTCCCGACGGCCCTCACGAAGGATGGATATCTTGGCTGAAATATAGTCCAACAGATGGTCCGGCGGTAGCTTCTCGTCCTCCCTCAAACAGGATACGCAGAGGTGGAATTATGTGTTGAAAAAGATTCAAATTTCGCGCTATAAATAGCGGCCTTATCTCATTGGTGGGCGGCAACCTCAGAAAGATGGCGCCATGAATGTGATTGGTCGCTGTGTATTTTCAAAAATGGCGCCGTGATTGCGATTGGAGGGCGCCTTTCCATAGGGATACATGGAGGAGTGAGGCGCTAATGTGATTGGTCGCTGTGTGCGGCCGGCGACCAATCAGAATAGCGCCTCACTTCCCATAGAGATACATAGCGGTGTTTCGGCGAATTTATGGCCGGGCCCCTGGTTCTATTTTCGGCCACGGGGCTCAGCTCTGATCGGTCGTTCCATGGGGCCGGAGACTCGCTTCACGGCCATTGCTCGCGCTTTAGCAATGGCTCGCAATCATTGCGAGCCGTTGCTGATGCGCGAGCAATCGCCGCGAAGCGGCCATTGCGAGTCTCCGGCCCCGTGGAACGACTGACCAGAGGCGAGCCCCGTGGCCGAAAATAGAACCAGGGGCCCGGCCATAAATTCGCCGAAACACCGCTATGTATCTCTATGGGAAGTGAGGCCCTCTTCTGATTGGTCGCGACCAATCAGAATAGCGCCTCACTTCCCATAGACATATAATGGACGATTTTTCGTCCATTATATCTTTATGGGAAGTGAGGCGCTCTTCTGATTGGTCGCCGTCACCACACAGCGACCAATCAGAATAGCGCCTCACTTCCCATAGACATATAATGGACGACTTTGAGTTTCAAATTTACCGCTTAAAGTGAGGCGCTTTTCTGATTGGTCGCTGCCAGCACACAGCGACCAATCAGAATAGCGCCTCACTTCCCATAGACATATAATGGACGACTTTTTGTCCATTCTATCTCTATGGGAAGTGAGGCGCTATTCTGATTGGTCGCTGTGTGCTGACGGCGATCAATCAGAATAGCGCCTCACTTCCCATAGACATATAATGGACGACTTTCTGTTTCAAATTTACCGCTGAAAGTGAGGCGCTATTCTGATTTGATTGGTCGCCGCCAGCACACAGCGACCAATCAGAATAGCGCCTCACTTCCCATAGAGATAGAATGGATGAAAAATCGTCCATTCTAGCTCTATGGGAAGTGAGGCGCTATTCTGATTGCTCGCTGTGTGCTGCCGGCGACCATTCAGAATAGCGCCTCACTTCCCATAGACATATTATGGACGACTTTTCGTCCATTCTATCTTATGGGAAGTGAGGCGCTATTCTGATTGGTCGCTTTGTGCTGGCGGCGTCCATAATATGTCTATGGGAAGTGAGGCGCTATTCTGAATGGTCGCCGCCAGCACACAGCGACCAATCAGAATAGCGCCTCATTTCCCATAGAGATAGAATGGACGAAAAATCGTCCATTCTATCTCTATGGCAAGTGAGGCGCTATTGTGATTGGCCGGAGATGGCGGAAAGAAGACAGAAGACCCCCGGGGCCGGACGAAGAGGACGCCTGGGCCGGACGGAGGACTTCTAGACCGGACTGGACGAAGAGGACGCCTGGGCCGGACGGAGGACTCGGACGGATGATCAGATGAAGAAGAAGGCATGTAAGTGATCGACGGCGGCGGGTGCTTAGGGGGCGGCGGGGGCTTAGGGGGTGGCGGAAGGTAGTAGGTGGCGGGGTGGTTGGTAGCGGCGGGGGGGTAGGGGTGGCTCCGGAGCAGTGGCTCCGGAGCAGTGTA
The DNA here is from genome assembly GCA_033576535.1 of Allobates femoralis. Classification (NCBI taxonomy): domain Eukaryota; kingdom Metazoa; phylum Chordata; class Amphibia; order Anura; family Aromobatidae; genus Allobates; species Allobates femoralis. The sequence continues at coordinate 486,114,549 of JARQOC010000004.1, read as the reverse complement.
CGGTGGGGTGGCGGGGCGGCGAGGGGAGGCAGACGGGGCAGAAGAGAGGGGTTGCTCCGGAGCCGCTGCTGTCACCGCCTGGTGACACAGTGCTCCGGAGTAACCCCTCTCTTCTGCCCCGTCTGCCTCCCCTCGCCGCCGCGGGGTTTAGGCGGGCAGAGCGGGTAACGGGCGCCACGGGGCGGACAGGCGGCTGGGCATGGGGCTGTAGTATACCATAGCGGGGTACACTACAGCCCCATGCCGGCGGCGAGGGGAGCAGGGCGGACAGACGGCTGGGCATGGGGCTGTAGTATACCATAGCGGTGTACACTACAGCCCCATGCTCGGGATGGCTGGGTAGAGGTGGAGGCATGTTGGTGGGCTGTGTTGGTGGCTTTGTCCGCGTGGCCACGCGAACAAAGCCACGGAAGTAGCGCCGTACGCGACGGAAGTCGCTACGGCAATTATATAATAGATGTTGTACTGGACCTGTATCTCTTTGTTCCTATCTGCTATTTTTTGTAATACTTGTTCTGCCATTTTGGTGTCTGTCAACTACCACTGTGCGTATAATTTTGTGACCTGTTGCCATTTTACTGTCCATTTAAACTGTGAATTAGTGCGCTCATCAGCATGGACCACCTAGATCCACCTTCTTCTGTACCAATCTGCTGTGATTTTGTACATTTTTTAATTCACTTGATAAAGAATTTTCTTAAGTGCACACAATCTCTCCTTGCTCTTCTTTCAAAAAATGCTGGTTTTTGGAATGTTGGTAAATCTGGGCATTATTATCCTCCACGATATAGATTGTATGGATCTCAAAAGCCAAATTGGGAAGTGCAGACATAGGTCTCACTCTCCATCTCCTCTCCATGATGCCACTCTGGGTCTGGTTCTGTGGTGCCCCTGCGTTCACGAGGCCACAAAGGGAACTGCAGCCAGGCAGGTAGGACGACAGTTGAACATCAACACCCTCACAGCCCACACAACCCACGTACAGTAGAGAGCAGCACCCAACCCGGAGCCTAGGAACTCTAAGCAGGCGAGGGGTGGTGGGTTTAGAGCAGTGGGTGGGCAAACACGTAGTCAGGTGACAGAAGGTAGAAATAGTGAAGGGGTGGAGAAAGGAGTCAGTAGGCCAAGGTAGGCTAAGAGGAAAAGACAGATATCACACGTCCTGGACAAGTGGGGTGTAGGAGCGCAGAATCTGAGCCAGTGTGAGCCGCAGAGAGAAAGCACGTCCGAAGCCAGCATCTTGGGAGTGTGGGGGAAGAGAGGGACGGTGATACCGGGCCCTAGAACTACAGCCGAGACAAACAGACTGCAGGCAGAGTAGCCCTCCTTTGATACTTGAAGACACAGTGGAGAGAGCCTGGTAGAGCCTCACATGGGAGGACTGCTGGAGGCTAGGCTGAAGTAGAGTGTCGGCTCTAGAGGGGACCGTAGTTTCACCCGGCATCCCCAGACAACCGACAGGGGACCACAGCTACACGTTAGGGTCCCTACCCCAAAGGACAGGCAGCTCAGTGACAACCAGGAGGACCCACAGGGGCCCGAGTCACCGCCATACTGTCCGGAGTCACACACAACCAAGGGAATACTGAGAGAGAGTCAACAGCCTGGAAAGGACACAGAGACAGAGTGAGGGGTCACAGTAGGAGAGACCTGGCTGCAGGGAGCAAAGGGAATCCGGAGGGGAAAGTGTGCCCGTGTACTGAACTGAACTGTAAGAACTGTACTGAACTGTAACCTGAACTTGAGAACTTGAGAAGTAAACACGGTGAACCCGGAACATAACTCCCTCGTATCTCTCTGCCTGAACACGACTCCTTCCATACAGGTTTGCAGCAGCCCTACAACTGGAGAGCCACAGCGTGCAGGCTCCAACACTGAAAGAGGATTCCTGCAGCATCTGGACAGTAAGTGTACTGCACTCACCACCAGGCCTGCACACTACACAATAAACTTTAACCATCACTGGCCCAGGGAATACAGTTCTGCCCAAGGGAACTATTCCATCTCTGCTGCCATCACATCATCCCCCGAGGTTCTGCGGCAGCAGCGGCCCCATTACTGGCCGCACACAGTGGGTGGCGTCACGACTGACATCCCTGAAAATATCCCTTATTATTGCCAGGGCCCAGAACACGGTCTGGACCAGGACCACCCTTGACTTCCATAGTAGCAGACCCGGTCCGGTACCGAGTACCCCGTCCCAGTGGGCTCGACAGTTCTGCCAACCCACCTTCTGCCCCCGGGGTCGTTAGGTAGATTATATCATCCTCTTAGTTGAGGTCAGCCATACCTTGCAGGGGATCCATGAAGATAGAAGTGCAGTGCATAATCCAGACAGAGTTCCTGCATGCCACTGGGATTGCAGAGTTAAGATGGCGAGATACGCAGTTAAAGTTCCGTGGGTTTGGGTATGTTTTGTTTGGTTTCCCTAAGGGGCCCACCTCTTGCATTGACTGCCATGATTCAGACCCGAGCAATCATTACTGGACTTCAATGTTTGTGTGGTGCCCTGCTCACGCAGGTAACTACAGATCTCTCTAATGCACAGCTGGGTTTCCACAGCAGGTACCTACTACGAACTGGGTGGGTGTGATAATTCATTCAGAAGTGCACTTCCAATTTCAAATTCATGGCTCCTCCTTCCAGGTATGACGCATCGGCCGCTCGTCATTTCCAGTCCTGAGCATAGTAGGGAATTATCGGGTGTTCTGGCTGGCTTTGGAATGCACACTGCACATGCTCTAGAGCCGGCCTGTACAGCCAAAACACCGCCACACTGCACAGGACTGGAAAAAATACAAGGCTGGTGCATCATACCCAGAAGGAATTATCACACCCACCAGGGCATCATACCAGCAAGTGGGGGGGAAAATGTACCTGTAGAGACCGCCCTGCCATCGCTCACAGCTCTCCCACACATCTAAGAACTAGTGATGGGCGAATCCTAAATTACTCGGAATCGCTTGACTCTAGCGAGTCCGAGCCCAGGACTCGCTACTCGTTGCGAGTCTAGCGAGTCCAATGTTAATGAATGGGGAAGCGAGTAATAGCGAGTAGTGTGAGATTTACAAATCGCAGATGTGTCTCGGAAGCTTCAGCCTGAAGCAATCCTAGTTGTGTCATTTATTTGCATTGCTAGTTTACTTTGTAAGTAATCGCTGACTCGCACAGATAAGATCCTGTCTTCTCTGTGTTCTGGCTGCCCCAGCTCCAGGGTCCTAGAGCCTGCCTGCTGCCTCATGTAGCAGTGCTGAGATTGTTCTCAGTCTGCTCATTCCCTGTGTACAGACATGAATGTCTGTGCACAGAGATGATGTAGCAGAGCTGAGATTGTTCTCAGTCTGCTCATTCCCTGTGTACAGACATGAATGTCTGTGCACAGAGATGATGTAGCAGAGCTGAGATTGTTCTCAGTCTGCTCATTCCCTGTGTACAGACATGAATGTCTGTGCACAGAGATGATGTAGCAGAGCTGAGATTGTTCTCAGTCTGCTTATTCCCTGTGCATAGACATCTATATTTATGCACAGGGGATGTAGCAGAGAGGACATCGCGTTTTGGACTGCGTCGGACGGAAGAAGATTTTTTTAATTAAAGATGGAGTCCCTAATGGCTTTTTTTTTTATTTCTAATAAAAAATTTTCCTTGTGTTGTTTTTTTTTTAAAACAATTTAATAGAAATTCATGGCGGTCATGTCTAATATTGGCGTGACCGCCATAAATTTCGGGCTTAGGGCCAGCTGATAATACAAAGCTGGCCCTAACCTCTTTATTACCCAGCGTGCCATCGCTACCAGGGCCGCTGGAAGAGCGGGGTTCAGCGCCAGAGGATGGCGCTTCAATGAACGCGCCATCTTCTGGGGCGGCTGCGGGCTGCAATTTGCAGCGGGGGGTGCCCAGAAAGCTTGGGCATCCCTGCGCTGCGGATTCCAGCCCCCAGCTGCTTAGCTGTACCTGGCTAGACATAGAAATTGCGCGGAGCCCCACGCATTTTTTTTTAATTATTTCATGAAATTCTGAGATTCTGACTCTGAGACTCTGACTCTGAGACTCTGACTCTGAAATTCATGAAATAATTAAAAAAAAATGCGTGGGGCTCCGCGCAATTTCTATGTCTAGCCAGGTACAGCTAAGCAGCTGGGGGCTGGAATCCGCAGCGCAGGGATGCCCAAGCTTTCTGGGCACCCCCCGCTGCTAATTGCAGCCCGCAGCCGCCCCAGAAGATGGCGCGTTCATTGAAGCGCCATCCTCTGGCGCTGAACCCCACTCTTCCAGCGGCCCTGGTAGCGGTGGCACGCTGGGTAATAAAGAGGTTAGGGCCAGCTTTGTATTATCAGCTGGCCCTAAGCCCGAAATTTATGGCGGTCACGCCAATATTAGACATCACCGCCATGAATTTCTATTAAATTGTTTTAAAAAAAACACAACACAAGGAAAATTTTTTATTAGAAATAAAAAAAAAAGCCATTAGGGACTCCATCTTTAATTAAAAAAATCCTCTTCCGTCCGACGCAGTCCAAAACGCGATGTCCTCTCTGCTACATCCCCTGTGCATAAATATAGATGTCTATGCACAGGGAATAAGCAGACTGAGAACAATCTCAGCTCTGCTACATCATCTCTGTGCACAGACATTCATGTCTGTACACAGGGAATGAGCAGACTGAGAACAATCTCAGCTCTGCTACATCATCTCTGTGCACAGACATTCATGTCTGTACACAGGGAATGAGCAGACTGAGAACAATCTCAGCACTGCTACATCAGGCAGCAGGCGGGCTCTAGGACCCTGGAGCTGCACAGAGAAGACAGCTGGACTGGCTCGCAAAGAAACAGCAGTTATCTGCGAGTTTCCCTGCTATCACTGGCACAGTAGCCAGTGATTACTCGCGAGTCTAATGCAAACAATGGCAATCCTAGTTTTGTCAGCGTTTCTGACAAAACTAGGATTGATATTGATTTGCATTGGACTCGTGCGAGTAATCACTGGGAAACTCGCCGAGTACAGAGTCCTGCGAGTCCCTTACTACTCGCCGAGTAACGAGTCCTAGCGAGTAGATTCGCCCATCCCTACTAAGAACGCCCTCAGAATGGGGGAAAAAGGTAAGATATAAATTGCTTTTTTGCCACAATTATAAGGTCAGACAGGGATGATTAGAGATGTAGTAGGAAGCTGCAGTGAGAGGTAGTGATAGGTTAGGGGTATAAACTAGCTGACAGGTTGCCTTTAACACAGCCTCTCTTTGGTCATCATATATTCCAAAGGTGACCAGTACTTGTCACATCCATAGAAATTAGGTTTATTGATCCATGATAAAGTCTAAGTTGTAAAATAAATGAATATACTCAGTGGTGTAAAGCAAAGCAAAGAGGGAACTACAAAAGCCTCAGTGGTCCTTAGTCACAGACTTTGATCATGCGTCACATGGTTTGGGCAGCATGGATTTAATGACAGGTTCTCCTACATATGGACAAATTGATATGCATTTGTTTACCCTGCAGATCACTCAATCTGGTAAGCCAGTGTATATTACTTAATATCAAGCATTACTACTGATGTAAGTAAGAAGGTCTATCTAAAGTCTTTTCTCACTGGCAATTAAATTAAGTTTTCATAAAATTTATTTTACTATAACACAGCCAAGTTTGAGTGTTAAAGAAGACCTGTCACCCCCCTGGTGCTATGGCAACTGAATGCAGCACTGAATGAAGCGTGTCTGCTGAAATCAGGGAAGGGGTCCCCCATGTCTCTAACTCCCTTGAAAGTTGTAAAAGAGACTTTATAAAGTTTATGGATCAGGAGTTCCGTAGGGGCTTACTCAGTAATGGGTCATCACTGTTGTATGGTGTCCTCCCCGCCTCTAGCCCTCTCTTGTTCAGCATCCTGTATGTGTCATCACTGCTGCTGATGTTCTCCCCTCATCCATCCCTCTCTGGTCCACCTCCAGCCCTCTCTTGTTCAGCCTCCTTAATGTGTCATCACTGCTGCTCGTGTCCTCCCTGCCTACAGCCCTCTCTTGTTCAGCATCCTGTATGTGTCATCGCTGCTGCTCGTGTCCTCCCTGCCTACAGCCCTCTCTTGTTCCACATCCTGTATGTGTCATCGCTGCTGCTCGTGTCCTCCCCGCCTCCAAGCCGCCCTCTCTTGTTCAGCCTGCTGTATGTGTCATCGCTGCTGCTAGTGTCCTCCCCACCTCCAGCCCTCTCTGGTCCACCTCCTACCCTCTCTTGTTCAGCCTCCTTAATGTGTCATCACTGCTGCTCGTGTCCTCCCTGCCTACAGCCCTCTCTTGTTCAGCATCCTGTATGTGTCATCGCTGCTGCTCGTGTCCTCCCTGCCTACAGCCCTCTCTTGTTCCACATCCTGTATGTGTCATCGCTGCTGCTCGTGTCCTCCCCGCCTCCAGGCCACCCTCTCTTGTTCAGCCTGCTGTATGTGTCATCGCTTCTGCTAGTGTCCTCCCCACCTCCAGCCCTCTCTGGTCCACCTCCTACCCTCTCTTGTTCAGCCTCCTTTATGTGTCTCCCCTTTACAGAGCGATCAATGGGCGGGAGCTGTCCCAGCAGCTGAAATGCCTCCTGCCAGTGATGTCAGCGCTGGAGCCCACCCTGCTCCAGATTATGTATGTACAGTAGGGCGGGCTCCGGCACTGACATCACCGGCAGGAGGTGTTTCAACTGCTGGGACCGCTCCCATTCATTGTTCGCTTTGTGGAGGGTAGACATTAATGATGCTGAACAAGAGAGGGTAGGAGGTGGACCAGAGAGGGCTGGAGGTGGACTAGAGAGGGCTGGAGGTGGGAGGACACCAGCAACAGCAATGACACATACAGGAGGCTGAACAAGAGAGGGCTGGAGGTGGACAAGAGAGGGCTGGAGGTGGGGAGGACAACAGCAATGACACACACAGGAGGCTGAACAAGAGAGGGCTGGAGGCGGGGAGAACACATAAAACAGCGATAACTCATTACTGAGTAAGTCCCTCTGGACTCCTTATCCATGAATTTATAAAGTATTTTTTACAACTTAAAGGGGGGCTAGAGACATTGGGGATCTCTTCCTGAATGCAGCAGACATGCTGCATTCAGTTACCATAGCACCAGGGGGTGACAGGTCCTCTTTAAACTCATTACATATACTCAATGACTCATCAGAAAGGATTTAGGTCATGTATAAACTTCAGAAAACTCCAGTTACACTGTGTAAATAGCCTGATTTTCTTCCCTGGTAATCACTAAAGAATATTTTTTGTACTCGTGAATATTATCATTTTGAAAGACAAAAGCTATTTATCTTGTTAATTACTAGCTGGTGACACACTTTCACCCAGTCTGATATGAGATTTGTACTGCTACAACACAATTTTTTAGACTGATTAAGTTATGTTTAAAATTATATTTTGTTAAACTTTTTCAGACTCTTTCTAGTTCAAGTATTGTTATTAAACTAATAGGCAAAGAGGTCTCTGTAGAGATCTTGTTAAATCATTCCTCATTTAAATCCTCATCAAATCTAATGACATTTCACATAGAATGAAAGTGAATCAGGAATTGAAAACTCTGTTGGCATGCATAAGTATAAAATTCATGTTAATAATCATGTTGCAGATTTTTAAAGGGTTTTCCAGTACTTTCGAGGGGTTGTTTCAAGATGCCATCATTGCTCTTGATGACTGACAGTTGGGGCTAGTGGCATAACTTGAGCTGCTGTCCTAACCTGTGCAAATAGTGCTAGCAGGGGCAGAATTTCTATCTGCAGCACAGAAGGATGCAGGAACACTGAAGCTGGTCGGATACTCCAGTCTTGTAAAGCTACCAAATGGTATCTACAAACTATATAAAAAACAGCTAGCAAGCGCATATTTATTGCCTAGGAAACTGGTCAACTCTAAGGTAGTAAGTAATCTTAGGGCACCGTTACACGTCGCAACATTGCATGCAATTTCACAGGCAATTTGCTGGTTGCAGTGAAAACATGGATACATTGTTCTATTTTGTTGCTGTGTACAAATGGAACAATGTGTCCATAATTTCACTGCAACCAGCAAATTGCCTGTGAAATTGCATGCAATGTTGCGACGTGTAACGGTACCCTTAGCACCGTGTTGTAAACTAGAAGTAAAAACCTCTCTCTTCTTGAGACCACAGAGACAGTTAGGGTACCGTTACACGTCGCGATATTGCAATGCAACGTCGACAAAAAGTCACGTGGTATGGTCGTTGCAGTTGATATCGTTGGTGCGTTGTGTGGTGTAACAGGGCAATGCGACGGGGAAAAATCGCAGGCATGATATTGCAAAAAGATTGTGAAAGCCCTTCAACTGTACAATGTTGCATATGCATTCTGGCATGATCGTGCTGTGTGACGGCACAACTAGGATCTTGTTTGCGATTTTCCCGATTGCACAAGCAAGCCAATAGGCGTGCCTGTGGGTTGTGTTTTCCGTGCCCCATCTACGTCGATTAGTGGCTAGTATTGTATGCCGATTGGATGACCCTGGCAAAGAAGCCATATTAGATTATGTGTGCGTAGCGCCACTTCATTCATTGACTTCTGCATCTCCTCAATGTTGCGAAAATGCATGTATACAAGGCGAATCATTATCAAACACCTCCTTTACTATTCATGATGACGTTTAAGGCGCCTATTGACAACGCTACGAACATTGTGTCGCCAAAAACATGCAGTACTGGCCAAAAGTGCCATGTCAGTATGTGAAGCCCTCATTGATGCTAGCTACAATCTCCTATCCCACATGTCGCACATATATTAAAAATGTCAACACAAGTCTAGCCACTTCTTGCAATAATAGGCCACATATGTGCTAGGTGCTTTACAGTCCCCTGCATAAAGATGGCTGCCACACGGCACTCAGCAGCATGGGGAGAGCCAGAGCTACTCCTGCTGTTTGATTATTTGGATAGGCTCGACTACTGGTGCGAGTTACCGCATCAGCACCCACGGCTGTATAAGACGCGCATTGTGCGCAAAGTACAGCGGGCCCTGCTTAGGAGACTGCAAGTGGTGCGGATGCCTAAGCAGATAATCAAGAAGGTGGCGGACATGAAGTATAAAGCGAGGGACCGCATGGCCGCCATCCGTGCCCACATCCAGACTCGCGTGGTGAGTATGATGTCGTAACACATATACACATGTTCACTCACACCACAATATACATGATTTTGGCTACATGGAAGTGCACCCTGTCAGTGTAGCATAACTCATGATGCTGATGCCTGATGAGTGTTCATGTGTTGACCTTGCAGATACAAGCACAAGGGCCATCACACAGTAATGTGTGTAGCATGGCATACACTCAAGATTGTTGTGGCCAATTCACTAACAACACACATAGGTGTGACTCAAACCTTGAAGTCAGCATGTGCACATTGTCACTGATGTCATGGACCACAGCCCACAAAATATCACATTGTCCCACAACCCCTACATCTCCCAGCACATACCCTTCTGGTTATTGGACACATAAGTCTACACCCCATAACTCCCCGGTTGTGTGCCTTTGTGCCATCCACAAAGTATTCACTGATCTCAGGGAGACCAGTCCAAGAAAACACTGTGGGCAGCTGGCTAAAGCCCTCAACACAGTGAATTCCTAGACGCATTGCCCCCTGGGAATTATGAATATGCAATTAGAGTCTGTGGAGCCTCGGTTAGGAGTCTCAAACACAGGACTAGGCAGATACCCCTCCAGGGAAGGACCCAGGCAAGGGGTGGCTCCTTGCGGAGAACACCATGACCACCATATTAAGTGGCCCTTTTAGTCAATATCCAGCTCTTTTACGAGTTTAGAGATATGACAAGAGAATACCAAGGCCAGGTATCTATCCACAGACATTGCAATCACAAATTCCTGCCTGGTCTCTCCCATGCCCTGCACCACGGGCTTCCCTGGTTCCGAACTAATGAACCTGTCCTGGACTGGCGCTCAGGGGACGTCCTGAGGTGGGGTCCTCTCTGCCACGAGAGGTGCCTGCAGTCCGTTCTGCCACCCAGTTCCCCGCAACCGGCTTCTGTTCCTTCCTGGTTTACCGGCTGCGTATTGGCAGTACGCGGATGTCTTCAACAAAATTGAGGCAGAGGTCCTCCCACCTCATAGGCCTTATGATTGCCCTATTGATCTGATACCAGGTGCTACTCTACCCAGGGGACGTATCTATCCGTTGTCCCCGGCTGAGTCACAAGCCATGTCCGAGTACATCACGGACAATTTGGCCAGGGGCTTCATCCGAAAATCCACGTCCCCCTGCTGGTGTAGGATTTTTCTTTTTGAAGAAACAGGAGGGCACCCTTCAACCCTGTATAGATTACAGAAGCTTGAATACCATCACTATCACGAACAAATACCCCCTGCCGCTGATTCCGGAGCTCTTTGACAGCCTCAAAGGGGCTCGCATCTTTACGAATTTGGACCTACGAGGAGCCTACAACCTGGTTCGCATCCATGCCCGAGACGAATGGAAGACGGCTTTCAACACCAGGGACGGCCATTATGAGTATATGGTCATGCCGTATGGGTTGTGTAACGCTCCGGTAGTGTTTCAAGAGTTTGTCAATGACATTTTCTGTGATTTGTTGTACACCTGTGTGGTTTTATATTTAGATGACATCCTCATCTTCTCCTTGGATTTGTCCTCTCATAGACAGGACGTACGGCAAGTCCTCCTGTGACTGAGGAGGAATCGGTTGTACACCAAGATGGAGAAATGTGTCTTTGAGCAGACCTCTTTGCCCTTCCTCGGATACATCATCTCTGATTCCGGATTACAGATGGATCCTGAGAAGCTCTCTGCTGTTCTGAAGTGGCCCCATCCTGTGGGGACTAAGGCTATTCAGCGGTTCCTTGGCATTGCAAATTATTACAGGCAATTCATACCCCATTTTTCGTCCTTGATCAAGCCCATCTCGGCTCTCATCTGTAAGGGAGCAAAAGCCTGTACCTAGACCCCAGAGGCTGAAAACGCCTTTTACTCCTTAAAGCGCTCCTTCTCCGAGGCTCCTATCTTGCACCGACCAGAGGTAAACAGACAGTTTATTGTAGAGGTAGACGCCTCCTCCATAGGAGCGGGGGCTGTCCTCTCCTAGAAATCCTCTTCGGGTCAGTTAGTCACCTGCGGATTCTTCTCCAAGGCATTTACCACATCAGAGCGCAATTACCCAATTGGGGATCGTGAATTACTGGCTATCAAATTGGCACTGGAGGAGTGGCAACACCTCCTCAAGGGTGCTGTCCATCCGTTCATAATCTTCACTGACCACAAGAACCTGGATTATCTCCAGTCTGCCCAGAGGCTCAACCCCCCGCAGTACCGGTGGACCCTGTTCTTTGCCCGTTTTCAATTTTGAAGTACACTTCCGACCTGGCAGTAAAAATATCAAGGCTGATGCCCTGTCACGGTCCTTCCAGATGTCGAATGTGTAAGATGAGCCCTTCCATATCGTCGACCCTACCAAAATAATCATTGTGGCTCCTATACTGTAGCTGGACTTCCTCCAGGTAAGACATTCGTTGCCCAGAATCAGAGGAGGACGGTCCTGTCATGGGGACACTCGTCGAAAATGGTCGGTCACGTTGGAGTTAAAAAGTCTCTTTCTTTGATCACTCATCACTATTGGTGGCCTACTATCCGTCAAGACGTTCAGGACTTCGTTGCTTCATGTCTGTCTTGTGCTAGAAATAAGGTGTCCAGAAAGTTGCCGGCTGGACGTCTACTGCCTCTTCCGGTCCCGTCGGCTCCTTGGCGACATATTGCGATGTATTTCATTACAGATCTCCCTTGCTCCTCCGGCTGTACGGTAATATGGGTAGTCGTGAATTGCTTCTCCAAAATGGCTCACTTCGTTCCTTTACCCGGTATACCATCCGCTCCTGAGTTGGCCAAGATATTCATTGAACACATCTTCCGGCTCCATGGATTTCCTCGCCATATCGTGTCCAATAGGGTGTCGAGTTCACTTCCCGGTTCTGGAGGGCGCTGTGCAAGCATATGGACATCACGTTGGACTTCTCCTCTGCCTATCATCCTCAGTCCAACAGGCAGGTGTAGCGCATTAACCAAGTCCTCTTTCGGCACTTCGCCAGCGCTCATCACGATAACTGGACCTGTCTCCTTCCTTGGGCGGAATTCGCACACAACAATCACTCTAGTGAGTTGTCAGCTAAATCCCCTTTTATCGTGGTATTCGGGTAACACCCTAGTTTACCTCTTCTGATCTCCTCAGCGTCCGGCAACCCGGCGGCTGATGCATTGTCCATGGACTTCTCCAGGATCTGGAGAGAGACCAGAGACGCTCTTACACAAGCCTCCGGCAGGATGAAAAGACATACCGAAAAGAAATGTCTGGATTCGCTATCTTTCCTCCCAGGCGATAAAGTGTGGCTTTCCTCCAGATACGTCAGGCTAAAGGTGCCATCCTACAATTTGAAATAGAAAAAAACAGCACTGTTGCGCCACACCACTAAATTTCACCACAATGTGGTTCTATTAAATGAACACTAACCTTTCCAGGTTGTGTCACAAATCCGCACAACCAGATTAAGCGTATAGAGAGATGGGGTCCATAAAGTTGATGATCATCAGACCTCTGTGTGAAGAGAAGATATTTTACGCCCCTTGAGTTAATGGAAATCACTTCCTTGTCTCCTCAGAGCCGGATGATCATGTGATAAACACAGGTGTAGTTTGGATGATGCACTGCCAGGTCCTGTGGACTTGCCCAAGCTGCTCGCTACACCGTGCTCCCCGAAGGGAGAATAGGTATGAATGATAGAAGGAGCGGTGTTAGAATGTGGCGCTAGGTAACACAAGATCAAGCCTTCATAGAATTACCTTAAGTTTATTACACAAAGCTGCAGGGTGCGACCACAACGCGTTTTGACACACAAATCGGCGTCTTTCTCAAGTGGAGATCCACTTGAGAAAGACGCCGATTTGTGTGTCGAAACACATTGTGGTCGCACCCTGCAGCTTTGTGTAATAAACTTAAGGTAATTCTATGAAGGCTTGATCTTGTGTTACCTAGCGCCGCATTCTAACACCGCTCCTTCTATCATCCTACATTTTGGGCCCGCGTTACCACGGTCCCTTCGAAATCCTGGGACGCATCAACGACGTTGCCTACAAGCTGAGACTACCTGCCTCGCTTCGCATCCCTAACTCCTTCCATGTTTCGTTGTTGAAACCAGTGGTGCTTAATCGCTATCATCCTTCCTCTGGAACTGTGCCTCGGCCTCTCAGCTCTGAGGATGTCTATGAAGTCAGGGACATCCTTGCCATGAAGAAGAGTAGAGGCAAGGCCCTCTTCCTAATTGACTGGGCTGGATTTGGTCCTGAGGAGAGGACCTGGGAGCCACGGGAGAACATTGATGCGCCAGGCATTCTGGCGAGGTTCTTAGCGCGCCTTTGGAGGAGGGGGCGTGAGGGAGGGGGTACTGTTAGGTCCCCTGGCTCCACTTCCCAGCTTACCTCTCCCAGGTCAGCATTCCCTGCTCCTCTGCCGACCGGGCATCTGGCGTCCAGGCGTGCTGTGTGTTGGAGCCATCGCCGGGTTCCCTTCCTGTCAGCTGACCACCGGGCTCACACATGAGCACATTATTCATGTGACCAATCAGCAGCGCACTAGATGCACTCCTCCCCTGTGACTCTAGGGGTCGGCATGGTCCAACCTGACATTCCCCTTGACCAATAGCTGCTGTTCCTATGGTATATCAGGCTACCTCCACTGATGGGAGGTGCCTGATTATTAAGTCAGTTTGCTTCTGCCTTGCTGACTGTTGGTCAGGCCTTCATTGTACTCAGTTTCCTGGAACCCCTGCTGTGCTCTTCCCCGGTAGCACCATTACTGTTCTCCCAGTCTTGTACACCCAGGGGAGTTCGGTACCACGGCCCAGTGGGTACACTCTAAGGCGCCTTCCCCGGAAGCGTGACAGCCAAACAGTTATGAAGCTAACCTAGGACTACTAGCACAGTAGTTCCAGTGCCGAATGTCCAGGCATAGCCATAGTGTCACCAAAAATTAGCCCAATGGGCTGTATTATGGTTGGTGAAGGAAGCAGGCCTCAAGGGCCAAACAGTTATAAAGCTAACCTAGGACTACTAGCAAAGTAGTTGCAGTGCCCAATGTCCAGGCATAGCCATAGTGTCTCCAAAAGTAGCCCCAGGGGCCGTATTATGGTTGGTGAAGGAAGCAGGTCTCAAGGGCCAAACAATTATGAAGCTAGGACTACTAGCAGAGTAGTTGCAGTGCCCAATGTCCAGGCATAGCCATAGTGTCTCCAAAACGTAGCCCAAGGGGCTGTGCCATGGTTGATGAAGGAACAGGTCTCAAGGGCCAAACAATTATGAAGCTAGGATTACTAGGGCTACTAGCATAGTTTTTGCAGTGCCCAATGTGCAGGCATAGCCATAGTGTCTCCAAAAATTAGCCCATGTGGCTGTATCATGGTTGATGAAGGAAGCAGGCCTCAAGGGCCAAACAATTGTGATGCCAGGACTACTAGCACAGTAGTTGCAGTGCCCAATGTCCAGGCATAGCCATAGTGTCTTCAAAAAGTAGCCCAAGGGGCTGTATTATGGTTGATGAAGGAAGGAGGGTCTCATCACAAGTGCCGCTTATTGACCATGAAGAACATGCTGCAGAAACAGGAGTTTAAAACATGTGTAAAAAGAAGAAAAGGGGTTTGTATGGGAAGGGATGGACGCGATAACCAGTTGCCTAAAATAACATTTTGGGTGACTTTAGGATGGGATGTTGTCATCAGGAGGGCTTAAATACTCTTGTGAAATCCAGTCCTTGTTAAATTTTATGAGAGTCAGCCTGTCTGCATTCTCTGTAGTCAGCCGTGTGCGTATATCTGTGATGATTGCACTGAAAACATGCTCTGACATATAAGAGGAGGTATGGTCAACTATGCAGCTTGGATACCCAGTAATTGAATGGAACAGAAGCATCAGGAAGGATGCAGGTATGGTCACTTAGTCGTTGACCATCTTGTGCAACCTCTCCCTCCTTGACATTGTTATTGGTCCAGCTAACCCTTGCTGATGAGTCAGTTTATTGAAGATGGCCCAGTTTGTGGACATTTTGTCACCACCCCTTTTGGACCTGCTGACCGTATCTCTCTCCGTTAATGCATGCTGTTGCACAGAGTTGGTACGTCTGCTAGCAGCGGTGTCTGAGGCTGATGTTGTCATCAAATGATCAACAACGGCCCTCTTAAAGGATTCTATTGTGAAACCCCTTGGTGACTGCAACAGTAGCAAGGGAAATTTGTCCTTGTACCGTGGGTCTACAAAGGTGGCCAACCAGTATAGCTTGCTGTTGAAAATGTGGATCACGTGAGGGTCTTGGCAAAGACAGTTAGATATGAAGTGTGCCATGTGTGCCAAGCTGGAAAGAGGCAAATGTTCTGTGACTCCAGAAGCAGGAACAATACCCATGCTCACCTCACACTGACTCTCCTCCTCCACCTCCTCCTCTCCAGCCCACCCATGCTGGACAGACATGAAGCTGGGTTTGGGAGTCCCTTGTGAAGTATGAGAGGTCCCCTCGGTACCACTGAAAAAGAAGTCCTCTCCCTCCTCATCATCTTCATCCATCAATCTTGCCTGATGAGATTGGCTGGGCTGTGTAGGATCACCCATTGTGAAATCTTGCTCCATACCCAGCTGTTGGGCACTCAAAGATCCCATTTTTAGATTATGCAGCAATTCTTTCAGCAGACATAGTGATGCACCTCCAGGCTATGGGGTACTTGGGAACCGGGCCGGTGCTGTCTCTCTGGGATCACGGTAGTCGTGACCAGCGCCGGACTGGGGTGACTGGGGCCCACCAGGAAAATTGACTCCAGGGGCCCACCCACCAGGAAAATTGACTCCAGGGGCCTACCCACCCGGGCCCACCCATTCTTCAGCAATATGCAAATACCTGTTATGCGTTATACCTATTATAGTGTAGCGTGGACTGTAAAACACAGATGGCTCCTGCACACCACTGTGCGCTCAGTATTACTGCGATGTATAATAACTGTAGTTTGCATTAATTTGGATTTGTTGGTGAAAACAAGTTATCAGCGAAGCACAGGCAGGGGCTGGCTGGCAGATCTTGCCCTGGGGGGTTGTTGACTTTTTCTAGCCGGTGGCCAACTGAAGAGCGGGGGATGGGTGCTACCACTACAGAGGCCAACTGAAGAGCATGTGGGTGCGGGCTCTGCTTCACTAGCCTGCCAGCTGCCTGCTGCCGCCGCGCCAATCCCAGGTCACAGCCTCCACGCTGACGCCCGCGTCCTGCCTGCTGCGTCCCGGGTCCCACGTGGCCGCTCTACTGGGGGGCGGCTCTAAACTGGGACTAAACCACCGGCCTGGGGGGCAAATGCCTCCCTGCAACCTGGGCCAGTCCGCCCCTGTGCACAGGTTAGGAATGTGATCACTTATTTATTGGTGGAGTCCGCACCATCAGAAGAATGTAGCACTTAGAGTATTTGGTGAGATTTGTACCTCAGTATTTGTAAGGCCGACTTCACACCACGATGTGAATCAGAAAGCCCCTGTCCCACTTTTGACATAATGCAGCCCTATGGTGCTGAACAGGGCCAGATGGCAGCTATTTGCCATCCGGTTTTGTCCCTGTCTGGCAGCATCAGGCTGCAAATGATTTTTGCCCCGGACACAAAAACGGAGCTTGCATCATTTTTGTGTCCGGGGTGAAAAATTTAAGCAAACCAGATCCTACCGGATTCTTCCGGTTCCAGAGAGTCTGCCAGGTTCCCGGACGCCGGCTGCTGCACTTCAGCGTGAGCTCCGCTGACCTTCAGCCCCAGGAGCTGTCCCCTGTGAAGAGGTTCAGCACCATTTCAGTAGGGGACAGCTCCTGAAGCTGCGCTCTGCAGAATCTGGCTACAAACAGGACCGCAGGGCATATTAACTCTCCGCTTCTATTTGTCCGGACCTGTCAGGCTGTGTCCGGTGCCTCCTGCAAAGCACTGGATACAGCCTGACAGGGCGAAAAACGTGGTGTGAAGCCGGCCTAAGACAAGACCAGGAGTAAAGCAAGCAGAGGTAATCCTAGATTTGTCTTATAAATACTGAAGTCACCAAATGCTCAACTTTCTTTCTCTGGCAAACCTCTGCATGCTCCTTTTTTGTGTCCAGGGCAAAAATCGTTTGCAGCCTGCTGCTGCCAGACAGGGACAAAACTGGATGGCAAATAGCTGCCATCCAACCCTGTCCGGCACCATAGGGCTGCATTGTGTGAAAATCGGGTCCGGGGCTGTCGGGTTCACACCGGACAGCCCCAGACCTGATCACACCATGGTGTGAAGCTGGCCTAATACCATATACAAGGAACAAATCCCGCCAAGCCATGACCAGAGCACATAATGGCACCAGATAGTGACCAATAATGAAAATGTAAAAAGCTCTGTATATAGAGTCAGTGTAAAGATAATATAGAGATTACCAGTGACATTACCAGTGACATTATACACAGGAGCTCTGTATATATTGTCAGTGTACAGGTAATATAATGATCACCAAGGACATTATACACAGGAGCTCTGTGTATAGTGTCAGTGTGTGTGTATAGGTAATAAGCAAACTCACCAGTGATGTCTCTAGGTGAAGTTCTTTATCTGTTGCCGACTGATATCACATCTTCTATGTAGGACCTATCTCTGCAGAAAATAACATAGTTACTACAACTAATCACTTCCAGAGCACAATCCACACTTTTGCCACGATTTCTACACTACATGAAATGACAAGTGCTCCAGTGTCATTCTGTCCCTGCTCATCTCTGTCAGCTGTTTACTAGAAATTCATGGTGGCCATGTCTAATTTGGCGTGACGACATGAATTTCAGGCTTAGTACCAGCTGATAATGGGGTTAGTAGCAGGTTTGTATTATTACCCAGCGTGCCACCCCCCACCAGGACTGCTGGAAGAGCTGGAGAAAGTGTATGGACATGATGCTATGATGAAAGCACCATTTTTAGGGGTGGCTGTGGGCTGCGATTTTCAGCGTGGGGGGCCAAGAACGCTTGGGCCTTACCATGCTGAGAATCCCAGTCCCCAGCTGCCTTGCTTTATCTGGCTGGCGATCAACATATGGCGGGAGCATATGCATGTTTTTTTCCAAAAAAAGTGAAATAATTTTAAAACAAATATTAGGCTTCTCTGTCTTTTGATCGCCAGACAAGGTAAATCCAGGCAACTGGAGGTGGCAGCCCGTAGCTGTATGCTTTATCTGCGCTGAGAATCAAAAAATCTGCGGAGCGCTACGTCATGTTTTTTTTAGTATTTGTTTTCACATTTCTATATGTGTGACAGGCCCAACAGCTAATCACAGACACTGACACAGAGAATGGGCATCTGTGATTGGCTGCTTGAGTAACCTGAATGCAGCCCATACGTAGTACCGTACTAGAATGTATGGGCTGGTTGTAGATTACTCGAACAGCCAATCACAGATGCCCATCCTCTTTGACCGCATCTGTGATTGGCTGTTGTGGTCTGTCACATATAGAAGTGTGAAAATAAATAATTTTTAAAAACATGACATAGCGCTCTGCAGAATTTTTGATTCTCACCGCAGATAAAGCGGACAGCTACGGCCTGCCACCCCCAGCTGCCTGGCTTTACCTTGGATGGTGATCAACAGTCAGGAAAGCCCATTTTTTTTTATAAATTGTTAAAAAAAAAAATGAGTGGGCTCCCGCCATATTTTGAACGGCAGCTGGTGGCTGGGATTCTTAGCATGGTAAGGCCCAAGCATTCTGGGCCCCCGATGCTGAAAACGGCAGCCCACAGCCACCCCTGGAATTGGCGCAGTCATCATAGCGCCATTTCCAGGCGCTTTATTCAGCTCTTCCCGTGGCCCTGGTGGTGGGTGGCACGCTGGGTAATAAAGGGGTTAGTACCAGCTTTGTATTATCAGTTGGTACTAACCCTGAAATTCATGGCATCACGTCAAACTAGACATGGCCACCATGAATTTCTAGTAAACAGGAAAAAAACACAATATAGAGAAAATAAATGTTTAATAAAACTCAAATCGCATTTAGAGACTCCATCTTTAATAAAAAAAAAAAATCCTTGCTCTGACGTAATTCACAGGTCTTCTGTCTTCAGCTCTTTGCAATCAGACAATATGTCTGCTGACAGAGATGAGCAGGCACAGAATAACAGTAGAACACACCTGTAAGTGATAGAAGCGCTCAGCTGGCCTCCAGCCGCCGACCGTGTTTCCTGTGCATTGCAAATAATGCATACTTTCAAACGCATGGCCGTTTTTGCAAGCGTTAGAATGCATTTTTGCAATACAAGTCTACGGTACATTGCATTTGTGCTGATTTACAATGGATCCGTTGCAACGAACAGCATAAACGCAATGTTAACAGCTGTGAAGAGGGGAGACAGAGCCCTGGATAACGCCTAGTCAGTCTACTGATGGTACTATCTTGCCCATTGCCCAGTATGTCCTTCCAGCCTTTGTGGCACTATTATGCCCATTGCCCAGTATGTACTGCCTCTGTGGTACACTCATGCTAGTACTACCACCAGTGACTGTCAGGACATGCTGGGTGGGCATGATTGTACCACAGATGCTGGCAGGACATATTGGGCAATGGGCATGCATGATAGTACCACCAGAGGCTAGCATAACATGCTGGCCAATGGCCATGATAATCATGGCCATTGCCCAGTAGTATGTCCTGCCAGCCTCAGCTAAGGCTGCTTTCACATAACGATTTTAGCATTTCCGATGCTGTCCGATGAAAATCGGACAGCATCGGACCGATTTTCGGACCCCATGCAGCCCTATGGGCATCGGACCGAATCGGATGTGCACTAAATGCCATCCGATCTGGTCCGATCCGAATCTGTCCGATTTTTTTATCGGTGCAAAAATCGGAGCTTGCTCCGATTTTTGCACCGAAAATAAAATCTGACAGATTCGGATCGGACCAGATCGGATGGCATTTAGTGCACATCCGATCCGACCCGATCAATTTAACATGGGGCCCTATGGAGAAGGGTCCGAGGAAACATCTCATGTCTCCTCGGACCGATTTTAGTGTACTGAGCATGCTCAGTACACTAAAATCGCTCCAAAAGTGAATGAATGGGTTAATTAAAAATAAAAAAATCTATGCTCACCTGTCCACGAGGCCCACGTCGTCTCCCGGCATCTCCGGTGTCTCCAGGTATCTTGCCGTCTGTGCTGATAAGACCTGCCGTGATGTCACAATCACATGACTGCCAGGAACCAATAGCCGGCAGTCATGTGATTGTGACATCACGAGAGGTCCTGGCAGCACAGAAGACAGAACAGCAAGGCACCGGAGACGCGCGGGACCGTGCAGGAGTCGTGGACAGGTGAGAAAGGAGAGGAGGAGAGGAGGAGGAGGACAAGAGGAGGAGGACAAGAGGAGAGAGGAGGACGCATAGGAGGAGGACGCATAGGAGGACCGGGGGCCAAGAGGGAAGACACAGGGGATGAGAGGACCGGGGGCCAAGAGGGGAGACACAGGGGATGAGAGGACCGGGGGCCAAGAGGGGAGACACAGGACCGGGGGCCAAGAGGGGAGGACCGGGGGCCAAGAGGGGAGGACCGGGCCAAGGGGAGACGGCGATAAGAGGAGAGGACAGGGGGCCAAGAGGGGAGACACAGGGGATAAAGAAGAGGACCAGGGGAGAGACTGACAGCTCTCAGGGAGCGATCTGACAGGAGGGCGGGCATCCTATTTTCTGTCGGAATCGGATGCCTATTTGGCACCCGATTCCAGGCATTAGAAGAATCCGATGCTGTCCGATTTATATCGGACAGCATCGGATTTTACAAAATCGTTATGTGAAAGTAGCCTAAGGGTCCCAGGCATTTACCTTCTCATCCGTTCTGCTGCTGGCTGGGAGTCCTATACAGTGCAGCATGTAGTGTGAATGCCACACTATGGAGATGCTGCTTCTACTACTGCCACATGGAGGCGAGGCTCAGGGCCACATAGAGATTACAGGGGCCGCATAAGGGGCGGATATGGGTCCCAATCAGGGGCGTACATAGAGATCAATGGGCACGCTCAGGGGCGTGCATAAAGACCATGGGGCCGAATCATAGGCGTACATAGATAACATGGGGCACAGTCAGGGGCGTGTATAAAAATCATGGGGCCCACTCAGGGTTCGTACATAGAGATCATGGGGCCCACTCAGATGCGTACATAGAGATCATCATGGGGCCCACTCAGAGGTGTACATACAGATTACGGGGCCGACTCAGAGGCGCACATAGAGATCATGGGGCCCACTCAGATGCGTACATAGAGATCATCATGGGCCCACTCAGAGGTGTACATACAGATTATGGGGCCCACTCAGATACATACAAAGAGATCATCATGGGGCCCACTCACAGGTGTACATACAGATTACGGGGTCCACTCAGAGGCGCACATAGAGATCATGGGGCCCACTCAGGGATCGTACATACAGATCATGGGGTCCACTCAGATGCATACATAGAGATCATCGTGGGGCATACTCAGAGGCGTACTTAGAGATTATGGGGCCCACATAGAGGCGCACATAGAGATCACGGGGTCCACTCAGATGCGTACATAGAGATCATCATGGGGCCCACACATAGGTGCACATAGAGATCATGGGGCCCACACATAGGCGCACATAGAGATCACGGGGCCCACTCAGATGCGTACATAGAGATCATCATGGGGCCCACACATAGGCGCACATAGAGATCATGGGGCCCACTCAGATGCGTACATAGAGATCATGATGGGGCCCACACATAGGCGCACAGAGATCATGGGGCCCACACATAGGCGCACATAGAGATCATGGGGCCCACACATAGGCGCACATAGAGATCATGGGGCCCACACATAGGCGCACATAGAGATCATGGGGCCCACACATAGGCGCACATAGAGATCATGGGGCCCACACATAGGCGCACATAGAGATCATGGGGCCCACTCAGATGCGTACATAGAGATCATGATGGGGCCCACACATAGGCGCACATAGAAATCATGGGTTCACTCAGATGCGCACATAGAGATCATCATGGAGCCCACACATAGGCGCACATAGAGATCATGGGGCCCACACATAGGCGCACATAGTGATCATGGGCCCACCTCAGGGGCGTACATAGAGATCATCATGGGGCCCACACATAGGTGCACATAGAGATCATGGAGCCCACTCAGGGGCGTACATAGAGATCATCATGGGGCCCACACATAGGCGCACATAGAGATCATGGGGCCCACACATAGGCGCACATAGAGATCATGGGGCCCACACATAGGCGCACATAGAGATCATGGGGCCCACACATAGGCGCACATAGTGATCATGGGGCCCACTCAGGGGCGTACATAGAGATCATCATGGGGCCCACACATAGGCGCACATAGAGATCATGGGGCCCACTCAGGGGCGCACATAGAGATCATGGGGCCCACACATAGGCGCACATAGAGATCATGGGGCCCACTCAGGGGCGTACATAGAGATCATCATGGGGCCCACACATAGAGCGTACATAGAGATCATGGGGCCCACACATAGAGCGCACATAGAGATCATGGGGCCCACACATAGGCGCACATAGTGATCATGGGGCCCACTCAGGGGTGTACATAGAGATCATCATGGGGCCCACACATAGGCGCACATAGAGATCATGGGGCCCACTCAGGGGCGCACATAGAGATCATGGGGCCCACTCAGGGGCGCACATAGTGATCATGGGGCCCACTCAGGGGCGTACATAGAGATCACCATGGGGCCCACACATAGGCGCACATAGAGATCATGGGGCCCACTCAGGGGCGCACATAGTGATCATGGGGCCCACTCAGGGACGTACATAAAGATCATCATGGGGCCCACACATAGGCGCACATAGAGATCATGGGGTCCACTCAGGGATTGTAGATAGAGATCATGGGGCTCCGTGAGGTTAGGCTCTCACTGCACCCCAGTATGGTGCCATCAGGGAGCTCCCACAGTGTTTGCTTCATACTAAGGCCTGTGATGCCCTGTGGGACCTCCCTGATGGCACCATGCTGGGGGCAGTAGTAGAAGCAGCAGCAGCAGTATCTCCTCACACTAAATGCTGCACAGCACTACAGGCCCCCAGCAGGTGAGACTGGATGGTGGAGGCTGCAGCACGGTCTGGGACCCCCCACACCCCAGGCTGATGGCTGAGGAGCCCATCTCTTATGGAATAATGGGCTCCTCAGTCGCTCAGTTACCAGGACGACCTAGCACACACACACCCCCGCACCCAAGCCTCCTTCCCCTGGCCACCCGAACCCCCCCCCCCCCCGCCTTTATAGTCACCCTGGGCCTGTCTGCAGGGGCGATGACGGGTCCCTCTCCTCCTCAGCGACGCTGCCGGCACCTGCGCACAAGCCTGGATGGAGGCAGTCATCGCAGGCTGAGGCTGTCTCCATCTGCGCACGCGCCGGCAGTGTCGCGCTGCGCAGAGGAGGCTGGGCGGCACCGCAACAGCAGGCAAAGCACGGAGAGCTCTCTCCGTGCTTTGCTGCTGCAAGACCAGAACAATCACTCACTAATCATATCGGCAGTGCGCCGATATGATTAGTGATAATACCGGAGGGGGGCCTCACACTGTCACTCTGCAGGGCCCAGGGGGGGTATGGGGGCGGGGCTAAGTGGGCGGGGCTAAAAAGTGTCGGGGCCCCCCCCGATCTCCCGCCGGGCCAGTCCGCCCCTGGTCGTGACCCAGTCCCTTGGCCTGGGATCAGTCCAAATAGGGGGTATTTACAAGGGATTTGTCGTGACGCCACCCGGGGTATGTGGTTAGTAGAACCACCGCTGCCGTATTCCTGCTGCGGACAGTGACTTGGGGCAGCGTGGATGGTAAGCCCTCCTCGGGTAGGGCTGACTGCCCCCAGGGCAGGTGTAATAGTGGTAATGGTTGGGCCTGCTGAGGGATTGTGCTGGGTGTAGTGCACTTACTTCAAAGCTGCAGCTCTCCACGGTGCTGGTTGTCCTGGTATGCAGCGCTAGAAAGGAACAGTCTTAGGCAGGGATGAGCTTACTGGGTACTTTACATGATCTTTCAACAGCAGTTTACACAGTTTACAGTCCTTTAGTCACTCTTAAACACTTCAGCACTGCTTCGGGTTACTAGACTGTGCAGCTCAGGTGGCTCCTCCGTGTTGCTCCAAGTCTATTCAGGCCCTATTAGTCTCTCCTCTAGTACCTCACCCACGGGTTCAGTCTGGTCGTCGCAGGCTTTTGGGTGACTGTTTCCCTCTCAGTCAGGGTTGCCAGTCCTAGTATGACGACTGTGTTCTTAGACCGTGGTGGAAAGTTAGGCTGCAGGTCATAAAGCACCTGCCCCACGCCGGAGTGTCCTGTGATTAGGGTCCTAAAGTGCCCCGGTCACTTCTACAGAGCTGGCTATCTGGCTGTAGCGACCTAGCCTCCAGTGTCCGAGGTATGGTTGTGGGATCACCAGGCTCCCTCTGTCCTCACTGTCTCAGCTCCAGGGTTCCTCCGGTCAGCTAAGGTGTGTGCGGCTGCCGGGCCCTTGTCCTCCCACTCTCTTTCAGCGGTGGGGTGTCTCTGCTTGCGGCTGTTGTCTCCCTCGCCTACGGCTATGGAGCGAGCTTTCTCTACTAGGGACTGTGCCACTCAGGATTCTGCATCCTCCAGGGAACCACTCCTCCTGGGAAAGTCCTGCCTTCAACTTGGTGTTCTTCTACTGTTCTGTCTGTGTGTTCCCGAGTTTTTCTATTGTTGGTCTCTCCACCCACTTTGTCAGTGCTACTCTACGCTACTCAGTACTCTTAACACTTGCCACCCCTTGCCCAACACAAGTCCTAGGCATAGGGTCGGTGTGTGTATCTGTATGGGTGTTTTGTCAACCGTCTTGCCTTACCTGGCTGCACTTCCCTTTGTGGCCACCTGGTCACAGGGGCGCCACAATAGCATAGGGATGGTTCCGCTAAAGGTACCGTTACATGGTACAATATCGACACAATATCATTAACGATCTCGGGGGCGCGCAGTCGTTATGACATCGTTTTGATATCATAGGTGAGCTGTCACACGCATAGATATTGTGGACGATGCACCAACAATCCAGTGAACAGGTATCATTCGCACAACCCATCAAACGATACTTGTTCACTGATGTGAATGGGCGAAGTCGTGAATGACATCATTATCGCGGTGTCACACAGAACGATCCAGCAGGTTAACTGATCGTGCATCGTCTGATTTGAGAACATGTTCTCAAATCTGCGATCAACAATCCAACGATTTATCGTAATCAAATCTCAGTGTTACATGCAACGACGTCCTAACGATGTTGTTTGAACGACTCCAAACCCGTGACGTTTGAGCGATATTGTTAAGGATATCGTGCCGTGTAACACGACCTTTATTATAGTATGATCACCGCTCACAAGCTTGGTGCAGTACTCAAAGTTATCAAGCACCTCACAAATGTCAGCGATCCACACCCACTCGACAGTTGCTATGTGTCTTGGCTGAATCTCAGTCTGACGGGTATGTTTAAGCTGGTATTCAGCAAGTGCCCTCTTCTGCTCACTTATCCTTGCCAACATATGATATGTTGAATTCCACCATGTTGGCAGGTTGCAAATGAGTCAGTGGTTTAGCAAATTAAATTGCTTTTAAAGCGCTGCAAGACCGGCAACAGCAGTTGAGGAATGGCGGAAATACAGCGCACCTTCTCAAGTAGGTACAACAAGTCAGGGTATGTTTTTATAAATTTCTGCACCATTAGGTTCAGCACGTGAGCCATGCATAGCATGTGTACCAGCTTTCCAAGCTTTAAAGCCACCA
This sequence comes from Allobates femoralis, assembly GCA_033576535.1. Taxonomy (NCBI): domain Eukaryota; kingdom Metazoa; phylum Chordata; class Amphibia; order Anura; family Aromobatidae; genus Allobates; species Allobates femoralis. The sequence goes on along the minus strand of JARQOC010000004.1, from coordinate 486,088,660 downwards.
CCAGGTGACGCCCAATATCACAGAAGACCAGACTGGGTTGGAAGTGCAGTGGGGAGAGCCACTGATCGGTCTGTTTTATTCCTTGCCACAGCTCTGCTGCAGTGTGTGGTGTTTCACCTAAGCAGATGAGCTTCAGCAGAGTGTGTTGCTTCTTTGCCGATGCGCTGCTGCACAGCTCACAACTTGGGAGTGATGTGGAGGGTAATACAGCATAGGATGATGAGGCGGTGGAGCAGAAGGGAGAGGGGAAACAGGAGGTATATGATGAGGAAACCATGATTGAGGTTGGGCTCGTTATTCATGGTGTGAGTAGGATATGTGATGGTCCAGTTGGAGACTTTGTCCCACCCGCCACCAGGTTGAGCCAGGGTGCCGTTGACAGAGATGTATCATCCCTGTCCAGAAGTACTTGTCTATGGTGCGTGGCATGGTATTTATGCCTCCTTTCATATATCTGGGGCACGGACAACTGGATGCTTGGCTGGGTCAAACAAGTGGATGAGCCTGTTGTGTCCTGCGTCTGTGCAACCGCAACTTGTGAGCAAAAGGTATGATCGTCTGCTTCCTGCCCAGCAGATTGGGAAGGACGGATCACAGGCTATACCCTATAACCTAAAAAAGGGGCCTCTTAATTATGATAAGTAGTTGGAAACAACCCAACATTTTACCCAAAAATAGGGTCACTCCAATATATGGACATCACCACAAAAACACCAACTACATAGTAATATGCAAAATTATCGAATCTTTATTTAGAAATATATTATTAAGAAAGCGGTGGGTAATAAAATATACAGATCTAATTGGTGAGATTACACAAAACAAGTTTTATAGTAAAGATCTTACAACCCTATTACAAGAGAAGACATGTCATGCAGTACACCATACCAGAACCCCATTCATTCTAATATTGAATCTTATTATACAGAGCAAAAAGACTAAGATAATGGGCTGTATATAATGGAAAAATATGCATCAGCACTGTATAAATCTTGCTAGTGCTAGTACTGCAGAGCCAGACACCATGCAAAGTATAGGAAAATCAGGCTGCAGCCACAGGTGTTTTGTGTAATCTCACCAATTAGATCTGTATATTTTATTACCCACCGCTTTCTTAATAATATATTTCTAAATAAAGATTCAATAATTTTGCATATTACTATGTAGTTGGTGTTTTTGTGGTGATGTCCATATATTGGAGTGACTGATTTGGTACCCTGTTGTTCCACCCACTGACTAGGATGCTTGGCTGACATGTCTTTCCGCATGCTGGTGGTGCTTTGGTTGCCTATGCCCTGGCCTCTGTTCAGTAGTGATGAGCCACCACCTCAATGTTCGAATTCGTTTGGATTCGTCGAATTAGTGATTTGTTCGTCGAATGTTCATCAAACACCGTGAACCCCATTGAAATCAATGGCAGGCTACAGCAAACACATAGAAAACACCTTCAAAGGTCTCCAAAAGCTGCCAAACTACTCAGAATGGACAACAAACACAAGAAAAAGTGACGACAATAACCAATATCAGAGGTAAAATTGCATTAGTTTTCTACATTAAGTAAAAAGTAGTGGAAGAGTAAAAGGAGTATGAAACACAGGTATGGGATGAGACCTGTTAGGGCCTAGAGGGCCACTTGAAGTTAAAGCTCATGCAAGTGTTCCCATCAATGATATACCCTGCCACACACCGGTGGGACCACCATTAGTTTCGTGGAGTACTGCGGGAAATAATAGAGAGGTAGGTCAGAGACCTGTTTGGGCCTATAGGGCCATAAGTCAAAGCTCATGCAAGCGTTCCCATCAATGATTTGCCCCGCCACACACAGGTGGGACCACCATTAGTTTTGTGGAGTACTGCGGGAAATAATGTAGAGGTAGGTCAGAGACCTGTTTGGGCCTAGAGGGCCACATGAAGTCAAAGCTCATGCAAGCGTTCCCATCAATGATTTGCCCCGCCACACACAGGTGGGACCACCATTAGTTTTATGGAGTACTACAGGAAATAATATAGAGGTAGGTCAGAGACCTGCTTGGGCCTAGAGAGCCACATGAAGTCAAAGCTCATGCAAGTGTTCCCATCAATGATATACCCTGCCACACACCGGTGGGACCACCATCAGTTTCGTGGGGTACTACAGGAAATAATGGAGAGGTAGGTCAGAGACCTGTTTGGGCCTAATAGGCCGGATAAAGTCAAAGCTCATGTAAGCGTTCCCATCAATGATATGCCCCGGGACACACAGGTGGGACCACTATCAATTTCGTGGATTACTACAGGAAATAAGAGAGCTACCTCTTATTTCCTGTAGTAATCCACGAAATTGATAGTGGTCCCACCTGTGTGTCCCGGGGCATATCATTGATTTGAACGCTTACATGAGCTTTGACTTTATCCATAAGTGACTTGATTAGGCCTAGTGGACTGGGGAGACTGACCAAACAATGCTTTTAAGCACCCAAAAATGGTGAATGGGAATACAGCTAATTTGTTCATCACTGGTTCAATGGACAAAAATATTCAGAAACAGGGGCAGGAGTGTCAAGGATAGGTATTGAGCTCAGAGGGCCCTACTCAAGTCAAGCAACAAACAGCAAGGAGACCCCAACAACAGTCTCCATTTTTTTGTAATAAAATTAGATTAGAAACTGAAAGAAAGCAGAAAAGCGCACATAGGGTCTTATCCGAGTGTGAACAGGATGTGTGCGTGTAATTACACTAACCTTATGTTGTTGTGAAAGTCATAATTATTATGCAGAAAACCGGCTTGCAGCACTCCGCCCAATGGTAACGATTAAGGCAATGGAAGAAAGGGAGGTTGTAAATGCGCTGCCATTTATTCAATAGATCCAAAGATTCCAAGGAGTCGCAGGAACGTTAATGGCAACACCTTTATTGTTCTTACGCATTTCGTGGTGCTACAGACCACTTCATCAGAGATCCTCAAAAAGGTTTACAGACATACAAAGCAGACCGGCTATAAATAGATGTAGGAAGTCGACGTTAATGACGTTGCACCCTCAACATCCCATCCTGATACCAATTAATAACAATTTGCATAAATTATGGCTAACATGTAAAAAGCAAGAAACTACTTTTAGTCTCTGAAAAGATGGTCCTATACAATCCAATTATATTCACTACTAGCTGTACTACCCGGCTTCGCCCGGGTTAATAACTGCTGTTAACAAAATAGAATGTGTTAACAAAAATTTATTCAGCACACAAAAACCACAAAACAAATCGATAGAAATGTAATTATTAAAAGGCAAAAACTAAGCTAATAGAAGCATTTCACAACATATATTTCCACACCACAGATATTCCACACAGATTTAACTAAATTGGCCAAGTAATGTGAAGTAATCTTCTACTCCTTATTCGAGAGCCTTTTGATAGACGACATTCTTAGTTCTTCCTTCAGGTGCAAAGACGAACAGATTTTTGGCTGTTCCAACTCTTGAACAGGCCACATAAAGTTGACCATGAGAAAAGCATGGAGATTGTAAATCAATTCCAACTACTTTCAAAGACTGTCCCTGAGCCTTGTTGATAGACATAGCAGATGCCAGTCGAATAGGAAACTGGAGGCATTTAAAATCAAAAGGCAAATCAGATGGAATAAGAGGAATTGTTGGAATGAAAACATCTTCTCCTGTGGCACATCCTGTCAAAATGGTTACCTGAATTACATGTGGAAAAAGGTTCTTAATCAAGAGTCTTGTTCCATTACACAGCTTTGGTGGATCCTCGCTTTCCTCTCCTCAGAAAGTTCATTGGCCCTTGAAGAAGCAGCTCTTGTTTTCATGTCTGCAAGCCTCGCTTCTCTCTCCTCAGAAAGTTCATTGGCCCTTAAGGAAGCAGCACTTGTTTTCATGTCTGCAACCCTCGCTTCCCTCTCCTCAGAAAGTTCATTGGCCTTTGAGGAAGCAGCTGCTGTTCTCATGTGCAGGGACGTCGCTATGCATTAAGAATCGGGGCTTTAGTCCCGATTCTTATGCATAGAGCCCCGAATCTCGCCGGCTGTCAGGGCCAGGGCCGCACCATCCATGAGCCGACCTGCTAGCAAACATAGGGGCGGCATCCCGGGGGTGTCCGGTGGCAGCGCAGATCCCCGTGGATGCCGCTCCCGCTTCAGAAGTCCCGGCCGCCGCTTCTGGCCACTTTCTGTTAAGTCCCAGCCGCTCTACAGCACAGCTTGGCAGGGGGAGGTAACAACATCACTGAGCCGTGCAGAGCGGCCGGCAGACACACGCTGAGAGGAGACTGGAGCAGCTCACTGAGGACTGAGGAGAGAGAGAGGTGAGTATTTCTGTTGTTTTTTGTTTTCTACACTGATGGGGAGACTATGGGAGTGCAGTGCATGGGGAGATCATATGGCTGGTGCACTGTGCATCAGAGACCAGAGCGGCAAGGGGCCCCGGAGCTAGGGAAAGTGAATGCCGAGACAAAGTCAGTGCTGACAGGAGGAGGTGCAGGGACAATGTGCTGCAGATGAGTATGCTGATAATGCTGCTGCTGGTTGTCTGTATAGTCACTGAGGGGGGAGGGAGAGGCACTCAGTGTGGCCCCCACTGCTCTTTGTGCTGCTGCTGATCCATGGAGAGAGAGGGAGCAGGACATTAACCCTATCATACCCTCCATAAGAGGGAGGGGGCTGTGCAGTGTCCCCTGCTCCATCCATATCACTGCACACAGGGACATCTGTGCCTCATCTCCTATCAGCCAATCACAGATTTCACTTTATAAGCACATCTGTGATTGGCTGCCAGCAGATGATAGTGTCCCCTGTGCCCTGGAGCTGCAGATTGCAGGAGCTGGAGCAGGAGACATCTATGGTCCCTCTGACACCATAGAAAGACTCACAACCTCTGGGGAAAACTGTGTAAGAATATTTTTTTTAATAATTTCTCTGAAACTTAATTTCTGTATGCGCATGTTGGCAGTAGTAGTTGACTTGCCCCGTGGGGGCTGTAGGGTACTCTGAGCCGGGCACCTCGATGTCTTCAAGTGTCTGGGGTGATGTCACAGTGGCGTGACCCGGTCTGTGGCCACCCGGATGGGCAGTCAATAAAAAGGGGGTTAAAAAATTAGGGAGTAGTTTGTCATGACGCCACCCGTGGTATGCAGCTGTAGTGGCCGCTGCTGCAGGCCGGGACCTCTGGGGATGATGGAATGGCAGCTGGTATGGTGTCGCCCAGAGCATCCAGAGTAATGGAGTGTTAGGGTGCTGGGGAGCCAGTGGGGCTGATCGGGCTGCAGCGAAGGATCGGGACCAGTGGCGTAGCGTGCGGGGGGGGGCGGCGGTCCGCACCAGACGGCACGTGTGTGGGGGCGGCAGCAGGGCTGTATTTAAACGGCAGGGGAGCGCAAGCGTTTTTTTGTTTTTTTTTCTTTACCTCCCTCCCCCAGACTCCATATGAAAACTGGAGTCTTTGTGGGGGAGGGAGGGTGTTGCCGCTGGTAGTGCATTGCCGCCTGGCCGCGGCACCCGCATGTACTGTGCCCCCTCCTGGCCCCCCAGCGCTGAGAGCGATCACACTAACAGGAAGCCGCTGGGAGCTCTGCTGCTTCCTGTCCCGTGATGGCTCCAAGTGCTGGTGCGGTGGAGGCGGCTGCGGTGCTGGCGGCTCCTCCACCCAGCTGGCCCCCCATGGACCCGGAGAGGTGAGGGAAACTGTGCAGGGGATAGGGGACAGGGGAGCAGAGGAGAAGAGGACAGGGGGCAGAAGGACAGGAACAGGGGGACAGAGGAGAAGAGGACGGGGGGCAGAAGGACAGGAACAGGGGGACAGAGAAGAGGACAGGGGGGCAGAAGGACAGGAACAGGGAGACAGAGGAGAAGACGAGCAGCTGGAGGGACAGAGGAGAGGAGGACGGGTGTGCAGCAGGACAGTGGAGAGGAGGACAGTGGTGCAGGAGAACAGAGGAGCAGCAGGAGGGACAGAGAGGAGGACGGGGGTGCAGGAAGGCAGAGGAGAGTAGGACGGGGTGCAGCAGGACAGTGGAGAGGAGGACAGTGGTGCAGGAGGACAGAGGAGCAGCAGGAGGGACAGAGGAGAGGAGGACGGGGGTGCAGGAAGGCAGAGGAGAGGAGGACGGGGTGCAGCAGGACAGTGGAGAGGAGGACAGTGGTGCAGGAAGACAGAGGAGCAGCAGGAGGGACAGAGGAGAGGAGGACGGGGGTGCAGGAAGGCAGAGGAGAGGAGGACGGGGTGCAGGGGGACAGAGGAGAGGAGGACAGGGTGCAGGGGGACAGAGGAGAGGAGGACGGGGGTGCAGGAGGGACAGAGGAGAGGAGGACTGGTGCGCAGGAGGAGTGGGGCTGTGTGTGGTGATAATGGCAGCTGTACCAGGTGTCTCTGCCTACATGCGGCAGCCTCCACCTTCCTGTGTTGGCAGGGTGTGGCATGCTGGGAATTGTAGTTCTCCTACCTGTTCTGGCATTACTGTATGGTTTCTGGGTAATGTGTTGGGTGCTGGGAGTTGTAGTTCTTCTGGGTGGGCTCAATGTTCTCCCGCCTCCTGTCTGTGGTTATTGTGCCTCTTCTGGGATGTCCTCGGCTCCTTGCTGTGCATAGACAGTGCACCGTATATTGTCTGTGTATAGAACGGTGCTGGGGAGTTGGTGGTACACTGTCTCCCGCCGCCTTAAAATCGGTCTGTTTTTCATCCAGGAGAGTCGGATGAGTGTCATCTGTTTTTTGGTCTGTTTGGCAACTGCTGTGCGAGTGTCCAACATTTTTCTCAGATCACATCCGTGTGCAATCTGTTCTTTCCTCAGCAGTTATTACAGTATAATCATTTACAGGAACATGTTACATTGTTCTCAGCTACAGAATGTATCAGTGAAAAAAAACTGATGCCTCTCGGATGGTCCGTGTGCGGTCCGTGATTTTGTCGAACCCATAGACTTGCATTGGCGAATCACATACTGTCACAGCATGTTGCAACTTTTTTCTCATCGTGAATCTGGATGAGAAAAAAGCATCCAACACACGTCAGTGTGCTCTCAGAAATTGATTGCAATGCGAGAAAATCGCACATTGCACTCATCCGAGTTTCACGCCAGTGTGTCCGTACCCTAATACTAAAATCCATATAGTAATCCTACTGGTATGGGGAGGATTTATGGCTCAGTTAGTGCACACGCCATACTTCTTGTTATTAACCAATTAATGCTCTTTTATCCACCGCACTGCAGTGTCAAAAGAGGAAGACAGCGACACAGGCAGCGACATGGCATCAGAGAGCCCCTGACCTCCAAATAGAAGCTCCTCAGATCCCGGTGTTGTGACATAATATTAAGAATAAAGTTTTTTTGCACTTATATTACACTATGACCTCCACAGTACAGCGGTGAAAATTGCTCCAACCCCGGGCCCTCCTTGAGTCATGCTTGTTGCCATACACTGGGGTTGTGCAGAGATGGCGGTGCACAGTGACAACCCCAATAGGCGAGTGGCTATTTGGCCCAATACTTACCCCCAATTGCACCCCTTCTCTTTGTGTTTTAGTATAGTAGTTATATTCTTGTATATAGGGGCAGACAGTGTATACTATGTATACTTCCGGATTATCAACAACCAAAGGGGCGGCAAATTTTTCGGCCCCGGGCGCCACAAACAGTGGCTACGCCACTGATCGGGACATCTCCCAGGCAGGCTCCTGCTGCCTGCGCGGTGTTTCAGCCTACCGCTCCTCAAGTAGGAAAGGAACAGTCTCACACAATTCTGAGTTCCCAACCCGGTTTACTTCAGTTTTCTCTGCATGTACTACAGGTCACAGTTCAAGTACATTGGCGGTGCGGGTAGTCTGCTCTCCTCCTTCCTGCACACGCCTCTACGCACAGAGCCCCAATCCAGCAGTCACAGGCCTTGTCGGGCTACCGGCTGTTTCCCCTGACCCTAATACAGCTGCCTACTTGGCGGATGTGCTGGGAGTTGGCCACAGCTCCTCTGGACCTCGTGGCCACCGGTTCTGTGGTTGGAGCTTGGCGTCTACTTCCTACCTTTCAGGGTCGGGTCCCTGGTGCTCGCCCTGACCCTCCACTTCACTGCAGACTCGGGCGCACAGGCTCCTTCCGTCTCTCCACAGTCTTGTCCCGGGACAAGCCTCATCTTTGCTTAAGTCCTCCAGGTCCTTTCTCTCTGTCCTCCATTATAGAACATGTTCTTTAATGGCGTTTTTTGACAGCGAAAATTCATGCACTTTAAAATCACGGTATTAACGCCAGAAAAGCGCTCATGTGAAAGAAGCCTTAGGATTACTTGGATGTTGGCCTAATACTATTATATTTTGTGTATTTATTGAGTGCATGTTGGCAATCTCTATAATGTTTTAAAGCATTAAATCTGTTAATATTATATATGTAGAGTGTCACTGGTTATTAAAGTACATTTTACTTGGGTTTTATTTAAATTTATTCCGAAAAATGCAGCTCAGAGGGCCCGAGCCCCGGATGTTTTTTGACCCTAGCAACGCCCCTGCTCATGTGTGTCAGCCTTGTTTCTCAGTCTTCACATTTTTCACTCACCCGTAATGCAGCTTTTCTTTTTGCATCAGCTGACATTCGTGCCAAGGAACTCCTTTTCTTATGAGGCATTATTGTGGTAAAAATAGTCTGTAACTGGCAGTTTCTATATCCTCTCACATAGAGGTAATGTGACTGACATCAGCCTTTCCACCAACACACCCTAACTGACATCCTATTACCTCACAGACATCCTATTACCTCACAGAAGCTTTACTGAGAATGTCCTTTGTCGTCTATATTAACCAATCAGAGCTCAGATTAACAGTAGCAAAATAGAAGCTGAGCTGTGATTGGTTGCTATTGGCAACCTGATAAATCCCCAGGCAACAGGAAACCCTCCCCCCTGACAGTATATATTAGCTCACACATACACATAATAGACAGCTCATGTGACTGACAGCTGCTGTATTTCCTATATGGTACATTTGTTTCTCTTGTAGTTTTGCTGCTTATTAATCAGATTTTTATTGTTGAAGGATAATACCAGACTTGTGTATGTTTTAGGGCGATTATGTGGCGAGGTTGGTGTATGTGTGGTGAAATGTGTGCTGAGGGTGGTATATGTGTTCAAGCACGTGGTAGTCTGAGGTGTATTTTGTGTGTGTGTTCTTATCCCCGTGTGTGGTGAGTATCCTATGTCGGGGCCCCAGCTTAGCAACTGTATGGTATATACTCTTTGGCGGTATCGCTGTCATTCTTTAAGTCCCCCTTGTTCACATCTGGTAGCTGTCAATTTGCCTACAACACATTTCCTTTCACTTTTTCCCCATTATGTAGATAGGGCCAAAATTGTTTGGTGAACTGGAACGCTCAGGGTTAAAATTTCGCCTCACAACATAGCCTATGACGCTCTCGGGGTCCAGACGTGTGACTGTGCCAAATTTTGTAGCTATAGCTGTCAGCTGCCGATTTTCCTCCAACACTTTTCCATTCGCTTTTCCCCCATTATGTAGATAGGGGCAAAATTGTTTGGTGAACTGGAACGCGCGGGGTTAAAATTTCGCCTCACAACATAGCCTATGACGCTTTCGGGGTCCATTCGTGTGACTGTGCAAAATTTTGTGGCTGTAGTTGCGACGGTGTAGATGCCAATCCAGGACATACATACATACACACATACATACACACACACATTCAGCTTTATATATTAGACTAGCTGTACTACCCGGCTAGTAATGTGAAGTAATCTTCTACTCCTTATTCGAGAGCCTTTTGATAGACGACATTCTTAGTTCTTACTTCAGGTGCAAAGACGAACAGATTTTTGGGAGTTCCTCCTCTTGAACAGACCACATAAAGTTGACCATGAGAAAAGCATGGAGATTGTAAATCAATTCCAACTACTTTCAAAGACTGTCCCTGAGCCTTGTTGATGGACATAGCAAATGCCAATCGAACAGGAAACTGGAGGCGTTTAAAATCAAAAGGTAAATCAGATGGAATAAGAGGAATTGTTGGAATGAAAACATCTTCTACTGTGGCACATCCTGTCAAAATGGTTGCCTGAATTACATGTGGAAACAGGTTCTTAATCAAGAGTCTTGTTCCATTACACAGCTTTGGTGGCAAAATTGTTTGGTGAACTGGAACGCTCAGGGTTAAAATTTCACCTCACAACATAGCCTATGACGCTCTCGGGGTCCAGACGTGTGACTGTGCAAAATTTTGTGGCTATAGCTGACAGCTGTCGATTTTCCTCCAACACTTTTCCTTTCCCTTTTTCCCCATTATGTAGATAGGGGCAAAATTGTTTGGTGAATTGGAATGCGCAGGGTTAAAATTTCGCCTCACAACATAGTCTATGACGCTCCTGGGGTCCAGACGTGTGACTGTGCAAAATTTTGTGGCTGAAGTTGCGACGGTGTAGATGCCAATCCCGGACATACATAAATACACACACACATTCAGCTTTATATCTAATACTAGCTGTAGTACCCGGCTACGCCCGGGTTAATAAATAACTGCTGTTAGCTATAACAACATTGAATTTGAATATGTCATATTAATGACCTGTAGGAAAATAGAAGCTGAGCTGTGATTGATTGCTATAGGCAGCCTAATAAATCTCCAGCCAACAGTAATCCCTCCCCCTGGCCGGGCAGTATATGTTACCTCACACATACACATAATAGACGGCTCATGTGACTGACATCTGCCTTAATTCCCTATATGGCACATGTGTTGCACATTGGCTGTTTTTAATCAGATGTTTATGTTTGGAAAATAAAGATAGCACACATATGAGGCGAGTTGTGTGAGGTGATTTGTGCACACCTGTGTTTGTCTGTGTGGTGTGTGTGTCCCTGGGATGTGTATGTGTGTGCCCCTGGGGGGGAGGTCTATGTGGTGTGTGTCTCTGTTGTATGTGTCTCTTTGTGGTGTGTGTGTCCCTGTGGGGTTTGTGCATGTGCCCCTATAGGGTGTGTATGTGTGTGTCCCTGTGTGGGGGGGTCTGTGTGGTGTGTGTCTCTGTTGTGTGTGTCTCTGTGGGGTGAGTGCATGTGTCCCTATAGGGAGTGTATGTGTGTGTGTCCCTGTGGGGGGGTCTGTGTGGTGTGTGTGTGTGTATCTGTGTTGTGTGTGTCTCTTTGTGGTGTGTGTGTGTCCCTGTGGGGTGAGTGCATGTGTCCTTATAGGGTGGCTATGTGTGTGTGTCCCTGTGGGGGGGGTCTGTGTGGTGTGTGTATCTGTGTTATGTGTGTCTCTTTGTGATGTGTGTGTGTCCCTGTAGGGTGAGTGCATGTGTCGCTATAGAGTGTGTGTGTGTGGCCCCTTGTGGGAGGTGTGTGTCTCTGTGTTGTGTGTGTCTCTTTGTGGTGTGTGTGTTTGTTCGGGTGCGTGGTGAGTATCCAATGTTGGTGCTGCACCTTAGTGACTATACACTTGCTGTTACTCTTTGTGTGCATGTGGTGTGTATACATGTCCCCGTGTGTCGTGAATTTCTCATGTTGGGGCCCCATCTTAGTGACTATATGCTGGTATGTGCTGTTAGTCTTTGGTGCTATCATTAAGCCCCTCTTATTCACAACTGTCATCTGGTAACTGTCACTTTTTCCCCATTATATAGATAGGGGCAAAATTGTTAGGTGAATTGGAATGCGCGGGATAAAAATTTCGCCTCACAATATAGCCTATGACACTCCTGGGGTCCAGACATGTGACTGTGCAAAATTTTGTCTCTAACAGGGACACACACACACCACAAAGAGACACACACAACACAGATACACACACACACACACACACCACACAGACACTCCCTATAGGGACACATGCACTCACCCCACAGGGACACACACACCACAAAGAGACACACACAACAGAGACACACACTACACAAACCCCCCCACACAGGGACACACACATACACACCCTATAGGGGCACATGCACACACCCCACAGGGACACACACACACCACAAAGAGACACACACAACACAGATACACACACACACACCACCCACACACCACACAGACCCCCCCCACGGACACACACATACACTCACTATAGGGGCACACACACCACACAGACAAACACAGATGTGCACAAATCACCTCACACAACTCGCCTCATACGTGTGCTATCTTTATTTTCCAAACATAAACATCTGATTAAAAACAGCCAATGTGCAACACATGTGCCATATAGGGAATTAAGGCAGATGTCAGTCACATGAGCTGTCTATTATGTGTATGTGTGAGGTAACATATACTGCCTTGCCAGGGGGTGGGTTTACTGTTGGCTGGAGATTTATTAGGCTGCCTATAGCAATCAATCACAGCTCAGCTTCTATTTTTCTACAGGTCATTAATATGACATATTCAAATTCTATTTTGTTATAGCTAACAGCAGTTATTTATTAACCCGGGCGTAGCCGGGTACTACAGCTAGTTAGATATAAAGCTGAATGTGTGTATGTGTGTGTGTATGTGTGTATATCCGGGATTGGCATCTACACCGTCGCAACTATAGCCACAAAATTTTGCACAGTCACACGTCTCGACCCCGGGAGCGTCATAGGCTATGTTGTGAGGCAAAATTTTAACCCTGCGCGTTCCAGTTCTCCAAATAATTTTGCCCCTATCTACATTATGGGGAAATAGTGAATGGAAAAGAGTTGGAGGAAAATCGACAGATGTCAGCTATAGAGACAAATTTTTGCACACTCCTACATCTGGACCCCGGGAGCGTCACAGGCTATGTTGTGAGGCGACATTTTAACCCCGCGCATTCCAATTCACCGAACAATTTTGCCCCTATCTACATAATGGGGAAAAAGTGACAGTTACCAGTTGACAGCATATAGTCACTAAGGTAGGGCCCCAACATGAGATATTCACCACGCACGGGGACATGTATTCACAACACACGCGCACAAAGAGTAACAGCAAGTGTATAGTCGCTAAGGTGCAGCCCCAACATTGGATACTCACCACGCACCCGAACAAACACACACACACCACAAAGACACACACAACACAGAGACACACACACACCCCCAAGGGGACACACACACACTCTATAGCGACACATGCACTCACCCCACAGGGACACACACACACCACAATGAGACACACATGACACAGACACACACACCACACAGACCCCACTTCACAGGGACACACACACATAGCCACCCTATAGGGACACATGCACTCACCCCACAGGGACACACACACCACAAATAGACACACACACACCACACAGACCCCCCCCATAGGGACACACACACATACACACCCTATAGGGACACATGCACTCACCCCTCAGGGAAACACACACACCACAAAGAGACACACACAACACAGAGACACACACCCCACACAGACACCCCCCCCCTTCCACAGGGACACACACATACACACCCTATAGGGACACATGCACTCACCCCACAGGGACACACACACACACCACAAAGAGACACACACAACAGAGACACACACCACACAGACCCCCCCCCACAGGGACACACACATGCACACCCCAGGGACACACACACCACACAGACAGACACAGATGTGCACAAATCACCTCACGCAACTCGCCTCATACGTGTGCTATCTTTATTTTCCAAACATAAACATCTGATTAAAAACAGGCAATGTGCAACACATGTGCCATATAGGGAATTAAGGCAGGTGTCAGTCACATGAGCTGTCTATTATGTGTATATGTGAGGTAACATATACTGCCCGGCCAGGGGCTGGGTTTACTGTTGGCTGGAGATTTATTAGGCTGCCTATAGCAATCAATCACAGCTCAGCTTCTATTTTCCTAACGGTCATTAATATGACATATTCAAATTCTATTTTGTTATAGCTAACATCAGTTATTTATTAACCCGGGCGTAGCTGGGTACTACAGCTAGTATTAGATAAAGGTCATATCAGCATTTCAAGTACTCATAATAACATCCAGCCTGATTAACCAAAAATGATATACCTCTTATTTCATTACAAAACAGACACACTCTCCGGGTGCCTAATAAGAATGAATATGCCTTTTTAAAAGTAAAAAATAGCCCTTCACCTTTTTTCTATCACTTGCCGAAATTACACAAAGACGCACTACATCCGCCTGGTCGCCCCATCATATCAGGGATAGGGTCATTAACTGTGAATCTGGCTGAATATACTGATAGACATATGATTCCCCATGTCTTCAATATGAAGAGTTATCTAAGAGACTCCACGCAATTAATCTGAGAGGTTAAATCAATAATGTGGAAAGCATCATACAGGGGTATTACTGTGGATGTCTCCGCTTTATATTCAAATATCGACCACACTATAGGTCTGGAGTGTTTTAAAAAAAAATTATATTCTGATGTTTGTTTTTCATATATCCAAAGGGAATTCATTTTGAAATGCATGAGGTTTATACTACACAATAATTTTTTGATGTTTGAAGGAAAGCTGTACCATCAGATCCTTGGCACAGCGATGGGCTCGAAGGTGGCACCAACTTATGCAAATCTTTTTATGGCCACCTTCTAGTCCATCCATATTTTTAATAGTGAGTTTTTTAAAAGAGTAATTTATTACAAACGATATATAGATGATTTGATTTTTATTTATAATGATGACAATAAAGATTATAGATTATTCTTAAATTCTTTTATGGACAATAAATGGGGTCTAACCTTTACCCCTGAAAGCAATACCAAAAAAATTTATTTTTTTAGACATTACCTTATTCCACAATAATGATACTATTTTTACTAAAACGTTTTTTAAAAAAGTGGATACAAACAGTTTTTTGGACTATGAGAGTGATAATCATAAGAAATGGACCAATAACATCTCAAAAAATCAGTTCCAGCGTATTAGAAAGAATTGCATCTTATTACCAGATTTTATCTCCCAAGCAGACTTATTGAGAGATAGATTTAGGGAGAAAAAGTATCCCTGGAAGCTTTTAAACCGGGCATTCACAGAGAATATAAATGTATCACAGGAGTGTCTAATTGAGACTACTAAAAAGACCATTTTAACAAAAAAAAAAAAAAAAAAAAAAAAAAATCGCAAAATGGAGATTATTCCTATAATTTTGTCACTGTCTACTCGTGGCAGCATGAAAGTATTACACATATTTTGAATAAACATTGGAGTATTCTAAAAAATGATGGCATTCTAAGCAAATTCATTCCTGAGGTACCCAAAATTATATTTAGGAGGGCCACTACACTTAAAAGTGAACTTGCTCCCAGTAGGTTAAAAAATGAAAATGAAACCATCATTGATAAGGGTATGTGCACATCAGTCGTTTTGTGGGCTGCTTTTGGACGTTTTCCGTCGGCGTTTTCCGCTCAGTTTTATGTTAATTTATGTTAATCCTACCCTCCGGTTGGATTAACATGCTAGTCAATGGATTTTAGAAAACTCTGTCTACATTACAACGTTTTACTTCTGGTCGTTTTCAGTCAAAACTGAGTTTTTTCACCGGTTTCCAAAAATAGAGCAAGTGACTTCTTTCCTCCGTTTTTCCACCGGTTTCAGCTGAACAAGTGCACTAAAAACTCAGTTTTAAAACCGCTGAGAAAAACCGCCGACAAAACGCTGTAAAACCGGGCGGAAAACGAGCAAAAAACGAGTAAAAAAACGAGCAAAAAACGAGGGACACTGCTGAGCACAGAAAACTCAGTTTCTGCCAGTGTCCACCGTTCCCGGTCGGTCTGCAGAAATGCAGAACCGACTGATGTGCACATAGCCTAAAAGAGTTAAACTGGGGTCATACAAGTGTGGATCAAATAAATTTTATGTTACCATATGACTATTGATGGGAAGAAATCCTTTGGAATTAATATAGGGGATAGTACTTTCACCATCAATCAGCATCTGAACTGTCAATCTTCCTTTGTTATTTATTTGTTAAGCTGCAGTTGTGGCAAGCAATATGTAGGTAAGACTACACAAAAATTACAACAACGCATTTCTTCTCATAGGTTTAATGTCAAAGAAGGGTTAATAACCCATGGGGTGTCTAAGGGTGCGTTCACACCACGATTTTTAGGGAGCCGATGCTGTCCGATATAATTCGGACAGCATCGGCTCCCTTCTGATGCCTGGAATCGGGTGCCAAATAGGCACCCGATTCCGGCATAAAATCGGCGCCGGAGGCTGCAAAAAAAGAAAAAAAAAAAAAGTTTATTCTCACCTCTCCCCGAGCCCCCGCCGTCTTCCGCCATCTTCCTCTAGGCTCCCGGTGGCTGCCGCAGGCTCCCGCAGGCTGCCGGTGTCAGCAGAGGTGTACCTCTGCTGTACACAGGACCTGCGATGATGTCACAGTCACGTGACCGTGGGTTCACCATGGTGAACCCGCGGTCACATGACTGTGACATCACCGCAGGTCCTGTACAGCAGAGGTACACCTCTGCTGACACCGGAGCCTGCGGCAGCCACCGGGAGCCTAGAGGAAGATGGCGGAAGACGGCGGGGGCTCGGGGAGAGGTGAGAATAAACTTTTTTTTTTTCTTTTTAACCCTTGTGCTCCCAGGAGCAGTTTTACTGTACTGACTTGCTCAGTACAGTAAAATGGGGTCCGAGGAGACATCACATGTTTCCTCGGACCTTTCTCCATAGGGCCCCATGTTAGGGATCGGGTCAGATCGGATGTGCACTAAATGCCATCCGATTTGGTCCGATCCGACTCTGTCAGATTTTGTAATCGGATGAAAAAATCGTTGCAGGCAACGATTTTTTTCTCCTGAAAAAATCGGCCAAAATCGGGCAGAATCGGATCGGACCAAATCGGATGGCATTTAGTGCACATCCGATTCGGTCCGATCCCCATAGGGATCCATAGGATCCGAAAATCGGTCCGATGCTGTCCGATTTTTTTCGGACAGCATCGGAAATGCAAAAATCGTGGTGTGAAAGCACCCTAAACTGTACAATATACCATGCTAAGAAAGTATCCTTTAAAGAGGACCTTTCACCAAACCAGGCATGGTGATCTAATTACAGCACTGGATGCAGCATGTCTGCAGCATGCAGGCAAGGGGTCACCCAGCACTTGACCAGCCCTGTACCCCGAGATAATACACTTAGAAAACTTACATGCTCCAACCATTAAGGAGGTGGCTAGGGGCAGGAGCCAAAGGGCAGATTCACACCCCCTGCATGTTTAATCTGCCCACCGCTGCCAATCATTGTCTCCCTCTTCAGCAGCATTTAAACAGTTTTTTTTTTCTTTAGAACTTGCCGTTCTTTCTTGCCGGACTTTCTGGGAGAGACAAAAAAACTCTGTTTAAATGCTGCTGAAGAGGGAGACAATGATTGGCTGCGGTGGGTAGATTAAACATGCAGGGGGTGTGAATCTGCCCTTGGCTGCAGCCTCTAGCCACCTCCTTAGTGGCTGTAGCATGTAAGTTTTCTAACTGTATTATCTTGGGGTACAGGGCTGCTCAAGTGCTGGGGGACCCCTTGCCTGCATGCTGCAGACATGCTGCATCCAGTGCTGTAATTAGATCACCATGCCTAGTTTGGTGACAGGTCCTCTTTAAAGTCACACCTATAGAATTTATTCATGAGTCCATTCCTGACAAAGATCGTATGCTGTCACGGAGAGAGATCTATTAGATCTATGAATTAAAAACTCTGGTGCTGCATGGACTCAATTAAATACGTGATTTATTCAGGTGAGGTTACATTTACCCTGAAGGTTCTGGTGTCTTGACACCGTTAATAGAAATTGGCTGTTTATGATGATTCCTATTCCTTCTCCTTAATGTGATCCATCAGCCATCGGAGCTTGGATGGTTGAGGGGATAAAAAGAGATGTACACTAGGAGTAAGGAGATGAGCTTGTGAGTTCTTGACCCCCAATCGACAGATTTATAAATGCCCAGCAATGTTTTTTATTTATTGATTGATTCTTGCAAAATGTGGAGTTCTTTATAATATCCCATAATAATGTTTTACAACCTTCAATGGTCAGGTGATTTCATTGTCTGTGACATGAAGATGGGACATGGTACAATATCTTGTAGTCAACATTTATATAAATGTCTGTTTTGTAATGAAATAAGAGGTATATCATTTTTGGTTAATCGGGCTGGATGTTATTATGAGTACTTGAAATGTTGATATGACCTTTATAGTGAATATAATTGGATTGTATAGGACCATCTTTTCAGAGACTAAAAGTAGTTTCTTGTTTTTTACATTTTAGCCATAATTTATGCAAATTGTTTTTAATTGGTATCAGGATGGGATGACGAGGGTGCAACGTCATTAACGTCGACTTCCTACATCTATTTATAGCCGGTCTGCTTTGTATGTCTGTAAACCTTTTTGAGGATCTCTGATGAAGTGGACTGTAGTACCACGAAACGCGAAAGAACAATAAAGGTGTTGCCATTAACTTTCCTGCGACTCCTTGGAATTTTTGGATCTATTAACGGCAGCGCATTTACAACCTCCCTTTTTCCCACTGCCTTAATCGTTTATAAAATTAGAAATAGCCACCACTTAAGTGGCATCAATTGCCCCAGAGTAGAAAAATGGAAATGTGCAGTTTAATTCAGCACATTATAAAGTACACAACCGTTCAGTCTCCCCAGGATGACACAGGGGTGGCAAAGTCCTTGCTGATCCATGACTTGTTCATTTTGATAAACATTAGTCTGTCTACACTGTCATTGGACAAATGTGTGTGCTTATCCGTAAGCACACTACCAGCAGCGCTGAAGACACGTTCAGAGAGAATGCTGGGTGCGGGGCACGACAAAATCTCCAAGGCATGAGTGGCAAGCTCAGGACATTTTTCCAGTTTGGAATCCCAAAATAAACAAGGGTCTAGTTGCCCTGTCATGGCATCGATATTGAGCTGTAGATACTCCTGTACCATTCTCTCTATAGTTCACTATGTGCCAGACTTATTCTCTCTTCTGGCATTGCAAAGGATGGTGTAAAAAATTGGTGAAATGATTCCACAAAATTGCTGTTACTAGATAGACTGTTATTGTTAACATTTGAGTGATTATGACGACTCGATGTTCCCAGGGTTGGAAAGTTAGAACTGTGATATTCACTATATGCTCCACTGGTATTTTGGGGAAAAGCAGATCTAAGATTAAGTAAAAGTTTCTGTTGATACTCCTGGATGCATGATTCCCTTTTCAGGGCAGGAATCATTTGGCCAAATTTACTCTTGTACCGGGGATCTAAGAGTTTGGTAACCCAGTAGTCGGCATTACTTTGGATTCTAACAATCTGAGGATCATGTTGCAGGCAGTGCAGTAAGAAGGCGCTCATGTGCCTTGCACATCCAGGAGGACCAAGTCCTTGATGTGTTGGTGGTGGCGAGGTAATATTCACGCTCCCTTCCTGTGCCCTCTCCCCCCAACCTTGCACAACAGAAATGTGATCCAGATCTCCCTTATCTGCTGAGTCTTCCATGCCCATCACCTCTTCGTACTCCATTTCTTCCTTGGATCCTGCACCTTCATCAACAGTTTGGCTGCTACCATGTGCCCTCGTTAATCCCTCTCGCCCACCCTCCCATGCCAGCCGGATTGGTGCTGCCAACCATCTGGACCTTTGAGATCTTGTTATCCCTTCCACATACACCTCCTCCTGTACTTCTTCCCCTTCCTCTTGGCCCATCACCTGACTCCTACTGGTTAAAATATGCTCCAGCATGTAGATGACCGGAATAGTCATGCTGATAATAGCATTGTCAGCACTAAACATCTTAGTAGCTAATTCAAAACTCTGCAGAAAGGTGCAGAGGTCCTTGATCTGAGACCAGTCCAGCAGCATGATTTACCCCACCTCTGGATCGCGTTGGCCCAGGCTATATGTCATAACATACTGCACCAGGGCTCATCACTGCTGCCACAGGCGCTGCAACATGTGCAGAGTGGAATTCCATTGTGACGACACATCGCATTTCAGTTGGTGAACTGGCAGGCCGAATGACTTCTGTAGAGATGCAAGTTGTTGAACTGCGGGATGCGAATGGCGGAAGCAAGTACACAGCGACCGTGCCCTGTGCAGAAGCGCATCTAGTCCGGGATAGTGGGCTAGAAACTACTAGACCACTAGGTTCAAGACATGAGCCATTCAAGGCACGTGTGTCACCTTGCCAAGGTGAAGGGCCGTGCCCAGGTTTTCAGCATTGTCCCACACGGCCTTCCCTGGCTGCAGGTTCAGTGGAGACAACCATTCATTAAACTCTGTCTCCAGAGCTGACCCAACTCCTCAGCTGTATGACTCACATATCCCAGACATTTTAATGTAAACACCCCCTGATGGTGTTGAGCCCTGCTGCCAGCATAGTAAGAAGATGTGCAGGATTCCGTCTGAGCAGTTTAAACGTGGGTCACATTACCATACAGGCTTTAGGCGCAGGTGTAGGACCTAGAAGAGGTGGAGGAGGTAGAAGCAGTGGAGGAACATCTAGATACAGAGGATTGACGCGCAACCCGTGGGGATGGCACAAGCTCCCTACTTCCCAGAGATCCCGGTTTAAAACATTAGCCATGACATACAAAGCCATTCACAACCTGTCCGCTCCATACATCTCTGACATGGTCTCCCGATACCTACCCTCACGCAACCTGCGATCCTCCCAAGAGCTTCTCCTCTACTCCCCCCTCATCTCCTCTTCGCACAACCGCATACAGGATTTCTCCCGTGCTTCACCCAGACTCTGGAACTCACTGCCCCAACACATCAGACATTCTCCTACCCTGGGAACCTTCAAAAGAAGCCTGAAGACCCACCTGTTCCGCCAAGCCTACCACCTGCAATAAGACCCGGTCCACCACACTGCCTCATGACTGGAATTTCCCCCTCCCACTGTATCCCCACCCCCCCTCGTAGACTGTGAGCCTTTGTGGACAGGATTTCTCCCCTCTTGTATCTGTATGACCGAATTGTCAACATTTATTGTTACTTGTATTGTTACTATGTTACTTGTCCTAGTCTGCCCTTTTTAGCATGTAAAGCGCCTTGGAATATAATGGCGCTATATAAATAAATATATAATAATAATAATAAAATAATAATAATGGCAAGACTTGTAGAGCAGCCCCTTCTCCTGCTGTCACCAAAGTCACCCAGTGCCCAGTCAGCGACATGTAATGCCCCCGTCCATGCTTACTCGACCAAGTGTCAGATGTGGTGAAATGCACCCTGTCACAAACAAAATCTCCCATGGAAGCCGTGATGTTGTGTGCATATGAAACAGAAAAAAACAGCACTGTTGCGCCACACCACTAAATTTCACCACAATGTGGTTCTATTAAATGAACACTAACCTTTCCAGGTTGTGCACGAATCCGCACAACCAGATTAAGCGTATAGAGAGATGGGGTCCATAAAGTTGATGATCATCAGTCCTCTGTGTGAAAAGAAGATATTTTACGCTCCTTGAGTTAATGGAAATCACTTCCTAGTCTCCTCAGAGCCGGCTGATCATGTGATAAACACAGGTGGAGTTTGGATGATGTACTGCCAGGTCCTGTGGACTTGCCCAAGCTGCTCGCTACAACCGCGCTCCCCGAAGGGAGAATAGGTATGAATGATAGAAGGAGCGGTGTTAGAATGTGGCGCTAGGTAACACAAGATCAAGCCTTCATAGAATTACCTTAAGTTTATTACACAAAGCTGCATGGTGCGACCAGAACACGTTTCGACACACAAATCGGCGTCTTTCTCAAGTGGATGACTTGAGAAAGACGCCGATTTGTGTGTCGAAACGCGTTCTGGTCGCACCCTGCAGCTTTGTGTAATAAACTTAAGGTAATTCTATGAAGGCTTGATCTTGTGTTACCTAGCGCCACATTCTAACACCGCTCCTTCTATCATTCTGTGATGTTGTGTGCGACATGCTGGTGTAGCGCAGGCACAGTTTTCTTTGAGAAGTAGTGGCGACTGAGCATCTGGTACAGGGGACTGCGACGGCCATAAGGTCTCGAAAATCCAGATGAAAAGGCAGCATTTTCGTAGCCAACAGCTTGCAGATGGTGAAATTCAATCTCTTAGTTTTGGCATGGGTAGGAGGAAATGGTCTTTTACTTGTCCACATCTGAGAGACCGAGTGCTGGCTGCTGTGCTGAGACAGGGTTGAGTAGGGTGTCCCAGACAAACTGCTGGTCTGTGAGGGAGGTGCAGGCGGACTTATTACGTTGCATTCATGAAACGGTGGTGCTATCGATGTCTGACAGCGCTCAACACCAGCAGGTGTTTCCACTTCCAAAACAGCTGACGACCTGTCAATCACACTGGCTGTTGTGGGTAAAGAGGTGGAAGTTCTGCGTCCGAAAGCCTGTCTGACAGCTGTCTCCATAGTCACAGAGGATGAAGAGGCCGCAGATACACTTGATGGGGCAGACGGTGTTTGGCCAGGCCCGCTAGGCTGCATTTTAGCACAGTGAGCCTTCCACAGTGACTTATGCTTCATGTTGATGTGACGATTCATACATGAAGTACTCAAACTATTGATTTTTTTTACCTCTACTCAGTTTCGGTTTACAAATGTGGCAGATAACATGAGTTGGGTCATCCTTTGTGATCTGAAAAAAGGCCCAGCCTAGGCAAGGCTTAGCGCCCATGCGACCTGAAGAGCCACCACAACTTCTGCACAGAGGCAGAGTTGTAGCTGAGGACGCAGTTGTTGACGTGTCTCCAGGACTCCGTCTCTGTCCAGGAAGCCGCAACCTAACCTGGTCACTAGCATGCTCCTCCACTTCCTCTGATGAGCTCATCAACTGCCTGCCTGTGGGTTGACAGTAAGTGGGATGTCCAACCTTATCATCACCCTGTGTGTTCTCCACAGAGCCAACCTCTTCCTGACCTGAGCGCAAAGTCAAGTTGTCTGAACAATGAGGTATCCGAGTCTCATCATCATCTGCTTCATTGTCTCTACCAGCAGGGGTTACAGTTTGGGAATGAGGATCTACATTATGCTCGAACCCTTGTTCATCTGCACCTGGATCCGACTCACAAAGATTTTGGGCATCGGTGCAGATCATTTCCTTGTCTTCACTCAATGAAGCTTTGGAACAGACCTCTGATTCCCAGGCTATAGTATGAGTGAGCAGCTCTGCAAACTCACCCCCGTTTCTCCATAGTCAATAGGACAGCTGGAGACTTGTGAGCTGTGAGGAAGCAAGTGCGATTGGGGTGACACCTCTGAGGACTGGAGTGTTTGTGATGTTGAAGTTGAGGTGGAGGAGAGCCCATTTAATGGGGTGCTTGATATGCATTGAAGCACCTGCTGTTTTTGGCCTCATCTACAAGTTTTAGAGATGCTCTGCTGCATAAGAAAGGGATGATATCAGATCATCCACGAAAAGAAGTAGACATTTTAGTTTGGCTTGAAGACGGTATTTGTTCACCAGATGTTTCTGTTACTTTAGCACCTACCCCACGGTCACAAAGATTTTTACCCTTTTCAACATACCGATTACCCTTTCCACCATAAGCAGACCTTTTACCACTCATTTTGGAGGGTAAGTAATTGGTAACTCTGTAGTTGTTGGTACAAAAAACAATGGATGCAAAACTATTAGGGCTGAGTGGCAAACAGTGGTACTAGCCTAAATAGGTCTTGGTAATTATTTTTTTGCAGATGTAAAACTGTGGTACTAGCGTCAATAGTTTTGATAACTACTTTTGGGTAGATGCAATACAAAAGTGTTTTCTGCGCTGTGTGGCAGTACTTTTCAAAAGAACATTGAAGTACAGCTACGTAGTCAAACAGTGGTACTAGCGTAAATAGTTTTGGTAAATAGTTTTGGGCAGATGCAATACAAAAGTGTTTTCTGCTCTGTGTGGCGGTACTTTTCAAAAGAACACTGAAGTACAGCTATGTAGTCAAACTGTGTTAGTAGCCTAAAAGGATTTGCTTGGCTACATGCACTAAAAAATGGCAATTACAGAAAGGCGGTGTAGCTTTCTTCACAACAGTGCTAGACCAATGCCTGCCACACACTGCTACTAGGTAATATGGATTGACTGGGCTAGATGCAGTGAAAAGTGCCTTTTACAGACAGCCGGTGTAGCTTTCTTCACAACAGTGCTACACCAATGCCTGTAACACTGCTGCTAGCCAATATGGAGTGATTGGGCTAGATGCAGTGAAAAGTGCCTTTTACAGACAGGCGGTGTAGCTTTCTTCACAACAGTGCTACACCAATGCCTGTCACACTGCTAGTAGCCACAAAATATTTACTGGGCTAGATTTTTCCAGATGCTGTAAAAAACGCTTGCACAGCACTGGAACAGACCTGCCTGGCAAAAAAAAATGCTTATAAGCCCTCAAAAGGGCTGTTCTTGGAAGTAGTCCCTAAACCTATCAACTATCTATCTAACTTGCACTTGAATCGCTATCTAACTATCTTTCTCTGTAGCGACCTGCCTGGCAAAAACTGCTTTTTAAGCCCTTGAAAGAGCTGTTCTTCAAAGTAGTCCCTAAACTTATCAACTATCTCTCTATCTAACTTGCAATTGAATCGCTATCTATCTAACTAGTTTGGTCTGTATTTCACACAGCAGCACCAGCAGCGGGGTCATCTGACACTGAGCTGCAGCACTGAGAAAATGGCGAGCAGGGTAAAATGGCTGGGTTTTATATGGCAAGGGCATGTGACATGTCCAGCCAATGACACAAACCTTTGTGTTGAAAAAAAGTGCACTTTCCTGTATGCATGCTGATAGGCTGACACACCGGACCACCCACAGTAAGTAAGCAGCAAAGTGAAAATAATGCATTATCTGCATTATTTCAGCACACACGTGTCCACAGCCCCTCTCCTGCCCACTATTTATTCCTACACACTGAAACTCATAATTATGTTCACCAAAAGCATTACTGTGAAAAATCAGTAACGCTTTTGGGAACGAAGGGTTATCGAACAGAAACTCGAATTACCGGATTTTTAGCAAATTGTTAGAATTTGTTGAATGACTCGAACATAGCCGAAAACAGGTTGAATTTAAAATTGGCGAACAATTCTAATCGAACATCGCTCATCTCTACTGCTCAGCTTCGTATGGAAGATGCTACAGATCAGAAGAACTATGTGAAAAAATTTTCCAGACAGTGGCAGAACCCACCCTGGCTTGGGGCACAGAGGGATTGCTCTTGGCAACAGTTGACACACTTCGCACTCTGCTCAAACAGTAGCCCTTGGTGCCTTTGTTGGTGCTACAGATCCACCTTCTTCCGCTGTGCTGCTGTGCTGGCTATGCGTGCCATCGGTCCAGGTCGGATCGGTGGTCTCATCATCGGCCACATCGTCGTCCATGTCATCCTCCTTCCATGTTGATATTGTCGGGTGGCCAGATGGCAACTGTGTGATATCACCATCAACCTCTACCTCTTCACCCGGTATATCACGTGGATGAAAGTGGCTTTCAAATATTTGGCCATGAATAGATGACACCTCTTCACGTTCCTCTTCAATGTCGCGCAGTGAGAGGCCAGAGGCAATGAAAGGATATGGACCAAACAGATCCTCGGAGTGACCAAGGTTGAAATCAAATGTTTCCTTTGACTCCTGACGGGGTGATAAACTAGGAACAGGTTGAGAATAGGATGACCCAGCGTTCTCTGTATGGACAGGAGACTGTGTAGTTGTGCAGGATTGGGTGCTGCTAGAAAATTTTGTGGAGGCCTTATCAGCCATCCAAGACAGTATCTGCTCTTGCTCTTCTGGCTTCCAGACCCGTTTACATTCCAGACCGAGAAATTTCATCAGGAACAAAGATGTGTCAACCTTCTTTTGTCTCCCAGACTCTGTGCCTTGTTGGGCACCACTGACAACCCCACGCCTACGTGCATGTCCGAGTCCCTGTCTCGTCACAACAGCCTTTTTAGGAATTGAGGGTTTCTCTTACATAGCTGCAGATGTTCAGATGCAGATATTGGTGAATAAGGAGCAGTTAGTGCTTTGTGGAAGGTAGCACTACAGCCTAGTACTGCTTTGTATTTTACACACAGCACCGCAACGGGACCAAAAAAATTGCCCTGAGGTTTAAGGCGAAATATTATGTGCACCAGACACCACAAAAGACAGCGGTGCTCGCTGTGTGTCAGTTGTGCCGTACCATGCGTGCTATTCGGTGTGAACACGGCACCACAACGGCATAAAAAAATTGTCCTGAGGTTTAAGTCAAAATATTACATGCACCAGTCACCACACAAGACAGTGGTGCTGGTTGCATGTCACTTGTGCAGTACCATGTGTACTATTCGGTGTGAACAAAGCACCGCAACGGCACAAAAAAATTGTCCTGAGACTTAAGATGAAATATTACATGCACCAGTCACCACACAAGACAGTGGTGCTGGCTGCATGTCACTTATGCAGTACCTTGCATGCTATTCGGTGTTAACACAGCACCACAACGGCACAACAAATTGCCCTGAGGTTAAAGGCGATATTATTCCGCGTGTCAGTCACCACACAAGACAGCAGTGCTGGGTGCGTGTCACTTGTGCAGTACCGTGCGTGCTATTCAGCGTAAACACAGCAACGGCAAAAAAATTGGCCTGCAGGGGTAAATGTAACCCCAAAAATAGCGGGGAAAACTGTCACTACTCCCTGACCTTATACTTTCAGCTCTGAGAAGAGCCGAAATATTGCTGACTGTACTATGTGATACTGTAACGCTCCTGTCTGTCTACCTGCACTACAGTCACCTAGTGCTACAATACCGGTAGCTCTGCGGGTACTTTTACATGCCGTCACCGCGGTGAGAAATCTGACCAGCAATCTGAAGCCCCGTCACCATCGCCGTGAAATTGCCTCAAATTACGGCGTGTAATTGGGCAATTTGGCGGCGATCAAAAAGGTTGCACCTGGTTCCGATTTCACAGCACTGCTCCAAAATCAGAGGCAATCATGAAAGTGAAATTCCCGGCTTTTGGCGTGTGAACGGGCGATAGGAATGGAAACTGCGTCGCCTACTGATTTCCCGGAGGCGTGCCACAGCTGGATACCGCGCCCCGTCCGCAATGATTGGTGGTGGCTACTGTGTTTCCATTGGCTGTCCCTTCACAGGGCGCCATATTTGAAGAGCTGTCACTTCAGCACCACACACATCTTCACCTACACACCCATCCACTACATCAGTACAATTACGTGCACATTCTATTGCGTAAGCTATGCTGTGTGCGTGTATTGTAACTTTCATTGTGTCCACCATACTGCCACACATGACAGTGCAGATGTTGGTCTACATATCGCACATGGGTGCCATGGGCAGCGCACTGCAATCGTTTGTGATTTTGGTGACGCTCATGGCTATATTACGCTACCCCTGCTCCGCAGATGGCTACCTTGGTAGCGTCCTCAATGTTGTTTGGCGGCGCTAGTGTGCGTGATGAAGTCATGATGTTTGTTTTGGTTACTCCCTGCCTACCAGGTGCCTGCCCCTCCCCTGCACATAGGAGAGGAGTCATGGCCGCCGCGCAGCACGCTGCCACATGGGGTCTGGCAGAGCTAATGCTTCTCATATACATAGCTGACCGCTATTATTTGTGTGCCCAGCGTCACCGGCACCCAAGGCTGCGCAAATGCAGCATACTACAGAGAATCCAGCGGGCCCTCATCACCAAACTGGGGATTGAGAGGACCTGCAAACAGATCCGGAAAAAAATTGTGGACCTGAACATAAGTCCTTAGGGCGCATTGTGGATCTGCGTGCCAGGATTGCTAGGCTGCGTGGTGAGTATGTGGCAATGTCAAACACACACATGCCAAGATAAATACTGCAAACACTACACAAACGTCATGTGTTATTGGGGCATGCCACATAATGTGGTCTAAGCCACCATGTGGAGCTGTCACCAATGTGCATCTGCATGTTGGTTACAGTGCAACATGAAGGTGTATGAAACACTAATTTGTCCTACAAATGGTGACGGCTATAGTGGTCCTTGATGCGTGTTGTGTCATAAATAGTTGTGTCCTCACTGCAAAGGTGACAAAAACATATTTTAATGTGATGTTCTACACACACATGACACCTTGCAGCACATATGTGTGGCCTGTGACACATTCAATTGTTCAACACAATTGACTCACCGTGGCCGCCTGACTCCGGTTGATACAGGCGATTCTTCTCCTTCCTTGTCACGGGTGGACCGCGCCTGCCGGTAGTGGGGCCCGGTGTAGTGCAGATCAAAATTGAAGACATCTTGCGGGAACAGATTAAAAAGGGGTTTAATTTGTTTTATTCGTGACGCCACCTATGAGTAGATTCGGTAAGGGCTACCGACGCTGCGGAACCCCCGGGGGATGGACAGCAGCAAGATGTTACGCTCCCCACAGGCTGAGCGGTGATCCCCGGAGGCTGGAGCTGCTCAAGATGTTGTGCGGCAGCTGCGGTTACCTTAGTGTGCGGACGGATAGTTCATAAGGAAGCACGGACACAGATAGTCTCTGCAACGGGTCTTTACTGTAACCAGCAGGCAGTACATGGCTTACAGTGGTTGAGTAGTAGACCGGGTGGACTCAGCAGTGATAGTGTTCCTCAGAGATCCGCAGTGTTCCTCCATTCTACCTACTTAGTTCCTTCTTGCCAGCGTCGCCCAGGAATACCAGGTCGGGTACGGGGAGGCTGCTTCAATGCCCTATCCATGATGTACGTTCTGGATGCTTTGGGGAGCCTTGGATCCCTCAGTGGGTACACCGCTGGTTAGACGACTGGAAACTGGCTGGTGGTGGGGTGCTCCTATAAAGCTGATCCTCCACTCTTCTGGTTCGCGTGGCAGAGGTGAACTGCTGCCAGCTTCGGTACCAGTGAACCGGCTGTGAGTTGTGGGCACGGGAGTCTTTTGGGAACCCGTGTAGATATGCCCAATCCCGGTAGTTAAGGCCTCAGGTGCTGACACCCGACCGGTGACGGCCCAGGGCCCGCACGGAGTGCGGAGCCCCCGCTCCTCTCCAAGCTCTGTGTTCTAGGTTCTAGATTCCTTCTCTGACGGTGTTCTAACCGTTCTCTCTCTCTCTCTCCAGATTATTGTGTGTGTTCTACTCCACTACCCTAACACTCCACCCACCAGGACCTAGGATTGGTCCCCTGTTCTAGGTGTTGCATGTTGGGTTGGATCTCAGAGTTAACTATTTCACTGCTTTGTCAGAGAATATTGCGGCTGCAATACTCCCTTGTGACGCACTCGTTGCGGGGCGCCACACAATCATCACAATACACAACACTGAATCCAATGTCACTGCTACGTGTTGGCCCCCATGCTGCAAACACATGATGCTTACTGGCTGCTCTTGTGTTCAAGATTAAAATACCTTCTATGCTAAGGCAAGGGTTATGTTACATTCTAAATATTTGGGCACTGGTGTTGGGCTCATGTGCCAAACCAGAGTGTGCCCTAACCAGAGGGTATGCGCCCACCATAACCTTTGACCGTTTCCTTCACGTCCTCATAAAATTCATACACACACAAGGTTTTTTTTTCCCTCTGTTGTGTGCCTTTGCTAAAATTTGTCTGTTTTCATGTTTGTGATTACAGATTATGAGGACTCTGTGTCTGGGGACGCTCCACAGTCCCCACCGGCGCCCGGGACACCTCCACCACCTGCCCCAGAGGGTCTAGCCAGTCCCTCCCCACCTGGGACTCCACCAGCCCTGGAGGGCCCAGCCACTCCCTCCCCAGCAGGGACTCCATCAGCCCCAACGGGCCCAACCACTCCCTCCCCAGCAGGGACTGAACATATGGTTGCACCCAGCCCTGGAGCCCTGGGAGCACCACACCACCCCAGCATCTCAAGCTCCCCTGGTGGCCACACACCCTTCCCTTCAGCCTGCTGCTGCAGTGTATGGTTTGTAAGTGTCTGCTAAGGCCTACCAGCTTGCTAATGTAGTTATTGTTGTGTTTTCCACACACACGTATGTGAGTCCTGTTTTTTTTTTTAATATTTTGGATGAAGGAGAAGGAGCCCGTGCTGCCGGCTGGGTTGTCAGCCCATCTCCTCAAGATGTGACCCGGGAAGGTTATGTGCTGTGTATGTATAATCACTAACAAGTCGATCAAACATCCACACACACATACACAGGTAACTCACTAATGTCCTTCTTTCCCATACAGGTGTACCAACCATTCAGGAGCTGCTGCTGGCTCACCAGGAGGCACAGCAGCATATCGAGAGGGCAGACCAGGAAGGGCAGCAACACCTTGCCCGCTTGGGTGCCATGATACACGCCCTCCAGACAGCCCAGTCCGGCATGGGCCCTAACCTATCACCACCCACCTAATAATGGCACCACACTCCCCTAACCATTGTTGTCCATGTTGGACCATTGTTTTTCCCCGTTGCCATGTTGGCACCTTTTTTTGTTAGGCCACGTTGGCCTCTTTTCTTATAGTGTTCCACATAGGGAAAGTGGGTAGTCTGTCTTGGCTACTCCTAAGCTCACCAACGTTTTAGGATTGTGATGGCAATGTTTTCTCAACATGTTGTTGTGTAATAAAAATCTTGCCAGCTACATCCTGTGTCATCCCTAGTTGCAACACACACAGGTTAAATTTTGTGAGTTTAATTTTCACCATTGACACTGGGCCACAGTTTAGCTAGAGCTATATGGTGTCACATACTAAACATGTCACCATACTGGACTATTACAGCCGCCATGCGCCCCAGTATGACATTAATGTCTCCTATATGACACCCACATAACCCAACACACACACACACACATATTGGTGTACATGACACAGATATGGACAGTGTTGAAGAAATTAAAGATTTTTTTTTATGATTTTCATTTTTAAAAAAGTAAAAGGGCCACACCTGGCCAATCAAATTGAAACAAAAAGTTGTTGCCAAGGTTGTGCATTGGCTAGTAGTTCTCTTGTTCTTCCTCCTCCTCTGCTGGATAAGACAACGGGGCCTCCCCCTTCTCATACACCCAGTGACCTTGAGATATTGAAGCTCTACTGGGCTGTTTCCTTGGGGGAGGTGGAGTATCATGAGTTTGTGGCCTGCTCACCATGCGTCTGGCGGGCGCAGTGGGCCCTGGGGTGGTCTTCCGGGGAACGTCCACGACGCCCCCCATCACAGAGAACCATCCACGCCCGCCTCCAGGACACGAAACATGGCCCGCTCGGCGATGTTCCGCTGCTCTGGCTCCATGCGGGCCAGCATCTCACTGGCGATGTACCCGAACCCAGAGCCGGGGGTCCTCTCAAGATCAAGGAGGGCCCGTTTTGCCTAGGTACCCAGCTCCATGTTGGGTGGGGCTGGTGGTCTACGACATCTGATCTCAGAGCTGGGACCTGGGCCCGGCCCCCCACCACTGGTCCCGGGCACTGGCTCTGCGGCTGATGTTGATGGGAGAGCCTCACCAGCTGCTGGCTCCTCTTCACTGGAGCCAGGCACCAGAGGGCCTGAAAAACAAACAAACAAAAAAAAAAATAAGCAACATGTTGCAATTTAATTGAATTTAATTGAATTTGATATCACAACCAAACACCACAGGCAACATAGAGCCAAGTTCACCAAGGCTAACATCAAAAGCCACAGGAGCAGAGTTTAGAGAAGAAAAAGCCTAACAAGTACACAAGAGCAGTATACTCACCTGAGGGTCCACATTGATATGTAAAGTGGCCACAAATAACACAAAATAAACCAACACAGACCACAAAACAGATAGAAAAGAACAGTGAACAGGATTGGTGGTTGAAAAGCACAATGGTGACTACCACATGTGCTGCAAACCCCACATCAGTGCAAAAACCATGCTGGGTAGATCAAACACACAAACACAATTACCCACCTCCTGCGACGGGGCAGGGCCTTGGGCCGCAGCTACAGCTGGTTGCGGGTGGCGTCTGCTGCACCGTGTTCCACGAGGCCCCTCTTGGCCCAGGATGAAGCTGAGGAGGTCATCGTATCAGAGAGTTGGCCTAGGAACCTCCACCGTTTGTGGGTTTTGTTCAACACGGTACACAGGCTTTTGATCTTCTCCGCAACCAGCACCGCTGTCCAGTTCTTTTGAGGTTGGAGCCGGTTACACAGCTCCACCAGCGGCATGTAGGCCGCAGCCCACGCTGCCTGATCATGATACGTAGGCAGTGACACCCGTTACAGGCATTCGTGTGAATTGGGTCACAAACCCGTGATACTCAGCCATCTGAGAAAAAGAAAGGAAAAGAAAAAAAAGGTCATGCAAACAAACACATGGGCATCAGAGGTCACACCCTACTCTGTGTGTCCAGCCCATGTCCTGCAAGACTAATAACATGTGTTCTGGTGGTAAGGTTGGCTGGGGCAAATCATTGTTGGCGTTAACGTGGGTCCATACATGGGCCATGTTGGACAGGTGACGTGATATATGTATTTGAGACCACTGCACTTCAATATGTCAAGGTCTATCATTACAAATGCCACACATTGTGTAACTAAGGACATTTCAACACAGACACACACATCAGATACACACATAATTTGGGCTAAACATAGTGCTGGAGTACACATATTGTCCTGCCAAGAATCTCAATGAACATTATGTGTGCTACAGGACACTGAGTGTATTTACGATGTGTACACGTCGCTAAATACACTTCTACATGATGCTACCTGAAGCCGGACCTAATGTGCACAAACATCAGCCAACATATAGGTGTACAGCACACAGAAAATAACGTCTAGAAGTTCCCAATAGCATGTGCCCCCACTTACCGTCTTACAGAGAACTTGTGATGAAACACTACTGTGGAGACCCGGGGGTCAGTGGGTGCTCTCGTCCGCAGGCCCAGCCGCCTTTACAAAAGACAACGTGGACCAGGGCTCATCCCCAACTGAACGCCCGAGCTCCTTAACCGTGGGCGGAACACTACTCAGACAACACAGGGTGAGGGAATCACAATATTAAGGCTTTATTGGATCCCCAAACAGTTAACAGCATATAACGCATAACCAGCAAAACACAACAATGTAACAGGCAACAGAGTCTCACCCTTCCGCTGGCTCACCAGGCTTTAGAATGTAGCACAGCAAAGTCTGTAGCCAGGTGACTATCATCCCAACCTGGGTTGCTTCCTTATCCTTATGCAGTCTTTATCACAGCCGAATCCGATAATCCTGATGCTGAAGTCCTTGTGAATCTATAGTCCATGTTCTGGTCCCCTTTGTCGGCACCGAAATGCCTAGGCCTGGGGTTATGGCTTGCTAACCGGACACAAAGACCCTAGATTAGCTGCCTGTATCCAATCTTCAATCTCTCCCCTGGTCAAAGTGAAAATTCCTCTTTATGTACCCTCAGCCCTCATTGCAGGATATTGGGGATGTCACGATTGGTGGAATAAAACTGTCTTTTCATTGGCTGGACCTCAAGTCTCATTTAACATATTTTTAGAAGTATTGCAATCCTGAAATAGAGAGCCAAATGCTGATTGATATAGCACCAAGCAGTGATACAATGGAATGTTAGTATGAGACATTGAGTCTGCAATCAATGACACTTAAACATTAGTAGCTGCAGCGATGTACATAGAGTCAGGGATCCACAAGGTAACATACAATGGCATACAATTAGCATAATTAAGTTCTCTGGTCTTCTATGACAAACAAGTTAGATAATTACATTACCATGCTAAACTTAAACCACAGTAATCTATGAAAATACTGTAGGACATTCTCCTTGGCCATTTACAAGTTTACAAACCAAAATACAATCTGGCCAGATTTTAAGAATTTAACCCATTAAGTGACATATTCCAAGTTGCAACAAACTCCCATACTGTCTGGGTTACATAAGAAATAATCATATGTTCTACATTGAAGGAGTCCATTTCGTCACAACTACTAGCTCAATGCACATTCAAGTCGGGGCAGGGGTTACGCCCCACCACGTGCTTATTTAAACACAACCTGACCAATCACAAAAGCACAATTGCACCTAAAGATTGGTCCCACCTGCGTACGCCCAGGCGGCTACGTCGATTACAAGACGCCGCTGCGTTCTGATTGGTTGCTTCACATATAAAATGCGTTCAAGGCCGATGTCGGACACGCTTGCTGCCCAGAGTCATTAAGTAAGTACTGATGTGCAAACATGATCTTACCATTTGGGGTCGCTATTGTGTAGGTGACGCCCAAGTGGTGGTATATGCAGTTACTCGTGTTTTTTGAGGCCATATATACTATTGTGTGCTGACAAATGGATGCATGAGTGTTTTCCCAAACCAAACCGTATCCTCTTTGAAAAGCCATTTTGCCTTTGCCATACAGGAACATGTTTGAAGGATGCGTGTGTCTTTAGTTGCGGGGAGCATCTGAATTGAGGACACATAGTACTGTCGTGGACCACACACAATGGGACGTTTAAGAAAAAAAAAAAAAGATGTGGAGTGCGGCGTGTGGCATCTGAGAATGTCGGGCTCTGGACAGCCTGCATTCACAACACATCAGAGAAGTCTATTGGACATGATGAGTATTCAATAGTCTGCTTCGTGGCGTGATATTTTGAGCATGAGACACAAAGGCTGGGGTACGTGTATAATGAATTGTATAGATGCGTTATCAAAACATATGTAACTAATATGAACTACGTGTAGGGCCATGTCTTGTGGTCACACATGAGCTTTATGACCACGTATCAGGCCTTAGCCTCATGATGCGTTGCAATTGACAAGGGAGATGTATTGTACAGGAGGGCCAGGGGTGTCGAGTGACCAGGTTTGGGTATCAGCCTGTGCAATGCCGCGGTTTGTCCCTGGAATGGGGATATATATGTGTGTGGGCTGCTGTTCACAGTTGGGTATGCTGTGGTAAAGTAGGCAGGAGATGTATAGGGAAGGAGGTGGTGTGTGTAGATGATGTGTGATGAAGTGTTCTTGTACTGATGTTTCTTTTTCACTTTTGCAGGGGTTGGTACGTGAGATGATGTTCGACCCTGATGGAGATGTTATCATGGCTCTTGCCTTGGTGGAAGAGCAATTGTGGCTGGAGGATAGATATGAAAGGTTGCCGGCTCGCAGACCACGGTGTGTGTGGACTTGGGATTGGCTTTGCCGCCGGGACTCCCAGAGCCACATGCAGCTGGTGCGTGAGCTGGAGGATCCTAGTCTGCATGATTTCAGGAACTACCTCCGTATGTCTGAGGACTCTTTCACATACCTTTTGGAACGCATAAAGCCATTGATAGCCCATCAAGACACTGTGATGCGTCGAACTGTGCCACCTGAGGAGCGTTTGGCAGTAACTTAGCAGTTCCTGGCTACAGGTCGGTCAAGGACCGACCTGCAATACACTTCACGTGTATCACTGTCCCTGCTGAGCCGCCTGATCCCCAAGACGTGTGAGACCATCTGGAGTAGTCTGCTGCCATCCTATATGCAGTTTCCATCAACACCCGCTGAAAGGATGGATGTAGCCAGAGGGTTTGAGGACCGCTGGCAATTTCCAAACTGCGGCGGTGCATTGGATGGTAAGCACGTTAGGATAACTAAACCCCCAAACTCAGGGTCTTTGTATTACAATTACAAAGAATATTTTAGAATTGTCCTCATGGCCCTGGTGGATGCGAACTATGAGTTCCTCTACGTGGACGTTGGAATGAACGGCCATATCTCAGATGGGGGTGTGTTCGCAACACTGCTCCTTGGCGCAAGACCTAAACTGAACTTGCCCTCAAATGAAGAGACAACCCATCATCTTAACCAACTTTGCGTTTGTGGGGGATGAAGCCTTCCCACTTCACGTAAACGTACTACGGCCATATACCCAGAGGACCCTTAGTTCTGAGCAGAGCCTTTTCAATTACCGGCTATCCCGGGCTCGCCGTGTGGTTGAAAATGTGTTCGGGATCATGGCCAATACATTCCGGGTTTTTCATACACGTCCGCATATGAAACTGGAATCTATTGATGTGGTAGTGCTGGCCTGCTGTGTGCTGCATAACTTCCTGCGTCGTAGGGATCGGTCATCATACACGCCGGCAAGTTATGTGGATTCAGTGGACCCCACAACATGGGAGGTCCGTCCAGGGGATTGGCGTGCTACCGACCATGGTGTTGCGCCACTCCAGCCGCTGAGCCAGGGTCGGACTCAGCAGGATGCCAGGAACAGTAGAGACGCATACTGCTCCTGTTTTAATGGCCCTGGGGCAGTGGCCTGGCAGCACCAGCAGGTGTAGGGTGGCTGGTGCTATGAGGCATCAACATGATGAGGATGGTGTAGTCACCAGGGCTGCACCAAGAGGAATTTGTTTGGGTTTTTGTGTGTGCACAATCTTTAGCTAGTTAGTTAGTTATTGACGTGGTTTTTTTTGGTGCACACTTTGCCATGTTTATTGTTTTACCTTATTTCTCATCATGTTCCATTTCTTTGTGTGATGTTAACACTTCTGTTTTCTGTTATTTTGTGTGTGTTGTTGTCCTTATTTTTTTAGTGAACAAACTTAATAACTTTATAAAGTTGGATCCAAAAAACTACCTGTGTGTGTCGTTACTTGGGGATACAGGGCAGTTGCACATAGTTTTATGCTGTGCACAGAGGTATGTGACCCATCCAAAGCTATTGGTGGGTCCGTGAAACATTGTGTGTTAATATGCAGTACCCAGGTTCAGCCATTTGGGCAAGAGAGTATGGCGCAACTGTGTGCACATATCCATTGTGATGTGTTGTGGCCACAGGGGCACGTGTCCACACACATTCACCAAGCAATGGTTTTTGTGGGGGATGTAGGTACAGTCCATTACACACAAACATGTGTACACAAACATACTTCAGTGGTGACATGGCATGGACCAATGTAGCCACATATGTGCAAAGTATTGTGTGTATGTTCCCACCTTCAGCTACAGACGCACAAATAGCAAACCATTGTGTAGTGTAAGCCATTGTCCTGCTCAAAACCGCTCCTGTGTGATGCTTGAGCAGCTCGAAAGTGTCTCGCAGCAGCCACTTGTCACAACACGAGCATGTATTCCTTGAAAACTCAGCGACAATGGCGTCACGTATTAGCCAGCCTTCCAGACCAGGCTGGCCAATCAGGACGCTATTGCGTTGTCCAATGAGCGTGTTTGGGGCGTGGTGAAAAACAATTTGGCACACCTATGTTTTCGCTGCGCTGAACAGGTACGCCCACATTCCTTTGGTGATTGTGGCGTGTGAGGTGGCGACTGGAGTCTACCGAATGTTTCCCGCTGTTGGTGTGTCAACGTCCGAGGCGACACATCGCCTTAGGTTGAGGGCGAAATTGCGGCGTGTAAAAGCGCCTTCGGCGTTTGGAGGCAACCATGAAAAATGTGCACGCGCACGTTAGATTTCCTCCGATCGCTGCCAAAAGTTACGTTGTGTAAAGGTACCCTAACAAGAGCTCTTGGGTTTTACAGAGGATTTCTGAATGATTTGCACAAGCACAACTCTCCCTAGCAGCTGCTCACACTCACCCTACACTAGCTGTGTTCTGCATGCAATGCGCAGAAAACTGTGGAGGCAGGGCTTATATAGAGCCTATGAGTCATAGGCTATGATTCATGTATGACGCTGGGCAACCAGCCAGTCACAGTAATGCCACAATCAAGAAGGCTGTGGCATTACTATGATTGGCTAATGCTGGGCAGGAGATGTGAATATTGTGAGGCGAGTAGTGAAATACTCGCTATGTTTTGAGTACCGCAAGTACCGCATTACTCGCCGAGTACCGAATACTTGCTATTATACTCGCTCATCGATAGCTGCAATGAAACCAAAAGTGAAAAATTTAAAGGGGTCTGAATACTTTCTGTACCCACAGTATGTGAGTACTGTATACTCCTTTTACTGAAAGTAAACAGCTTTCTTTTATGAATTATAGAAGACTAAGAATAACTAAAGGAAGCAAACACTTACAAAATGAAAGAATGTAGTCTTTCGTTAGTCTTCATTTCATAGATTTTCATCGTATTCTTTAAATATGCCCCTTGGGTGCTTTCTCCTCTACTGGAGAGCTGGAAAAGGAAAATTCTTTCAACCTTACTGTGATTTTCTTTTCCTGGATAATAGTCAATGTATAAACTCCAGATTTCCCTTCCAAAGCACTTCTTATTTCCTTTATTGCTATATAACTTGCTTGCCTTATGGGTTTTCTCCTATATAAATATCAAAGGTCTTATTTTCACATAAGGAAACGTCTGAAGCAGCACATTTAAATGCCTTCGGCCATGCTCACGTTACATATGACGCAAGTTACGATGCGCTGGCATAACAAAGAGGACATACTGTGATTTTATAATAGAATCTCACCATGCCCTAAAAAGACTAATTATTTCACTTTTGTGGATTGAGCATAAAAAGAAAAAAATCACAAACAATGGTGTACATGTGTTTGTGCAATAATTAGTTTTTTTTTTTTCAATAATGGTTTGGATGATAACCTTACAGGGGTGATCAAAGGTACTCAAACAAATGCAATAAATTTAAAGACAGAAAGCAAAGTAAAAAAAATTTAAATAAATAATAAAAATAATAATTTAAAAGACAACCACAATTTTTTTAAGTGGTGTAAAACCTTTTGCAAATAAGTTTGAGACTGGTATATGAAAAGTGAGTCTTGTCAAATATCTCCTAAAATATGACTAAGGCGGCCGTCACACGTAAAGATTTAGCTAACGATGTCGTAGACGATGTCAAATTTGCATATCGTCCGAACGACGCGCAAGATCGCTCATCATAACGCTACACCCACAGACATCGCTCAGACGATTCCCCGATCCACCCATCCAGCGATCGTCTGAGCGATGCACTTATCATCAGTGGACATCGTTCATCAAAGAGTCACACAGAAATCTCCTAAACGATGTGGGAGCAAATGTGGGCGTCATTGGAGCCCATAGGCGTGGTTCATGGTCTCCAAGCTGCGCCCCTCACTACACCATTGGTGCTCAGTACTGCGTCCTCATTGGGTCAGATGTCCTTCGAAACATGGCGGCCTCATCTCCAGAATGTCCTGTGATGTTGGTCGCAATGTATATGTGTGCTGTACCACATAACTAATTTTGAATGGGGAAAAGGTACAGAACGCCATCCCCCACGTGGCAGCGCGCCGTGTTGCCGCCATTACTGAACTGCAATGTACATGGGAGGAGCTAGCACCTTGCAGGCGGAATGAAACTGAAACCAACTTCATTCCGTCAGGACCGCCCCTTGCGTGACATAACAACACTCAAAGGCGACCTACGCGGCGTTAACAGGGCAATAACCACTTTTTGTGTCACCTACGAAACAATATCCCATGGGCGTGACGTAACGCCGCGTTGTGTGTGCCGCGCCTGGCAACATTGTTTGGGTGTATGACAAGGTGGACACTATAGCAGGGTCGTGTACCACGCAGGTTCTATTATCAAGTCGACGCACTTGTGGGTGCACAGTTCGGAGAAATTGTGCAGCCGACGCCTATGTGTGGTGCTGAAGACAGCTCTTTAAAAATGGCGCCCTGTGAGGGCAGCCAATGGCAACGCATCATCCTCCACCAATGCGAGCTAGTGGTGAAGCAGCCAATCCGAAACCATTACGGTGCACGAATTACAACTGAGGAGGCGAGGCAATAGGAAACTCCTGCCACGCCTACGTGCGGGATTTAGGCATCGCGCAGTTCCTACACGTGCATATGATCTCGGTTGTTTAGACACGCCGATTCAGTACATCTCATGAGGCGACATCGTCAGATCTGAGAACCGGACCTCAGATCACGATTTAGCGATTTGATCAGATATCGCTCGTCGTATCTCGCCGTCACACGCGCAGACATCGCTTACGTGATGTTTAATCTCCCGCGTTCAAGCGATATCTTGCACGATATCTTTACGTGTGACGGCCGCCTTAAAGGGATCCTGTCACCCGCAAAACACCTCTAAACCTATTAAAAGCTGTCCCTAGAGCATAGTAACACTTACCCTACACTCCTTTTAGCTCCTAAAAGCACCAAGTGAAATTGAAGATAAATGTTATTACAGTACCTCATTAGGGATGATAATGAGTGACTATAGTATTCATAGTCACCCTGGCAGGCTGTCCCCCTTCATGATATCACGCCTCCATAGGCGTGATCTTCTAATCAGATTAAAATGCGCGCCTCCCCACTCTGTGCTGTCTCGGCCTGGGCTGCAGTGTGCGGCTTGGTGACGCGAATCGCGTCATTTCTGGCGCCAGGTGACGTATGTAGTACACCCGCGCCGCTGTTAGCTTCAAGACCCACACTGCGCATGCGCAGTACGGCAGGAGAAGCCGAAGCCGAGTCTCGGCGTCGCTAGGCAACGATCGGCGTCTTCGGAAGGTGAGTATCGGCGCCCCCCTCCCAAACCAGCACATATATATGTGTGTGTAATCCACATGTATATATGGATTACACACACATATATATATATTAACTTTGATTAAGCATATTTCATATGTGCATCTATATATATATAGATGCACATATATATAGTTAGATTATATATATGTGTGTGTGTGTGCATGTATATATATATATATATATATATATATATATATATATATATATATATGTGTGTGTGTGCACATATATATAATATATATATGCACACACACACACAAATATATATATACTAGTAAAAAGGCCCTGAATGCATACTAAGGGGTGTGTGCGGGAGGAGCAGAGTACACTTCAGGAGACTCTCACATCTCTTCCCGGACTTCATCACCATGAAGGAGGAAGAAAAAACATCTATCCTGCTGGGAGAAGAAGAGAGAGCAGTGGAGATAGCAGTGCGGTATGTGAGCGAATGCCATAGACTGCGAGAAAAAGAGCTATGATGCCATGGACTCTATAGCCTCCACATTGGATCTGCCCCCATCCACCTTTCCTAAGCCATGGACTATAGCCCCCACCCTGGACTTGCCCCATCCACCTTCCCTATGCCATGGACTATAGCCCCCCCATCCTGGATCCATCCCATCCACCTTCTCTACAGCTCCTACCCAACATCCCCACAGTCCCTATCTCTATTCCCTTTATACAATTGATTTGGCAAAACTGAGATGTATTTGGTCCTGCCAATAAAGCTTCTTTGAACCTTGAATCTTGAATCTTGTATACAGGGGTGTGTGCAGGAGGAGCAGAGTATACAGGGGTGTGTGTGGGGGGAGCGAAGTATACAGGGGTGTGTGCGGGGGGAGTGGGGTATACAGGGGTGTGTGGGGGGGAGCGGGGCATACAGGGGTGTGTGCGGGGGGGGCGGGGTATACAGGGTGTGTGCGGGGGAGCGGGTATACAGGGGTGTGTGCGGGTATACAGGGGTGTGTGCGGGGTATACAGGGGTATACAGGGTGTGTGCGGGGTATACAGGGGTATACAGGGGTGTGTGCGGGGTATACAGGGGTGTGTGCGTGGTATACAGGGGTATACAGGGGTGTGTGCGGGGTATACAGGGGTATACAGGGGTGTTGCGGGGTATACAGGGGTGTGCGGGGTATACAGGGGTATACAGGGTGTGTGGCGTGGTATACAGGGGTATACAGGGGTGTGTGCGGGGTATACAGGGGTTGGTGTGCGGGGTATAAGGGTATACAGGGGTGTGTGCGGGGTATACAGGTACAGGGGTGTGTGCGGGGTATACAGGGGTATACAGGGGTGTGTGCGGGTATACAGGGGGTAACAGGGGTGTATGCGGGGTATACAGGGGTGTGTGCGGGGTATACAGAGGTATACAGGGGTTGTGTGCGGGGTTAAGTATCAGGGGTGTGTGTGGGGTATACAGGGGGTGTGTGGGGTATACAGGGGTATACAGGGGTGTGTGCGGGGTATACAGGGTATACAGGGGTGTATGCGGGGTATTACAGGTATACAGGGGTGTGTGCGGGGTATAGAGGGGTATACAGGGGTGTTGCGGGTTACGGGGTATACAGGGGTGTGTGCGGGGTATACAGAGGTATACAGGGGTGTGTGCGGGGTATACAGAGGTATACAGGGTGTGTGTGCGGGGTATACAGGGGATACAGGGGTTGTGTGCGAGTATGGGGGTATACAGGGGTGTGTGCGGGGTATACAGAGGGTATACAGGGGTGTTGGCGGGTATACAGGGGTGGGGTGTGCGGGGTATACAGGGGTATACAGGGGGTGTGCGTGGTATAGAGGGGTAAAGGGGTGTGTGCGGGGTATACAGGGGTATACAGGGTGTTGCGGGGTATACAGGGTGTTATACAGGGGTGTGTGCGGGTATACAGGGGTAAACAGGGGTGTGTGCGGGGTATACAGAGGGTATACAGGGTGTATGCGGGTATACAGGGGTGTGTGCGGGTATACAGGGGTATACAGGGTGTGTGCGTGGTATAGAGGGGTATACAGGGGTGTGTGCGGGGTATACAGGGGTATAGAGGGGAGAAGATTCAAGATTTAAGATTCAAAGAAGCTTTATTGGCAGGACCAAATACATCTCAGTTTTGCCAAAGCAATTGTATAAAGGGAATAGGGACTGTGGGGATGTTGGGTAGGAGCTGTAGGGAAGGTGGATGGGATGGATCCAGGATGGGGGGGCTATAGTCCATGGCATTGAGGGGAGTGTGGGGGTATACAGGGGGGTGTGTGGGGTATACAGGGGTATACAGGGTGTGTGCGGGGTATACAGAGGTATACAGGGGTGTATGCGGGTATACAGGGGGGTGGGGTATACAGGGGTGTGGTGGTGTGGGGTATACAGGGGTATACAGGGGTGTGTTGCGGGGTATGCAGGGTATACAGGGGTGTGTGCGGGGTATACAGGGGTGTGTGCGGGGTATACAGGGGTATAGAGGGGTGTGTGCGTGGTATACAGGGGTATACAGGGGTGTATCGGGGTATACAGGGGTGTGTGCGGGGTATAGAGGGGTATACAGGGGTGTGTGCGGGGTATACAGGGGTATACAGGGGTGTGTGCGGGGTATACAGGGTATACAGGGGTGTGTGCGTGGTATAAGGGGTATACAGGGGTGTATGCGGGTATACGGGTTGCGGGGTATACAGAGGTATACAGGGGTGTGTGCGGGGTTAGATACAGGGGTGTGTGTGGGGTATACAGGGGGTGTGGGGGTATACAGGGTATACAGGGGTGTTAGGGTATACAAGGTATACAGGGTGTATGCGGGTTTACAGGTGTGTGCTCGGGGTCATACAGGGGGTGTGTGCGGGTATACAGGGTGTGTGCAGGGTATCTATTACAGGGTATACAGGTTGTGGTGGGTAACAGTAGTGATACAGGTGGTTGCGGGTATACAGGGTGTGTGCGGGTAATACAGGTGTGTTGTGCGGGTGAAGACGGGTGTGCGGGGATACAGGGGAATACAGGGGGTGTGTGCGGGATCAAGGGGTATAACAGTGTTTTTGCGGGTAACACGTGTTATACTAGGTGTAATTGTGTGTTTTTTAAGTGATAGAGGGGGTGCGGGTATACGGTGGTGTGCGGTATACAGGTGTGTGTGGGTATACAGGGGGGTTGTGGGGTAACAGGGGTAATACAGGGTGTGTGCGGTATACAGAGTATACATGTGGTGTATACGGTATATTACAGGGTGTGCGGTATACAGAGGTAATACTAGGTGTGTGCGTGGTATAGAGGGGTATACAGGGGTGTGTGCGGGGTATACAGGGGTATAGAGGGGAGAAGATTCAAGATTCAAGATTCAAAGAAGCTTTATTGGCAGGACCAAATACATCTCAGTTTTGCCAAAGCAATTGTATAAAGGGAATAGGGACTGTGGGGATGTTGGGTAGGAGCTGTAGGGAAGGTGGATGGGATGGATCCAGGATGGGGGGCTATAGTCCATGGCATAGAGGGGAGTGTGCGGGTATACAGGGGTGTGTGCGGGTTTACAGGGGGTGTGTGCGGGGTATACAGGGGTATACAGGGTGTGTGCGGGGTATACAGGGTATACAGGGTGTGTGCGGGTATACAGGGGTATACAGGGGTGTGTGCGGGGTATACAGGGGTATACAGGGTGTGTGCGGGGTATACAGGGTGTGTGCGGGTATAGAGGGTGTTGTGCGGGGTATACAGGGTGTGTCGGGTAACAGGGTATAGAGGGTGTGTGCGGGTATACAGGGGTATACAGGGTGTGTTTCGGGGTATACAGGGTGTGTGCGGGGTATACAGGGGTATATAGGGGTGTGTGCGGGGTATACAGGGGTATACAGGGGTGTGTGCGGGGTATACAGGGGTATACAGGGGTGTGTGCGGGGTATACAGGGTATACAGGGTGTGTGTGCGGGGTATACAGGGGTATACAGGGGTGTGTGCGGGGTATACAGGGTATACAGGGGTGTGTGC
Source organism: Allobates femoralis (assembly GCA_033576535.1). Classification (NCBI taxonomy): domain Eukaryota; kingdom Metazoa; phylum Chordata; class Amphibia; order Anura; family Aromobatidae; genus Allobates; species Allobates femoralis. Next base: position 486,044,406 of record JARQOC010000004.1, on the reverse strand, counting down.
GGGGTATACAGGGGTGTGTGCGGCAGAGTATAGAGGAATGCAGGGGTTAAAAAAAAAATATATATATGCTCACCTCTCCCCGAGCCCCCGCCGTCTCCCGCCGTCTTCCTGCAGGCTCTCGGTGGCTCCCGGTGGCTCCCGCAGGCTCCGGGTGTCTGCAGAGGTCTTCTACTGCAGTACAGGACCTGTGGTGATGTCACAGTCACGTGACACCAGGTTACCATGGAGTAACCTGGTGTCACCGTGACTGTGACATCACCGCAGGTCCTGTAGTGCAGAAGAAGACCTCTGCAGAGACCGGGAGCCTGCGAGAGCCACCGAGAGCCTGCAGGAAGACGGCGGGAGACGGCGGGGACTCGGGAGAGGTGAGCATATATATATTTTTTTTTTAACCACTGCATTCCTCTAATGCATAATTTTTTTTTTTTTTTTTTTAATTGTAGTGCGGCTGCGGCTCGTGATGACGCTGCGCGTCATCGCTCGCAGTGCCGCAAAGGAGCTTGGGATTCGGCTACAGTGCCCAAATTCCAAACTCCCGATTATCTATATATATCTATTGTATGTATACAGAGTATATATACATGGTGCATATATAGATATGGTGAATATATATATATATATATATATATATATATATATATATATATATATATACCCAAGTGTATAGATGCATCATATTTCTAGATGCGTCATATATATACTGTATATATGTGATGCATCTATAGGAATGATGCATTTATTAACTGTGCATATATATGCATATATATGCGTGTATCTATTCAAATGCATGTATATATATATATGCGTATATGCGTATATATATATATATATATATATATATATATATATATATATACTAGCTGTGAGCCCGATGCAAATGCACCGGGATTCTAGAACGTGCATTAATTTGATTATAGTAGATATAGCTGTTAGCCTGATGCAAATGCATCGGGTGTCTAGAATATGTTTGTTTTTTTAAACATTTTTAAATAATAATCCAATTATTCCAATGACATCTTTACACTAACTACATATATTTGTATTGTTGATATCATTTAAGGAAAATTGAATGTCCTTATAATGTACCCTACGATGTATTACAAAGATATAGACATGTTTGTTATTGATATCAATAATAGTAACAGCTCACTGAATACTTAAGGACATCGAATGTGCATACATAATACCAATAGCATGAATACCAATACCATCATCAATACCATCATCAATACCATCATCCATACCATCATCCATACCATCATCAATAGCATCATCAATAGCAATAATATTAGCAATAGCATTATTATCAGCAGTAATAGCAGTATTAATAGCATTATTAGCAGTATTATGAGCATTAATAACAGTATTAATAGCATTAATAGCAGTATTAATAGCATAAGAGCAGTATTAATAGCATTAAGAGCAGTATTAATAGGAGTAATAGCATTATGAATAGCATTAATAGCATTAGTATGTGCATTAATGGCATTAATAATAGCATTAATAGCATAATTAATAACATTAATAGCATAAATAATAGCATTAATAGCATTAGTATTAGCATTAATAGCATTAAAAATAGCATTAATAGCAATTATTTTGCATTAATAGCATTATTATTACATTAATAGCATAATTATTAGCATTAACAGCATTATTATTAGCATTAATAGCATTATTAATAGCATTAATAGCATGAATATTAGCCTTAATAGCATTATTTAGAGCATTAATAGGATTATTATTAGCATTAATAGCATTAATATTAGCATTAATAGCATAATTATTAGCATTAATAGCATTATTATTAGCAGTAATAGCATTATTATTAGCATTAATAGCATTATTAATAGCATTAATAGCAATAATAATACAATTAATAGCATTAATAATACAATTAATAGCATTAATATTAGCATTATTAGCATTAATATCATTATTAATAGCATTAATAGCATGAATATTAGCCTTAATAGCATTAATAATAGCATTATCATTATCATTATTAGCATTAATATTACCATAAATAGCATAATTATTAGCATTACTAGCATTATTAGCACTAATAGCATTATTAATAGCAGTATTTAGCATTAATAATAGCATTAATAATTATTAATAGCATTATTAGCATTAATAGCATAATTAGTAGCATTTGTAGAATTTGCATTAATAGCATTAATAGCATTAATATTAGCATTAATAGCATAATTAATAGCATTAATAGCATTATTAATAGCATTAATAGCATTATTAATTGCAAGAATAGCATTATTAATAGCATTAATAGCATAATTAATAGCATGAATAGCATAAATAATAGCATTAATAGCATAAATAATAGCATTAATAAAATTAATAGCAATATTATTAGCATTAAGAATAGCATTAATAGCATGATTATTAGCCTTAATAGCATTAATATTAGCATTAATAGCATTATTAGCATTATTATTAGCATTAACAGCATTATTATTAGCAATAATAGCATTATTAATAGCATTATTAGCATTATAACATTATTAATAGCATTAATAACATTATTGGTAGCATTAATAGAAGTATTAATAGCATTATTAGCAGTATTATTAGCATTAATAGCATTATTAATAGCATTAATAGCATGAATATTAGCCTTAATAGCATTAATAATAGCATTATTATTATCATTATTAGCATTAATATTACCATAAATAGCATAATTATTAGCATTAATAGCATTATTATTAGCACTAATAGCATTATTAATAGCAGTATTAGCATTAACAATAGCATTAATAGCATTATTAATAGCATTAAAAGCATGATTATTAGCTTTAATAGTATTAATAATATGATTAATAGCATTATTATTAGCATTATTAGCATTAATAGCATAATTAGTAGCATTTATAGAATTTATATTAGCAGTAATAGCATTAATAGCATTAATGGCATTATTATTAGCATTAATAGCATTAATAGCATAACTAATAGCATTAATAGCATTATTAATAGGATTAATAGCATTATTAATTGCAAGAATAGCATTATTAATAGCATTAATAGCATAATTAATAGCATTAATAGCATAAATAATAGCATTAATAGCATAAATAATAGAATTAATAAAATTAATAGCAATATTATTAGCATTAATAGCATTAAGAATAGCATTAATAGCATGATTATTAGCCTTAATAGCATTAATATCATTAATATCATTATTATTAGCATTAACAGCATTATTATTAGCATTAATAGCATTATTAATAGCATTATTAGCATTAATAACATTATTAATAGCATTAATAACATTATTGGTAGCATTAATAGAAGTATTAATAGCATTATTAGCAGTATTGTTAGCATTAATAGCATTATTAATAGCATTAATAGCATAAATATTAGCCTTAATAGCATTAATAATAGCATTATTATTATTATCATTATTAGCATTAATATTACCATAAATAGCATATCTATTAGCATTAATAGCATTATTATTAGCATTAATAGCATTATTAATAGCATTAAAAGCATGATTATTAGCTTTAATAGTATTAATAATATGATTAATAGCATTATTATTAGCATTATTAGCATTAATAGCATAATTAGTAGCATTTATAGAATTTATATTAGCAGTAATAGCATTAATAGCATTAATGGCATTAATATTAGCATTAATAGCATTAATAGCATAATTAATAGCATTCATAGCATTATTAATAGGATTAATAGCATTATTAATTGCAAGAATAGCATTATTAATAGCATTAACCCCTTCCCGCCCGGGCGCGCAGCGTATGCGCCATGGAAACATCACCGTTCCCGCCCGATGGCGCATACGCTGCGTCATCGCGGTTTCCCCCTTGCTGCGGCTCTATTAACCGGGTTCACGAAAGGGTTAATAGAGCCGCAGATAGGGGACAACCTCTAGATGACCCCACGGGAGGGGATTTCCCCCCCCCCCCCGTGGCTAGGAGCCCTCCGATTGGCTAGTTAATTAACAACTAGCCAAAAGTGATGATTGAAACATTACACCAATAGAAATTGGTGTAATGTTTTCAATCTGGCCATATCCTGATGCTCAAAGCATCAGGCATTGGCTGGGGCACTGTGAGGTGTGTGTGCCCCCCCCCCAATCTGATTGGGGGCTAGCATCCATGTGATGCAAGCCCTCCAATCAGATGTGCAGGGGGATGTTCACAATATGGCCACTGAGCTCATCAGCTCCACTCTGTCGGTGGACGCTGATGAGCGTGCACCCCTGCAGCCCTCCGCTGCCACCGACCGTGCCCATGTGGTGTGAGCCCCCCCACCGCCGCCGCCGATCGCCGCCGATCGCCGCCGCCGCCGCCGCTGCTGCCACCGCCCGCTGCTGCTGTGATCGTAAGTACCCGCTGCTGTGATCCGCTCCCTCTCCTCCTCCCCTGGTGTCCTCTCCCCCTCCCCCTTCCCCATTGTCCTCTCTCCCCCCCCCCTCCCCTTTTGTCTTCTCCCCCCCCCCCCTTCCCTGAGTTTGCTCTCTCCCCCTCCCCTGGGTTTGCTCTCTCCCCCCCTCCCTGAGTTTGGTCTCTCCCCCCTCCCCAGAGCTCGTTCTCACCGGTCCGGTCTGCTCGGTGTTGACCCCCTGACCGACCGCTGCCTGGCCCGAGTGACCCCCTGACCGACCGCTGCCTGGCCCGAGTGACCCCCTGACCGACCGCTGCCTGGCCCGAGTGACCCCCTGACCGACCGCTGCCTGGCCCGAGTGACCCCCTGACCGACCGCTGCCTGGCCCGAGTGATCCCCTGACCGACCGCTGCCTGGCCCGAGTGACCCCCTGACCGACCGCTGCCTGGCCCGAGTGACCCCCTGACCGACCGCTGCTTGGCCCGAGTGACCCCCTGACCGACCGCTGCCTGGCCCGAGTGATCCCCTGACCGACCGCTGCCTGGCCCGAGTGATCCCCTGACCGACCGCTGCCTGGCCCGAGTGATCCCCTGACCGACCGCTGTCTGGCCCGAGTGATCCCCTGACCGACCGCTGTCTGGCCCGAGTGATCCCCTGACCGACCGCTGCCTGGCCCGAGTGACCCCCTGACCGACCGCTGCCTGGCCCGAGTGACCCCCTGACCGACCGCTGCCTGGCCCGAGTGATCCCCTGACCGACCGCTGCCTGGCCCGAGTGATCCCCTGACCGACCGCTGCCTGGCCCGAGTGATCCCTGACCGACCGCTGTCTGGCCCGAGTGATCCCCTGACCGACCGCTGCCTGGCCCGAGTGACCCCCTGACCGACCGCTGCCTGGCCCGAGTGACCCCCTGACCGACCGCTGCCTGGCCCGAGTGACCCCCTGACCGACCGCTGCCTGGCCCGAGTGACCCCCTGACCGACCGCTGCCTGGCCCGAGTGACCCCCTGACCGACCGCTGCCTGGCCCGAGTGACCCCCTGACTGTCGTCGTCCGCCGCCCCTGACTGACCGTCGTCGTCCGCCGCCCCTGACTGTCGTCGTCGTCCGCCGCCCCTGACTGACCGTCGTCGTCCGCCGCCCCTGACTGACCGTCGTCGTCCGCTGCCCCTGACTGACCGTCGTCGTCCGCCGCCCCTGACTGTCGTCGTCGTCCGCCGCCCCTGACTGACCGTCGTCGTCCGCCGTCCCTGACTGACCGTCGTCGTCCGCCGCCCCTGACTGACCGTCGTCGTCCGCCGCCCCTGACTGACCGTCGTCGTCCGCCGCCCCTGACTGACCGTCGTCGTCCGCCGCCCCTGACTGACCGTCGTCGTCCACCGCCCCCTGACTGTCGTCGTCGTCCGCCGCCCCTGACTGACCGTCGTCGTCCGCCGCCCCTGACTGACCGTCGTCGTCCGCCGCCCCTGACTGTCGTCGTCGTCCGCCGCCCCTGACTCGTCGTCGTCCGCCGCCCCTGACTGTCGTCGTCGTCCGCCGCCCCTGACTGTCGTCGTCGTCCGCCGCCCCTGACTGACCGTCGTCGTCCGCCGCTCCTGACTGTCGTCGTCCGCCGCCCCTGACTGTCGTCGTCGTCCGCCGCCCCTGACTGTCGTCGTCGTCCGCCGCCCCTGACTGACCGTCGTCGTCCGCCGCCCCTGACTGACCGTCGTCGTCCGCCGCCCCTGACCGACCGTCGTCCCGAAAGTTACACCAGTTAACGTTCACATACACGCACACTAAACACACGTACACGCACACTAATAAAAAGTTTACTTTTTTTTTTTTTTACACACGCACACAGCACATACAACATGTCACGCCCGTCCCGCCCGTCCCGCTCATCAACGTCACAAAGGGTGTACTCGGCTGAGGAGGCATATGCTATACTTGCCTCCGATGCTGACAGTGAGGAAGTGGACCCCACGTTCCACTATTCCTCACATTCTTCCTCCGACAGTGAAATCTGCAGCAGTGACACCGACTCGCCACCACCACGAAGACGGCGGAGGACAAGAGATCATCCGGAGCCAGAGGAAGAGGAGTCGGAGTCCGAGGAAGAGGAGTCTGAGCCTGGAGAAGAGGAGTCGGAGGAAGACCCACAGCCGTCAGTGAGTAACCCTCCACCTGGTGCTAGGCATGCCCAACCTAGCACCAGGGCCCCTGTGTGGATCCCCGTCCCTGATCGGTACACTCCACAGATTCCTGATTTTATTCCCCAATCAGGAATCCTGTTTGAGGCCACAAACTTCAGGGAAATTGACTTTTTCAAAGTCTTTTTCTCTGAGGACTTTGTGAGGCTCATGGTGGAGCAGACGAACCTGTACGCCCAACAGTTTCTGGTCCAAAACCCAGATTCCATCTTTTCTTCTTGGACTCCTGTGGACTCTGGAGAAATTATGAAATACTGGGGTTTGATACTTCATATGGGGATTGTGATGAGACCAGAAATGCGCCAATGCTGGAGTACAGATACGTTTTTTCTAACTCCAGTGTACGGCGAGGTGATGGCCCGAAACAGATTCGACGCCATCCATAAATTTCTCCACTTCAGGGACAACACTGACAGCCTTCCCCGTAATGACCCGAATTTTGACAGATTGTTCAAAATTCGACCGGTCATCGACCACTTCAGCAGCAAGCAAACGGGAAATTTGTGTGGACGAATCCCTCGTCCTTTACAAAGGTAGGCTTAGTTTCCGCCAATACATTCCCAGCAAGAGGGCCAGGTATGGGATAAAGCTCTACAAGCTTTGTGAGAGTACCTCAGGGTACACTCACAACTTTAGAGTGTATGAGGGGAAGGATTCGAGGATTGAGCCCCCAGAGTGTCCCCCTGCTCTGGGGGTATGCGGGAAAATAGTGTGGGATTTGATCCACCCACTACTTGATAAAGGTTATCATCTATACGTTGATAACTTTTATACAAGTGTCCCGCTCTTCAGATCCCTCTCTGCCAGAACTACCGCCGCTTGCGGTACTGTGCGCAGAAACAAGAGGGATCTCCCTATGCCGCTAATTGAGCAGCCTCTCCCAAGAGGTGAGAGCCGAGCTCAATGTAGCGGCAACATGGTACTGGTCAAGTTCAAAGACCGAAGGGATGTCTTTATCTTGACCACGATCCATGGTCCCGGCACCAGGGCCACCACCACCAGAGGTACCCCAGGACAGGTCCACAAACCGGAATGTGTCCTGGGGTACAATAAGAACATGGGAGGAGTTGATCGTTCTGATCAAGTCCTCAAGCCCTACAGGGCCACGCGGAAAACGAGGAAGTGGTACAAAAAACTGGCCGTGTACATTGTCCAAATGGCAATGTATAATGCATACTTGCTGTCACGATGTGCAGGTCACACCACTAACACCTTTCTTGAGTTCCAGGTGAAGGTGATCAAGGCCCTGTTGAATGGAGGAGAACGAAGACCAAGAGAAGAAGGAGGACGAGAACGAAGACCAAGAGAAGAAAGAGGAAGACGAAGAGAAGAAGATGAAGGGGGCCCCAGCACTCCTGGAACTCGATATTCCCGCGTGGTACCAGGGCAACATTTTGCAGAGAAGGGGCCAAGAAAAAGGTGCCGGGTCTGCCATCAAAGGGGGAACAGAACGACCGTCCAAACCCAATGTAAAACGTGCCCTGACAAACCAGGTTTGTGTATCTTTGGATGTTTCGAAATCTATCACACGACCCCAGACTGACATGCACCCACAACATCATACACAAACACACACACACCCTGATGTACACTACAACACACCAACCTGACATACACACCCTGATGTACACTACAACACACCAACCTGACACACACCCTGATGTACACTACAACACACCAACCTGACACACACCCTGATGTACACTACAACACACCAACCTGACATGCACTACGATAAGTGCCCCCTTAGTCTTTACCATGGCTTTGGGGTCTTATTCCGGTGCTAGAACAAATCCCTTCCTGCAGAAAGGCCAGGCCTCGCCTCACGGTGACCTGTCCTTCTGAAAGGCTGGGTACAGTTGTGTAATTATATGTGTAATTATATTATATGTGTGATTATATATGATTATATGTGTATGGGTCACTTGTGGGGGAACTCCAATGTGTAGGCACACAGGGCTCTCCATACGCAACCTGGTGTTTGCTAACAATTGGAATTGTTAGCGGACACCATGTCGCGTTTGGAGAGCCCCTGTGTGCCTTAACATTGGAGCTCCCCCACAAGTGACCCCATTTTGGAAACTAGACACCCCAGGGAACTTATCCTGATGGGTAGTGGGCATATTGAACCCCCAGGTGCTTCACAAATAAATGGGAAAAAAAAAAAAAAGTGGAAAAAAAGTACTTTTTCGTTTTTACGGATTAATTTGTGAAGCACATGGGGGTTCAATATGCTCACAACCCATCAGGATAAGTTCCCTGGGGTGTCTAGTTTCCAAAATGGGGTCACTTGTGGGGGAGCTCCAATGCGTAGGCACACAGGGGCTCTCCAAACGTGACATGTGTCCGCTAACAAGTTGACCTGATTTTCCATTCAAATTGTTAGCGGACACCATGTTGCGTTTGGAGAGCCCCTGTGTGCCTACACATTGGAGTTCCCCCACAAGTGACCCCATTTTGGAAACTAGACACCCCAGGGAACTTATCTAGATGGGTAGTGGGCATATTGAACCCCCAGGTGCTTCACAAATAAATGGGAAAAAAAAAAAAAAGTGGAAAAAAAGTACTTTTTTCGTTTTTACGGATTAATTTGTGAAGCACCTGGGGGTTCAATATGCTCACAACCCATCAGGATAAGTTCCCTGGGGTGTCTAGTTTCCAAAATGGGGTCACTTGTGGGGGAGCTCCAATGTGTAGGCACACAGGGGCTCTCCAAACGTGACATGTGTCCGCTAACAAGTTGACCTGATTTTCCATTCAAATTGTTAGCGGACACCATGTTGCGTTTGGAGAGCCCCTGTGTGCCTACACATTGGAGTTCCCCCACAAGTGACCCCATTTTGGAAACTAGACACCCCAGGGAACTTATCTAGATGGGTAGTGGGCATATTGAACCCCCAGGTGCTTCACAAATAAATGGGAAAAAAAAAAAAAAGTGGAAAAAAAGTACTTTTTCGTTTTTACGGATTAATTTGTGAAGCACCTGGGGTTCAATATGCTCACAACCCATCAGGATAAGTTCCCTGGGGTGTCTAGTTTCCAAAATGGGGTCACTTGTGGGGGAGCTCCAATGTGTAGGCACACAGGGGCTCTCCAAACGTGACATGTGTCCGCTAACAAGTTGACCTGATTTTCCATTCAAATTGTTAGCGGACACCATGTTGCGTTTGGAGAGCCCCTGTGTGCCTACACATTGGAGTTCCCCCACAAGTGACCCCATTTTGGAAACTAGACACCCCAGGGAACTTATCTAGATGGGTAGTGGGCATATTGAACCCCCAGGTGCTTCACAAATAAATGGGAAAAAAAAAAAAAAGTGGAAAAAAAGTACTTTTTTTTTTTTACGGATTAATTTGTGAAGCACATGGGGGTTCAATATGCTCACAACCCATCAGGATAAGTTCCCTGGGGTGTCTAGTTTCCAAAATGGGGTCACTTGTGGGGGAGCTCCAATGTGTAGGCACACAGGGGCTCTCCAAACGTGACATGTGTCCGCTAACAAGTTGACCTGATTTTCCATTCAAATTGTTAGCGGACACCATGTTGCGTTTGGAGAGCCCCTGTGTGCCTACACATTGAAGTTCCCCCACAAGTGACCCCATTTTGGAAACTAGACACCCCAGGGAACTTATCTAGATGGGTAGTGGGCATATTGAACCCCCAGGTGCTTCACAAATTGATCTGTAAAAATTAAAAAGTACTTTTTTTTTCACAAAAATTTTGTTTTAGCCTAATTTTTTACATTTTCAAATGGCCAACAGCATAAAGTTCATCCTAAAATTTGTTGGGCAATTTCTCCTGAGTACATCGATACCTCATATGTGGTCATAAACAACTGTTTGGGCGCACGACAGGGCTCAGAAGGGAAGGAGCGCAATTTCCCTTTTTGAATGGAAAATTAGTTCCAAAAGTCAAATTGCGCTCCTTCCCTTCTGAGCCCTGCCGTGCGCCCAAACAGTTGTTTATGACCACATATGAGGTATCGATATACTCAGGAGAAATTGCCCAACAAACTTTAGGATCCATTTTATGCTGTTGCCCATGTGAAAATGAAAGATTTGAGGCTAAAAGAACATTTTTGTTGGAAAAATTTAAATATCCATTTTTTGTTTCCACTTTGCTTTAGTTCCTGTGAAGCACCTGAAGGGTTAATATTCTTCTTGAATGTAGTTTTGAGTAGCATGAGGGGTGCAGTTTTTAGAATGGTGTCACTTTTGGGTGTTTTCTGTTGTGTACACCCCTCAAACGGACTTCAAATGTGATGTGGTCAGTAAAAAAAATGGTTTTGTAAATTTTGGTGGAAAAATGAAAAATTGCTGATGAACTTTGAACCCTTATAACTTCCTACCCCAAAAAATTTTTTTTTCCAAAATTGTGCTGATATAAAGTAGACATGTGGGAAAATTATTTATCAACAATTTTGTGTCACATAACTCTCTGGTTTAGCAGAAAAAAAATTCAAAATTTGAAAATTTCGAAATTTTCAAAATTTTTGCCATATTTTTGATTTTTTCACAAATAAACGCAAAAATTATTGACCTAAATTTAATACTAACATGAAGCCCAATATGTCACGAAAAAACAATCTCAGAATCGATAGGATCGGTTGAAGCGTTCCAGAGTTATAACCTCATAAAGGGACACTGGTCAGAATTGCAAAAAAATGGCTCGGGCATTAAGGCTAAAATAAGCAAAAATGGGCTCGGGGGTGAAGGGGTTAATAGCATAATTAATAGCATTAATAGCATAAATAATAGCATTAATAAAATTAATAGCAATATTATTAGCATTAATAGCATTAAGAATAGCATTAATAGCATGATTATTAGCCTTAATAGCATTAATATTATCATTAATATCATTATTATTAGCATTAACAGCATTATTATTAGCATTAATAGCATTATTAATAGCATTATTAGCATTAATAACATTATTAATAGCATTAATAACATTATTGGTAGCATTAATAGAAGTATTAAAAGCATTATTAGCAGTATTATTAGCATTAATAGCATTATTAATAGCATTAATAGCATGAATATTAGCCTTAATAGCATTAATAATAGCATTATTATTATCATTATTAGCATTAATATTACCATAAATAGCATAATTATTAGCATTAATAGCATTATTATTAGCACTAATAGCATTATTAATAGCAGTATTAGCATTAATAATAGCATTAATAGCATTATTAATAGCATTAAAAGCATGATTATTAGCTTTAATAGTATTAATAATATGATTAATAGCATTATTATTAGCATTATTAGCATTAATAGCATAATTAGTAGCATTTATAGAATTTATATATTAGCAGTAATAGCATTAATAGCATTAATATTAGCATTAATAGCATTAATAGCATTAATAGCATAATTAATAGCATTAATAGCATTATTAATAGGATTAATAGCAATATTAATTGCAAGAATAGCATTATTAATAGCATTAATAGCATAATTAATAGCATTAATAGCATAAATAATAGCATTAATAAAATTAATAGCAATATTATTAGCATTAATAGCATTAAGAATAGCATTAATAGCATGATTATTAGCCTTAATAGCATTAATATTATCATTAATATCATTATTATTAGCAGTAACAGCATTATTATTAGCATTAATAGCATTATTAATAGCATTATTAGCATTAATAACATTATTAATAGCATTAATAACATTATTGGTAGCATTAATAGAAGTATTAATAGCATTATTAGCAGTATTATTAGCATTAATAGCATTATTAATAGCATTAATAGCATGAATATTAGCCTTAATAGCATTAATAATGGCATTATTATTATCTTTATTAGCATTAATATTACCATAAATAGCATAATTATTAGCATTAATAGCATTATTATTAGCACTAATAGCATTATTAATAGCAGTATTAGCATTAATAATAGCATTAATAGCATTATTAATAACATTAAAAGCATGATTATTAGCTTTAATAGTATTAATAATATGAAATGACACAGTTTCCATTCAGGTCCGCTAAGGCTGGGTTCACACTGTGGCAGCGTCCGGTCCGAGGCTGTCAGGAGTGACAGCCTGGACCGGAGTTTTGCTGCATAGAATACTATCGGGCTGCACGAAGCTGGATCGCGCCGGGTGGCAATTATCTGCCATCCGGCTGCTAGCTCGCCGGATGAATCCTGCAGAAGTGGGGATTTGTCTGCCGACTCCAAAAACGGTGCATGCAACGTTTTTGGAGTCGGCAGACAATTCCCCACTACTCCAGGATTCATCCGGCGAGCTAGCAGCCGGATGGCAGATAATTGCCACCCGGCGCGATCCAGCTCCGTGCAGCCCGATAGTATTCTATGCAGCAAAACTCCGGTCCAGGCTGTCACCCCTGACAGCCCCAGACCGGACGCTGCCGCAGTGTGAACCCAGCCTAAAAGGGCTCATAGAGTTACATGGCGGATGATGGTGGACGCTGATTGGTCGCTTATTGCCATAGAGAAACATGGCCATGTTTCTCTATGGGAAGAACCGACCAATCAGCATCCACCATCATCCGCCATGTAGCTCTATGAGGCCTTTGTGCGGACCTGAAGGAGAACTGTGTCTTTAGAAATGACTCAGTTCTCCTTCAGGTCCGCTAAAAGGGCTCATACAGTTACATTGCGGATGATGCTGGACGCTGATTGGTCTCTTGTTCCCATAGAGAAACATGGCCATGTTTCTCTATGGGAAGAAGCGACCAATCAGCGTCCAGCATCAACCGCCATGTAACTCTATGAGCCCTTTGAGCGGACCTGAAGGAGAACTGTGTCTTTAGAAATGACTCAGTTCTCCTTCAGGTCCGCTCAAAGGGCTCATAGAGTTACATGGCGGATGAAGCTGGACGCTGATTGGTCGCTTCTTCCCATAGAGAAACATGGCCATGTTTCTCTATGGGAAGAAGCGACCAATCAGCGTCCAGCATCAACCGCCATGTAACTCTATGAGCCCTTTGAGCGGACCTGAAGGAGAACTGAGTCATTTCTAAAGACACAGTTCTCCTTCAGGTCCACTTCTTTAATCGTCAGTCAGCGAATCGGACCGAAGAGAGAAGATCCAGGACCCGGAGCTCGCTAGAGGAAGAAAGAAGACCCCCGAGGCCGGAGGAAGAGGATGCCTGGGCCGGATAGAAGACTCGTGGCCCGGGCTGAAGGAAGAGGACGCCTGGGCCGGATGGAAGACTGGACTGGGCTGTGCGGACATTGTGGGGGTGGGGCTGTTGCGGACATTGTGGGGGGGGGGGGACTGTTTGGAAATTGGGGGTGGGCTGTGCGGACATTGTGGGGGGGGGACTGTTTAGAAATTGTGGGGTGGGCTGTGTGGACATTGTGGGGGGGGGCTGTGCGGACATTGTGGGGGTGGGCTGTGCGGACATTGTGGGGGGGGGGGCTGTTTGGAAATTGGGGGTGGGCTGTGCGGACATTGCGGGGGAGGGGGGCTGTTTATAAATTGTGGGAGGGGGCTGTTTGTAAATTGTGGGGGGGGCTGTTTGGAGATATTGTGGGGGTGGGGCTGTGTGGACATTGTGGGGGGGGGGGGCTGTGCAGACATTGTGGGGGTGGGGCTGTGCGGACATTGTGGGGGTGGGGCTGTGCGGACATTGTGGGGGGGGGCTGTGTGGAAATTGTGGGGGGGGAGCTGTGTGGACATTGTGGGGGGGGGGCTGTTTGGAAATTCTGGGGGGGGCTGTTTGTAAATTGCGGGGGGGGGCTGTGTGTGGACATTGGGGGGGGGCTGTGTGGACATTGTGGGGGGGGGCTGTGTGGACATTGTGGGGGGCTGTGTGGACATTGTGGGGGGGGGCTGTGTGGACATTGTGGGGGGGGGCTGTGTGGACATTGTGGGGGGGGGCTGTTTGGAAATTGGGGGTGGGCTGTACGGACATTGTGGGGGAGGGGGGCTGTTTGGAAATTGTGGGGGGGGCTGTTTGGAGATATTGTGGGGGTGGGGCTGTGTGGACATTGTGGAGGGGGGGCTGTGTGGACATTGTGGGGGGGGCTGTGCGGATATTGTGGGGGGGGTGTTTGGAAATTGTGGGGGGGGGGCTGTGTGGACATTGTGGGGGGGGCTGTGTGGACATTGTGGTAGGAGGCTGTGTGGACATTGTGGGGGTGGGGCTGTGTGGACATTGTGGGGGGGCTGTGCGGACATTGTGGGGGGGGCTGTTTGGACATTGGGGGGGGCTGTTTGGACATGGGGGGGGCTGTGCGGACATTGTGGGGGGGGGGGCTGTTTGAACATTGTGGGGGGGGGCTGTTTGGACATTGTGGGGGGGGGGGGGGCTGTGTGGACATTGTGGGGGGGGGGCTGTGTGGACATTGTGGAGGGGGGCTGTGTGGACATTGTGGGGGGGGCTGTGTGGACATTGTGGGGGGGGGCTGTGTGGACATTGTGGGGGGGGGCTGTGTGGACATTGGGGGGGGGCTGTTTGGAAATTGTGGGGGGGGGCTGTTTGTAAATTGTGGGGGGGGGTTGTTTGGAGATATTGTGGGGGTGGGGCTGTGTGGACATTGTGGAGGGGGGGCTGTGTGGACATTGTGGGGGGGGCTGTGTGGATATTGTGGTGGGGGGGCTGTTTGGAAATTGTGGGGGGGGGGCTGTGTGGACATTGTGGGGGGGGGGCTGTGTGGACATTGTGGGGGGGGGCTGTGTGGACATTGTGGGGGGGGCTGTGTGGACATTGTGGGGGTGGGGCTGTGTGGACATTGTGGGGGGGGGCTGTGTGGACATTGTGGGGGGGGGCTGTGTGGACATTGTGGGGGGGCTGTTGGGACATTGTGGGGGGGGCTGTTTGGACATTGGGGGGGGCTGTTTGGACATTGGGGGGGGCTGTGCGGACATTGTGGGGGGGGGCTGTTTGGAACATTGTGGGGGGGGGCTTGTTTGGACATTGTGGGGGGGGGGGCTGTGTGGACATTGTGGGGGGGGGCTTGTGGTGGACATTGTGGAGGGGGGCTGTGTGGACATTGTGGGGGGGGCTGTTGTGGACATTGTGGGGGGGGGGCTGTGTGGACATTGTGGGGGGGGGCTGTGTGTGGACATTGGGGGGGGGCTGTTTGGAAATTGTGGGGGGGGGCTGTTCGTAAATTGTGGGGGGGGGTTGTTTGGAGATATTGTGGGGGTGGGGCTGTGTGGACATTGTGGAGGGGGGGCTGTGTGGACATTGTGGGGGGGGCTGTGTGGGATATTGTGGTGGGGGGGCTGTTTGGAAATTGTGGGGGGGGGCTTGTGTGGACATTGTGGGGGGGGGCTGTGTGGACATTGGTGGGGGGGGCGTGCTGTGTGGACATTGTGGGGGGGGCTGTGTGGACATTGTGGGGGGGGCTGTGTGGACATTGTGGGGGTGGGGCTGTGTGGACATTGTGGGGGGGGGCTGTGCGGACATTGTGGGGGGGCTGTGTTGAACATTGTGGGGGGGGCTGTTTGGACATTGGGGGGGCTGTTTGGACATTGGGGGAGGGGGCTGTGTGGAAATTGTGGGGGGGAGCTGTGTGGACATTGTGGGGTGGGGGGGTGTTTGGAAATTCTGGGGGGGGGCTGTGTGGACATTGTGGGGGGGGGCTGTGTGGACATTGTGGGGGGGGCTGTGTGGACATTGTGGGGGGGGCTGTGTGGGACATTGTGGGGGGGGCTGTGTGGACATTGTGGGGGTGGCTGTTTGGAAATTGGGGGTGGGCTGTGCGGACATTGTGGGGGAGGGGGGCTGTTTGGAAATTGTGGGGGGGGCTGTTTGTAAATTGTGGGGGGGGCTGTTTGGAGATATTGTGGGGGTGGGGCTGTGCGGACATTGTGGGGGGAGCTGTGCGGACATTGTGGGGGTGGGGCTTTGCGGACATTGTGGGGGGGGGGCTGTGTGGACATTGTGGGGGGGGGCTGTTTGGAAATTGGGGGTGGGCTGTGCGGACATTGTGGGGGAGGGGGGCTGTTTGTAAATTGTGGGGGGGGCTGTTCGGAAATATTGTGGGGGTGGGGCTGTGTGGACATTGTGGAGGGGGGGCTGTGTGGACATTGTGGGGGGGGGGCTGTGTGGACATTGTGGGGGGGGGGCTGTGTGGACATTGTGGGGTTGGGGCCGTGCGGACATTGTGGGGGGGGCTGTGCGGACATTGTGGGGGGGGCTGTGCGGACATTGTGGGGAGGGGGGACTGTGTGTACATTGTGGGTTTGGGGGGGCTGTGCGGACATATTGTGGGGGTTTGGGGTGGGAGCGGGGCTGTGGGAGCGGGGCTGGGGGGCGGTGCTAGGCTGTGGATGGATGGGGGCTGGCGGCGGAGGTGTGCGGGCAGTGAGGGGGGGGTCTGTGCGGCGTTGGGGGTGTGCGGTGCTGGGGGGCGAGGCGGGGCTGGGGAGCGGTGCTGGGCTATGGATCGGGGCTGGGGGGGAGGCACAGGGGGCAATAGATGGATGAAATGACGGCGGGGTGAGTATTGTGATGGCGGACATATGGGATGCGGACATATGGGGGGGGGGTGACAGCGGGGGTGTGTGTGTGTGGACATCGGGGAGTGTGGTTACAGGAGAGGCTCCGGAGCACTGTGTCAGCATGTGCTGACAGCAGCGGCTCCGAAGCGGGATCGGAGCGGGGGTGTGCGGACATATGGGGGGGGGGGTGAGGACATATGGGGGGGGTGTGGTGACAGGGGTTGGGGGTGTGTGCTGACAGCGGCGAGGGGTCGCAATGCCCGCTACGCGGTCAATGCTTCGCTCGTGGTGACGTCACAGAGTGACAAAGCCACGGTCTTTTGCGGGGTCCGACACGGAAGTGCCTACGGCAATTATATAGTAGATATATATATACACACAAATGTGTGTGTATATATATATAAATATATATAGACACACACATGTACACATGTATATATATCTATATACACACACACACACACACATATCAGTATATATTTATATATATACATATACACAGAAACATGTATATATCTATATTCACACATATATATGTATGTATATATATACAGAAATATATAGTAAATTACACATATTATGCATATGTGTGTAAATGTATATACGTATACATATATGTAGCTACTTCGACATATAAATACATATGTATATGTGTGCATATGAATATATACACACGTGTATACATGATTAGCCACATATATACATAATGTGTGTATATAGTAATAAATATCTGTGTATCTATAGATACGTACAGTATATATAAACATACACGTGTATACATATCTATATGTACAGAAATACATATATATATACACAGATACACACACATTTTTATACACACATACATATACGTGTGTATGTATATTATATATACTAGCTGTGAGCCGATGCAAATGCATCGGGATTCTAGAACGTGCATTAATTTGATTATAGTAGTTATAGCTGTTAGCCTGATGCAAATGCATCGGGTATCTAAAATATGTTTATTGTTTTTTTAAAGATTTTTAAATAATAATCGCATCATCAATAGCAATAATATAAGCCATAGCATTATTATTAGCAGTAATAGCAGTATTAATAGCATTATTAGCAGTATTATGAGCATTAATAAAAGTATTAATAGCATTAATAGCATTATTATTAGCATTAATAGCATTATTAATAGCATTATTAGCATTAATAGCATTAATAATGCCATTAATAGGATAAATATTAGCATTGATAGCATTAATAGCATAATTAATAGCATTAATAGCATTATTAATAGCATTAATAGCATTATTATTAGCATTAATAGGATAAATATTAGCATTAATAGCATTAATAGCATTATTATTAGCATTATTATTGGCATTATTAGCATTAATAATAGCATTAATAACATTATTAATAGCATTAATAGCATTATTATTAGCATTAATAGCATTAATAGCATAATTAATAGCATTATTAGCATTAATAGCATTATTATTAGCATTAATAGAATTATTATTAGCATTAATAGCATTAATAGGATAAATATTAGCATTAATAGCATTAATAGCATAATTAATAGCATTAATAGCATTATTAATAGCATTAATAGCATTATTATTAGCATATTAATAATAGCATTATTAGTATTAATAATAGCATTAATAACATTATTAATAGCATTAATAGCATTATTAATAGCATTAATAGCATTATTATTAGCATTAATAGGATTAATAATAGCATTATTAGCATTAATAATAGCATTAATAACATTATTAATAGCATTAATAGCATTATTATTAGCATTAATAGCATTAATAGCATTATTATTAGCATTAATAGCATTAATAATACCATTAATAGGATAAATATTAGCATTAATAGCATTAATAGCATAAATAAGAGCATTAATAGCATTATTAATAGCATTAATAGCATTATTATTAGCATAAATAGCATTATTAGCATTAATAATAGCATTAATAACATTATTAATAGCATTAATAGCATTATTATTAAAATTAATAGAATTAATAATAGCATTATTAGCATAAATAATAGCATTAATAACATTATTAATAGCATTAATAGCATTATTATTAGCATTAATAGCATTAATAGTATTATTAATAGCATGAATAGCATTATTAATACCATTAATAGGATTATTATTAGCATTAATAGCATTAATAATAGCATTATTAGCATTATTAATAGCATTAATAACATTATTGATATAGCATTAATAGCATTTATTATTAGCATTAATTAGCATTAATAATAGCATTATTTAGCATTATTAATAGCATTAATAACATTATTAATAGCATAAATAGCATTTATTATTAGCATAAATAGCATATAATAGGATTATTAGCATTAATAATAGCATTAATAACATTATTAATAGCATTAATAGCATTATTATTAGCATTAATAGAATTAATAATAGCATTATTAGCATTAATAATAGCATTATAAACATTATTATAGCATTAATTAATAGCATTATTATTAGCATTAATTAGCATTATTATTATTAGCATTAACAGCATTATAATACCATTAATAGGATAATATTAGCATTAATAGCATTATTATAGCATTAATAGATATAATAGCATTAATAGCATTATTAATAGCATTAATAGCATTTTATTAATAGCATTAATTGCATTATTATTAGCATAAATAGCATTAATATAGGATTATTAGCTTATTAATAATAGCATATAATATAACATTATTAATTAAAGCATTAATAGCATTATTATTAGCATTAATAGAATTAATAATAGGATTATTAGCATTAATAATAGCATTAATAACATTATTAATAGCATTAATAGCATTATTATTAGCATTAATAGAATTAATAATAGCATTATTAGCATTAATAATAGCATTAATAACATATTATTAGCATTAATAGCATTATTATTAGCAGTAATATTATTATTAGCATTTTTTTTTTAATTATTATTTATTATTTGTTATTTATTTTTTAATTATGTTTTATTTATTTTTTATAATTTTTAATTATTTTTTAATTATTTTTTTATTATTAAATTATTATTTAGGCTGAGAGGCAGTTGTCATTCAGGTGCGCTAAAGGGCTGATTTTATTAGCATATATTTTATTTTTTTATTATTATTTTTATTGAATTTTTTATTATTTTTAATAATTTTTTTATTATTTTTTAATTCTTTTTTTAATATTTTTATTTATTATTTAATTTATTATTTAGGCTGAGAGGCAGTTCTCATTCAGGTCGCAAAGGGCTGATTTATTAGCATATATTTTATTTTTATATTATTATTTTTATTGAATTTTTTATTATTTTTAATTATTTTTTTTTATTATTTTTTAAATTCTTTTTAATTATTTTTTTTATTATTTAATTTATTATTTAGGCTGAGACGCAGTTCTCATTCAGGTCGCAAAGGGTGATCTTATTAGCATATATTTTATTTTTTTATTATTATTTTTATTGAATTTTTTTATTATTTTTATTATTTTTTTTTATTATTTTTTAATTCTTTTTTAATTATTTTTTTTATTATTTAATTTATTATTTAGGCGGGAGCGCAGTTCTCATTCAGGTCCGCAAAGGGCTGATCTTATTTAGCATATATTTTATTTTTTTATTATTATTTTTATTGAATTTTTTATTATTTTTAATTATTTTTTTTATTATTTTTTAATTCTTTTTTAATTATTTTTTTTATTATTTAATTTATTATTTAGGCTGAGAGGCAGTTCTCATTCAGGTCCGCAAAGGGCTGATCTTATTAGCATATATTTTATTTTTATATTATTATTTTTATTGAATTTTTTATTATTTTTAATTATTTTTTTTTATTATTTTTTAATTCTTTTTTAATTATTTTTTTTATTATTTAATTTATTATTTAGGCTGAGACGCAGTTCTCATTCAGGTCCGCAAAGGGCTGATCTTATTAGCATATATTTTATTTTTTTATTATTATTTTTATTGAATTTTTTATTATTTTTAATTATTTTTTTTTATTATTTTTTAATTCTTTTTTAATTATTTTTTTTATTATTTAATTTATTATTTAGGCTGAGACGCAGTTCTCATTCAGGTCCGCAAAGGGCTGATCTTATTAGCATATATTTTATTTTTTTATTATTATTTTTATTGAATTTTTTATTATTTTTAATTATTTTTTTTATTATTTTTTAATTCTTTTTTAATTATTTTTTTTATTATTTAATTTATTATTTAGGCTGAGAGGCAGTTCTCATTCAGGTCCGCAAAGGGCTGATCTTATTAGCATATATTTTATTTTTTTATTATTATTTTTATTGAATTTTTTATTATTTTTAATTATTTTCTTTTATTATTTTTTAATTCTTTTTTAATTCTTTTTTTTATTATTTAATTTATTATTTAGGCTGAGACGCAGTTCTCATTCAGGTCCGCAAAGGGCTGATCTTATTAGCATATATTTTATTTTTTTATTATTATTTTTATTGAATTTTTTATTATTTTTAATTATTTTTTTTAATTATTTTTTAATTCTTTTTTAATTATTTTTTTTATTATTTAATGTATTTATTTTTTTAAGTTTGACTGAGACGCAGTTCTCATTCAGGTCCGCCTTTTTTTTGCCCATTGACATACATTACCGGTGTGTCAGCGATTTTATGGCCGCCCACTGGTTCTATTTGTCGGCCCTAAAATCGCGGACACACCGCTAATGCATCTCTATGGGCAGTCAGCCCGATTTCGGATTGAACGGCAACCAATCAGAAGTCGAGCTGACTGCCCATAGAGATGCATTAGCGGTGTGTCCGCGATTTTAGGGCCGACAAATAGAACCAGGGGGGCGGCCATAAAATCGCCGACACACCGGTAATGTATGTCAATGGGGAAAAAAGGCGGACCTGAATGAAAACTGAATGAGGAGCTCTTCTGATTGGCTGAGGGCATTATCCAGCGACCAATCAGAAGACGGCGTGAGATTTAATTGAGGTAGAATGGGGGATTTTTCCTCCATTCTATCTTAATGAGAAGGAAGAGGACGTCGGAGGTGGAATTTTCGGAAAAGAAGACAGAAGATCCCCGGGGCCGGACGAAGAGGCGGAGATGGCGGAAAGAAGAGAGAAGACCCCGGGGCCGGAGGAAGAGGACGCCTGGCCGGACGGAGGATCGGACGGACGATCAGATGACTTGAAGGCATGTAAGTGATGGACGGGGGCTTCGGGTGTAGGGCCTTAGGTGAGAGCGGCGTTAGGTTAGGGGACGGCGGGGGGTTAGGGTGTAGGGCTTTAGCGACAGGGGCAGGGGACAGCGGCGGGAGCTTAGGGGGTATCGGCGGGGGCCTAGGGGGTAGGAGCTTAGGTAGGGGCGGCGATGGCTTAGGGGGTAGACGGCGGGGCTTAGGGGGTATCGGCGGCGGCTTTGGATGGTGCGAGTCGGGGGTTAGGTAGTCGGGGCTTAGGGGGTATCGGCGGCGGGTTTGGATGGTGCGAGTCGGGGGTTAGGTGGTCGGGGCTGCTGCGGGGTTTAGGGGGTTAGGGGCGGCGGTGCCTTAGGGGGTAGGCGGCATGGCTTAGGGGGTATCGTCGGGGGTCTAGGGGGTAGGGGGTTAGGGGCGCGGTGCCTTAGGGGGTAGGCGGCATGGCTTAGGGGGTATCGGCGGGGGCCTAGGGGGTAGGGGCGGCGATGGCTTAGGGGGTAGACGGCGGGGCTTAGGGGGTATCGGGGGCGGGTTTGGATGCTGCGGGTCGGGGGTTAGGTGGTCGGGGCTGCTGCGGTGCTTAGGGGGTAGGGGCTTAGGTAGGGGCGGCGATGGCTTAGGGGGTAGACGGCGGGGCTTAGGGGGTATCGGCGGCGGCTTTGGATGGTGCGGGTCGGGGGTTAGGTGGTCGGGGCTGCTGCGGGGCTTAGGGGGTAGGGTGCTTAGGGGGTAGGGGCTTAGGTAGGGGCGGCGATGGCTTAGGAGGTAGACGGCGGGGCTTAGGGGGTATCGGCGGCGGCTTTGGATGGTGCGGGTCGGGGGTTAGGTGGTCGGGGCTGCTGCGGGGCTTAGGGGGTAGGGGGTTAGGGGCGGCTGGCGGCTTTGGATGGTGCGGGTCGGGGGTTAGGTGGTCGGGGCTGCTGCGGGGCTTAGGGGGTAGGGGGTTAGGGGCGGCGGTGCCTTAGGGGGTAGGCTTAGAGCGGCAGGGGGCTGTAGTGTACAGCGCGATGGTATACTACAGTCCCATGGCGCTTATGGGCATGGGACTGTAGTATACTATAGCGGTGTACACTACAGGAGTATGGGCTTCGGTGGCTTGGTTAGCGGTTGTAGCGAGTCGCGGCAGGGGTCTGTAGTGTACAGCGCGATGGTATACTACAGTCCCATGGCGCTTATGGGCATGGGACTGTAGTATAGTATAGCGGTGTACACTACAGTAGTATGGGCTTCTGTGGCTTGGTTAGCGGTTGTAGCGACTCGCAATGCCCGCTTCGCGGGCATTGCTTCGCTAGGCTGCAACGACTCGCAATGCCCGCTTTGCGGGCATTGCTTCGTGAGTCGCCTTGGCCGCTACGCGGCCACGGGGAGAGTCCAGGAGAAGCAGCTCGGACTCGCTAACCAAGCGACCGGAAGCAGCGCCGCTCCGACGGAAGTCGCTACGGCAATTATATAATAGATATATATATGTATAAATACATAGCTGTATATACAGACATACATATCACTATACACACATTATTTATGTATATATGTGCATGTGTATATATATACTTGTGTGTGTATATATATATGTATGTATATATATATATATACCGTATATATTCGTGTATAAGCCGACCCGTGTATAAGCCGACCCCCTACTTTTGCCCCCAAAACCTGGGAAAACCTATTGACTCGTGTATAAGCCGAGGGTGGACCCCAGCACAGGTATACAGCCCCCAGCAGTGTGGTATACAGGCCCCTCAGTGGTATACAGCAGCCTCCCCAGTGGTAGTATACAGCAGTCTCCCCAGTGGTAGTATACAGCAGCCTCCCCAGTGGTATATACAGCAGCCCAAGAGCGGTATACAGCAGCCCCAGAGCTGTATACAGCAGCCCCAGAGCTGTATACAGCAGCCCCAGAGCTGTATACAGCATCCCAGAGAGGTATACAGCAGACCCAGAGAGGTATACAGCAGACCCAGAGAGGTATACAGCAGACCCAGAGGGGTATACAGCAGCCCAGAGGGTATACAGCAGCCCCAGAGGGGTATACAGCAGCCCCAGAGGGGTATACAGCAGCCCCAGAGAGGTTTATACAGCAGCCCCAGAGAGGTATACAGCAGCCCCAGAGAGGTATACAGCAACCCCAGAGGTATACAGCAGCCCCAGAGGAATACAGCAGCCCCAGAGAGGTATACACAGCAGCCCCAGAGAGGTATACACAGCAGCCCCAGAGGGGTATACACAGCAGCCCCAGAGGGGTATACACAGCAGCCCCAGAGGGGTATACACAGCAGCCCCAGAGGGGTATACACAGCAGCCCCAGAGGGGTATACACAGCAGCCCCAGAGGGGTATACACAGCAGCCCCAGAGGGGTATACACAGCAGTCCCAGAGGGGTATACACAGCAGCCCCAGAGGGGTATACACAGCAGCCCCAGAGGGGTATATAGCAGCCCCAGAGGTATATAGCAGCCCCAGAGGGGTATACAGCACAGGCCACCCAGAGCTGTATACATCAGCCCCAGAGGTATACAGGGGTACCCAGTGGTATACCGGGCCCCCCTTTGCTGGTGGCAACCTGTAAAAGAAGATACCATTATACTTATCGTATCGCCGCCGCCGCCGCCGCTCTGTCACCGTCAACGCGCTCCTCCTGGTCTTCAATCTTCCTTCACCGTCACCGCGCTCCCCCCCTGCTGGTGGCAACCTGTAAAAGAAGATATCGCTATACTTATCGTATCGCCGCCGCCGCTCTGTCACAGTCACCGTGCTCCTCCTGGTCTTCAAGCTTCCTTCACCGTCGCACAGGAAATGATTTCATTTCCTGTGCGACGGTGAAGGAAGCATGAAGACCCGGAATAGCGCGGTGACGGTGACAGAGCGGCGGCGGCGGCGGCGATACGATAAGTATAACGATATCTTCTTTTACAGGTTGCCACCAGCAAGGGGGGGCCCGGTATACCACGGGGGGGACTTTTCAGCATTATTTCTTAATTTAAAAAAAAAAAAAAATTACCGTATATACCCGTGTATAAGCCGAGGGGGGACTTTTCAGCACATTTTTTGTGCTGAAAAACTCGGCTTATACACGAGTATGTACGGTATATATATATTTTGTAGAGAGAGAGACTGAGGGTGAGAGAGTCTGTGAGTTTTGTGTAACGCTGGGACCTGGGTGACGCAGTAAACTTCACCTGATGTCAGAGTTAACCCTCGTCACTCTACCTGACCACAGGTGATCTACTCTGATGTCACCCTGTTCACATCGGTAACAGAAAACTCACTCTATGTGGGTCACGCTGTGAAGTGGGAAGTTTCACATGAGGTCAGAGAAACACATTGCTTTATCCGACCTCAGGTGACACAGACCATGAACTCGCCCCCTTCACTGTACGAGCCTTCAAATATAATTTTTAGGGAATCTTCACTAACGGACAGACCTCTACCAGGATCCTGGATGGGTATGTGGGAGTAATAAAGATGGAGTCAAAATACGTGTTTGTGTTTTTTGTTGTGATAAAAAAAAATTTCTCGGTGTTGTGTCTTCTTTACTACTAAATAGAGATTCATAATGGCCGTGTCTAACATTGGCGCGACATTATAAATCTCGGGCTTAGTGCCAGCTGCTAAAAGAAAGGTGGCATTAACCCCTTATTACCCAGTCTGCCACCGCCACAGGGCAGCTGGAAGAGCTGGGTACAGCTCCAGAATATTGCGCTTCTATAAATGCGCAATTTTCTGGGGTGGCTGCGAGCTGCAATTCTCAGCAGGGGTGGCCCAGAACGCTTGGGCCTCCCTACGCTGGGGATTCCAGCCCTCAGCTGCTAGTTGTACCTGGCTGGCAAAGAAAAATGCAGCGAAGCCCCACGCCGTTTTTTTTCTTGTCAGCCAGGTACACCTAGGTAGTTGGGGGTGGATGGCAGCTCCCAGCTGCCTAGTTGTACCTGGCTGGCAAAGAAAAATGTGGCGAAGCCACACGCCATTTTTTTTCTTGCCAGTCATGTAGACCTAGACAGCTGTGGGCTGCCATCCACCCCCTACTACCTAGGTGTACCTGGCTGGCATGAAAAAACGGCATCTGGCTTCACCACATTTTTCTTTGCCAGCCAGGTACAACTAGTCAGCTGGGGGTGGATGGCAGCTCCCAGCTGCCTAGTTGTACCTGGCTGGCAAAGAAAAATGCGGCGAAGCCCCATGCCATTTTTTTTCTTGCCAGCCAGGTACACCTAGGTAGTTGGGGGTGGATGGCAGCTCACAGCTGCCTAGTTGTACCTGGCTGGCAAAGAAAAATGTGGCGAAGCCCCACGCCGTTTTTTTTCTTGCCAGCCAGGTAGACCTAGACAGCTGTGGGCTGCCATCCACCCCCAACTACCTAGGTGTACCTGGCTGTCAAGAAAAAAAACGGCATGGGGCTTCGCCGCATTTTTCTTTGCCAGCCAGGTACAACTAGGCAGCTGAGGGCTGGAATCCCCAGCGTAGGGAGGCCCAAGCGTTCTGGGCCACCCCCGCTTAGAATTGCAGCTCGCAGCCGCCCCAGAAAATTGCGCATTTATAGAATCGTAATATTCTGGAGCTGTACCCAGCTCTTCCAGCTGCCCTGTGGCGGTGGCAGACTGGGTAATAAGGGGTTAATGCCACCTTTCTTTTAGCAGCTGGCACTAAGCCCGAGATTTATAATGTCGCGCCAATGTTAGACACGGCCATTATGAATCTCTATTTAGTAGTAAAGAAGACACAACACCGAGAAAATTTTTTTTATTACATCAAAAAACACAAACACGTATTTTGACTCCATCTTTATTACTCCCACATACCCATCCAGGATCCTGGTAGAGGTCCGTCCGTTAGTGAAGATTCCCTAAAAATTATATTTGAATGCTCGTGCAGTGAAGGGGGCGAGTTCATGGTCTGTGTCACCTGAGGTCGGATAAAGCAATGTGTTTCTCTGACCTCATGTGAAACTTCCCACTTCACAGCGTGACCCACATAGAGTGAGTTTTCTGTTACCGATGTGAACAGGGTGACATCAGTACAATAAGTAGGAGAAAAATTAGAGCATGTTGCTACAATATTTTGCATATAAAAACTTGATTTATTAAAGTACTAGAGACATAGTGTATACTAAATTACAAAAGACAAAAGATGCCACTATTACAAATGCACTAGCACCAAGGTACAGTGGAAATACCAAACAATAGGATTGACAATCAATGCAAACCAAAGGTGAAATAAACTCCTCTTGATGAAGCAATCGTGATAACAAGCAAGAAAACTAAGCGAAACGTACGTCAGGAGTCTGGTACTAAGGGGGTTCCCTCCTCCCTGCACTACACGCACCATTGGTATGGATCTGGACCTCTAACAGTTATGGACTGATCAGCTCACCAGTTGAGCAGCAACCATATATGGGGGTGGTATATCACAGTACAGCCTGTATACAACTTTGTGATGATTTATTGGCATTTCTGTGATTCCCTAAACAAGGGTTTATTTCACCTTTGGTTTGCATTGATTGTCAATCCTACTGTTTGGTATTTCCACTGTACCTTGGTGCTAGTGCATTTGTAATAGTGGCATCTTTTGTCTTTTGTAATTTAGTATACACTATGTCTCTAGTACTTTAATAAATCAAGTTTTTATATGCAAAATATTGTAGCAACATGCTCTAATTTTTCTCCTATTTATTGTATGTATTATATATAGAGCTGCTGAGCTCCACTGGGATTTCCCAGTATCTCTACTTACCAAACTATATGGAACTATATCAAGGGTGACATCAGTGTAGATCACGTGAGGTCAGGTAGAGTGACGAGGATTAACTCTGACCTCAGGTGAAGTTTACTGCGTCACCCAGGTCCCAGCGTTACACAAAACTCACAGACCCTCTCACCCTCAGTCTCTCTCTCTACAAAAAAAAAAATATATATATATATATATACATACACATACATACATATATATACACACACAAGTATATATATACACATGCACATATATACATAAATAATGTGTGTATATTGATATGTATGTCTGCATATACAGCTATGTATTTATACATATTATATATATATATATATATTATATATACACATACACACGTATATGTATGTGTGTATAAAAATGTGTGTGTATCTGTGTATATATATATGTATTTCTGTGCATATAGATATGTATACACGTGTATGTGTATATATACATATCTATAGATACACAGATATTTATTACTATATACACACATTATGTATATATGTGGCTAATCATATGTATACACGTGTGTATATATTCATATGCACACATATACATATAAATTTATATGTCTAAGTATCTACATATATGTATACGTATATACATTTACACACATATGCATAATATGTGTAATTTACTATATATCTCTGTATATATATACATACATATATATGTGAATATAGATATATACATGTGTCTGTGTATATGTATATATATAAATATATACTGATTGTTACCACCCGGGGGTCTGCCGCCCGTGCCCCGTGGCCTGCTGCCTTTACTCCCTCGGCTCCTACCGCCCCTGTCCGGCTTCAAGGATCCCGGGTGTCGACCGTCCGCCAACGGCTCCGGGGCGCTGGCAGCCGCCGCCTGCGGGTCGGTCGGGTAGCGTCTTCCTTACCGTATGCTCCCCGGGTGCGCGCACCTGTCCCCAGCCGCAGGGGTCCAGCACCCTCTGCTTGAGCAGCGCTGCTCATCTCACTTCCGGGGCCGCTGCTTGAGCTATGACAATCCATCTCCAAATTAGTATCTGCTGGAGAACTGCAGGGAGCTTGCTCCTCCCCTCAGCCAATCACCATGTCTCTGTGTTCTGCCAATCAGGAGTACCCTGCTGTGATATAAGCTTCCTGTTTACTCTTACCCTTTGCCAGGGCAATTTCTATGTAGTGAACTTGCTAATCCTGGTCTGGTCAGGTTGTTCCTTAATTGGCTTGATATCTGATTACTCTGTGTTCCTTCCCGCAGATTCCTCCGTGTCGGCTCCTCGCTGACTCCAGTGGTCTCGGTCTGCTTCCCGGACCTCTTCCCTGCTGAAGCGCTGTCTCCAGTCCTGCTCCGGATTCTCAGTGTTCCCGGTTCCCCGTGTCCTATTTTATACCCGGTTGCTGTTTTGTTACCACGTCGCCTGGGGTCGGTTTAACACTCGTGTCCGCTTCATTGGTCCCCCCGAGGTTGGTACCGGCGGTATCCCTGTATAGGGGTTAAGCACTCCGGGGCCTCCTTCGGTGGTATTCCGGTGCTGCGACCTTGTGGCTCTCCCCTGGGGCGTGGGTTCTTGTTTTATTATTGTTCAAATAAACCTGTTGACTCTACTGTACTGGTCCGCCTCTCTATCACCCGGTATCAGCATCCGCTCTACGCGGTCCAGTGGGTCCACGTGTGGGGTCCGTCAGTAGGAGTGACACTGATATATGTGTGTGTGTGTGTGTGTGTGTGTGTGTGTGTGTATATAGATATATATACATGTGGTGTCTATATATGTGTGTGTGTGTGTGTGTGGTGTATATTTTATATATATATATATATATATATATATATATATATATATATATATATATTTATATAGATACATTATATATATATATATATATGCACAGTTTATAAATGCATCATTCCTATAGATGCATCATATATATACACAGTATATATATATATATATGACACATCTAGAGATATGATGCATTTATACACTTGGGTATATATCTTATATATAATTGCCGTAGCTTAATTCCGTCATATTCGGCGCTACTTCCGTCGTCGTGGACGTGGCTGCCAAACGGAAGTGCGCTACGGCAAGTATATATAAGAGGATAAGATATAGTGAAGCTCCTCCTGCCCGCGCTCCCCGCCTGTCACAACATTTCCCCCCCGCTGCCCCATTACCCCCCTGCCCGTCACCATAGCCCCCCTCACTCTCCGGTCACCCCCCCCCCCCCCACTCTCCGGTCACCCCCGCCTGTCAGCACAGACCCCCCCCACTCTCCGGTCACCCCCCGCCTGTCAGCACAGACACCCCCACTCTCCGGTCACCCCCCGCCTGTCAGCACACACCCCCACTCTCGGCCTCACCCCCCCCCCCCCCCCCCCCGACTCAGCACAGATCCCCCCCCCCCCCACTCTCGGGTCACCCCCCCCCGACTCTTACCGCAGCTCCATCCAGCCAGCCGCGATCTCTTTTCATGGGGCTTAAGGACCTCTGATGACGTCACGATGATGGGCGGAGTCACAGTTCACATGACCGTGACGTCATCAAAGGTCCTGTCCCGATCTAACCTCCTCTGCTTACTCATCCCCCTGCGCTGCACACTGACCCACGATCTGCTCCCTCACCCCCGCTCTGCCCACTGACCCCCACTCTGACCCTGCTCTGCCCACTCACCCCCACACTGACCCCCCAACTCTTCCCCCTCACCCCCACTCTGCCCACTGAGCCCCACTCTGCCCACTGACCCCCACGCTGCCCCTGACCCTGCTCTGCCCACTCACCCCACTCTGCCACTCACCCCCACCTTCCCTGACCAACTCTTCCCACGACCCCACTACTGCCTGACCCACTCTGACCACTCACCCCCTACTCTGCCCCCTGACCCCCCCTACTCTGCCCCCTGACCCCCCCCAACTCTGCCCCCTGACCCCCCAACTCTGCCCCCTGACCCTGCTCTGCCCACTCACCCCTCACACTCACCCTGCTCGGCCCACTGACCCCTCACACTGCCCACTGACCATGCTCTGCCCACTAAACCCTGCTCTACCCAGTCACCCCCGCTCTGCCCGCTGACCCCTGCTCTGCTTACTCACCCCTGCTCTGCCCACTTACCCCTGCTCTGCCCACTATTTCACATACCCTGCTGTGCCTACTGAACTTGCTCTTTCCCACTAACCCCTGCTTGCCACTGACCCCCCTCTGCCCACTGACCCCCTCTGACCCACTGACCCCCCCCTGCCCACTGACCCCACCTGCCATTGACCCCACTGCCATTGACCCCCCACTCTGCCCATGACCCCCCACTCTGCCCATGACCCCCCACTCTGCCCATGACCCCCCCTCTGCCATTGACCCCACTTGCATTGACCCCCCACTCTGCCCATTGACCCCCCACTCTGCCCATTGACCCCCCACTCTGCCCACTCACCCCAGCTCTGCCCACAGACCCCAGCTCTGCCTACTCAACCTGCTCTGACTACTGATTATGCCCACTGACCTGCCCTAACCTGCTTGCCCACTAACCTGCTCTGCCCACTAACCCCTGCTCTGCCCACTACCCCTGCTCTGCCCACTAATCCCCTGCTCTGCCCACTCATCCCCCGCTCTGCCCACTCATCCCCGCTCTGCCCACTCATCCCCCGCTCTGCCCACTCATCCCCCCTCTGCCCACTCATCCCCCGCTCTGCCCACTCATCCCCCACTCTGCCCACTCATCCCCCACTCTGCCCACTCATCCCCCACTCTGCCCACTCATCCCCACTCTGCCCACTCATCCCCCACTCTGCCCACTCATCCCCCACTCTGCCCACTCATCCCCCACTCTGCCCACTCATCCCCCACTCTGCCCACTCATCCCCCACTCTGCCCACTCACCCCAAGCTCATCAGTTTCCCAGCCAACGACAGGTCCTGTCCTGGAAGCTACAAGACAGCTGGAGCGAGCCGCCGGAGGGTAAGTATCCTCACTGAGGTTTTTTTTTTTTTTTGGTTTTTTTTTATTATCACCATGAAGTTCCGGTGGGGAGGGGGGGGGTGCTGGCCCAGAGGGAGGGGGGCAGCACAGAGTGGAGGCCCAGAGGGACGGCGGACGTGGGGAGCGGAGGGGGTCTGGAGGAGTGCCTCCATCCTGCCCCCCCCGTATCCATCCTGCCCCCCCAACTCTATCCCGCACCCCCACCACCATCCTGCCCCCCCCCAACATCCTGCCCCGCCGTCTCCATCCTGCCCCGCCTTCGCCATCCTGCCTCGCTCGGTCCATCCTGCGCACTCGCCTCCATCCTGCCCCTCGCCCCCATCTGCCCCGCGCACATCCTGCCCCGCCGCCCACCATCCTGCCCCGCCGCCCACCATCCTGCTCCGCCGCCCACCATCCTGCTCTGCCACCCACCATCCTGCTCTGCCACCCACCATCCTGCTCTGCCACCCACCATCCTGCTCTGCCACCCACCATCCTGCCCCGCTCGCTCCATCCTCACCCCCGCTGTTCTTGCTCCCCGGCTGGTGTTTAAGTCTATTATTTACAACTCTTAAAAATATTATATACAGATTCTAGACTCCCGATTCTTTAGAATCGGGCTCACAGCTAGTGTATGTGTATATATATATGTGTATATATATATATTATAGCTGCACAGCACTCACAGACCAGTGCGAACTGGTGCATGCAGAGAGAACACAGTAAATATATATATATATATATATATATATATATGTGTATATAAAGATAAGATTTTGAGTTTTTTCAGAAAAACGTAAGTTTTTAAACTTTTTTCTCAAACTCATGGCTTATAGCATTATACAACATTGGTAATAGCTGTGTGCTGCAAGGAATTTTTTCTAGTTTATATGCTTCTGCGTCTCTGCATGCACCAGTTCATCACACTGGTCTGTGAGTGCTGTGCAGCTTTTTTCATTATATTATATATATATATATATATATGTTATATATATATATATATATATATATACACCCAAGTGTATAGATGCATCATATCTCTAGATGTGTCATATATATACTGTGTATATATGATGCATCTATAGGAATGATGCATTTATAAACTGTGCATAATATATATATGCATATATATGCGTGTATCTATTCAAATGCATATATCTATAGATGCACCATGTATATATACTCTGTATACATACAATAGATATTATATACCGTATATACTCGCGTATAAGCCGAGTTTTTCAGCCCAAAAATTGGGCTGCAAAAGTACCCCCCTCGGCTTATACGCGAGTCAGTGCTGTATACCGATGTATACATCGGTATACAGCAGCCCCCGCATCCCCAGTAATGCAGGGCCCCCCAGCCTGACTCCGGTCACCTGTAAAGCAAACTATACTTATCAGTGTCCCGCTGTCCGCGCCCGCCACTGCTGCCGTCCGCGATCCTCCATCTTCCTGCGTCTTCTTCCTGTTTCTGTGCTCGTCGCAGGGAATGACGTCATTCCCTGCGACGAGCACAGGAAACAGGAAGAAATCGCATGAAGATGGAGGATCGCGGATGTCAGCGGCAAGCGGGCGCGGACAGCGGGACACTGATAAGTATAGTTTGCTTTACAGGTGACCGGAGTCAGGCTGGGGGGGCCCTGCATTACTGGGGCTGCCTGTATACTACCGCTGGGGCTGCTATACACTACTACTGGGGCTGTATACACTACTACTGGGGCTGTATACACTACTACTGGGGCTGTATACACTACTACTGGGGCTGTATACACTACTACTGGGGCTGTATACACTACTACTGGGGCCCTGTATACTACCACTGGGGCTGTATAACCACACTGGGGCTGTATAACACTGGGGCTGTATATACTGCTGGGGCCCTGTATACTACCACTGGGGCTGTATATACTACCACTGGGGCTGTATATACCTCTGGGGCCCTGTATACTACCACTGGGGCTGTATAAACCACTGGGGCTTTATATACTGCTGGGGCCCTGTATACTACCACTGGGGCTGTATATACTACCACTGGGGCTGTATATACTACTAGGGCTGCATCTATACTACCACTGGGGCTGTATATACTACTAGGGCTGCATCTATACTACCACTGGGGCTGTATATACTACTAGGGCTGCGTCTATACTACCACTGGGGCTGTATATACTACTAGGGCTGCGTCTATACTACCACTGGGGCTGTATATACTACTAGGGCTGCGTCTATACTACAGCACTGGGGCTGTGTGTATACTACCGCTGGGGCTGCTGTATCTACCTCTGGGACTGGTGTATACCACACTGCTGGGGGCTGTATACTTGTGCTAGGGTCCACCCTCGGCTTATACACGAGTTAATAGATTTTCCCAGGTTTTGGGGGCAAAAGTAGGGGGGTCGGCTTATACACGAGTATATACGGTATATGTGTGTATATATGTATATGTGTATATATATATATATATATAATATATATATATATATATATATATATATATATATATATATATATATACACTAGCTGTGAGCCCGATGCAATTGCATCGGGATTCTAGAATCGGTGTATAGTTTATTAAATTAGAGTTTTAAGTAATAATCCTATTATTCCATGATAGATGGCGGCACAATGTTAAATAATCAGGAGTGTACCATGCATATATACATTATTCATTCAAATTTGACAATAATGCACATAAGACATGATATCTATATATCAACTACCAATGTTTGTATGGTATATGTCAGTGTAGTACATGTCATGATTCTAAGGCAAGGCTTTTCGTACAGATACTGGCACTGATGTTTTGTACAGATTACGTATATTCAATTTATATATGAATATTAATAATCTATGATTGAGCCAGTACATGTTTCCCCACCAACCACGGGAAGGTAGCCTTACAGCTGGTGGGACCTACTCTACTCTATCCCTAATAATTAATAGTTAGACTCCTTTTAAAGCAGATATTTTTTGGCTATTTGCAGAAAGTATGGAATTACCAAATACAATTTCTGAACTTGGCACAAAAGGGACTACCTACAGCTCACTTTCAGCAAGTAACATGTAATAAATATGGAACTTGCACTTAGCTTGCAGTAAATACGGCAAGCAGAGCTTTAACAGGTTGACAAAATGCAACCACTAAAAATAAGAGCTAACTGATTTTAGCGTTTGAAACTGTCGAAAGCACATGTGCTGCAACTACTGCAAGTAAACGACAAATTCCATAAACATTTCATGCAACTTACATTAAGAGTACTGTAGGTCACCATTAGGCAGCAAGTGGCAAAATTGTTTTTTTCAAACTAAAAATTCAACAAATAGCAGAATAATTCAGATTTAAAATCAAAATGTCTATTCTTTCCCTATGTGTCTAAATATGTACCTATGTGTCTAAATATGTACCTATGTGTATATATGTATTTATATGTACAGAACACACTTCAAGATACAGATGTGTGTGAACAGCCGTCCCACCCATCTCTTAGGCTGCCTTCAGACTTGTAATCAAAAAGTCCCGAAAGACACAGAGGCGGATGCAAATAATTCACAATTTTTATTTAGGGAATACCTGACAACAAGTTATATTCCATATACAATTACATAAATAAAAGAAGGGGGGAAGACATATGATGATCAGCAAAAAGTGAGCTTCTGGATACTTTTACAATAGCAAATTTTTATATATCGAGAAGCAGTCTCTGGCGGTACAGATAAAGGGGTAGGCCGTGTGACTGTGCGGTGGTTATGCAGTTACTGGACAGTATCACTAATATGTGTAAAGATGGACTATTTGGTCATATGTCCTGAATTATCAGATTTTTAGGATCAATAGTGAAGCAACATCCATTTATTTGTGGTATGCCAAGATCTGGGCCTTTCTCACAAGATCAGAACTATTACAGGCATCCAACCACAAGGCAGGATCCAATCTCTCAATATAGACCCATTTAACATCAGAAATGACAATTTTAAGTCCATCAGTGCATCAGTGGATCAGCACAATCCTATCAAAGACACTCTGTGTTCCTGTGTCATGATATTATACATCTTGCTCAATAGGGCTATAGTGGATTAGATAACATGTATGTGGGTGTCCGGCTCACGCCAATCCACCACTACTAGTTCCAACCATTAGTACCTAACACAGCTTTTAACGATGCAGCATTACTATCACAACAACAGAGACACAGTGTGCAGATTAAATTGAGGGGCCGTACACCGTGCACAATATCAATGACATTCCATCACTACATACCTCCGTAGATGTTACCTCAGTCACACACAGGCCGCCCCTGGACCCCTACGCGTTTCGTCCTCAGACTTCCTCAGGGGGTGGTGTACAGGGTGGGGAGCCATCACGGAGGTTTATATAGTGAACGAGTGTGATTATCAATCCAGAAAAGCTGTGCACCGTCTCCACCTCCACTATTATCGGCGCCGGCGTCACATGATCACTCCCGATCACATGACACGCCCCGCTTCCGGTCTTTGGAACGCAAACCGGAAGCAGCGTCTATTCAGACGCTCTTCCTGGATCGCGACCATGTGACCGGGAGGGGGCGTGCCCAGGAGATCGCACTCGACTACGGCGCTCACAGAGAGGAGGAGAAAGGGCACAGACTCCTCCATAGAACAGTGTATTTACTAAATAGTAGATTCAAGGGGCAAAATGTGAACTTATGTAAAGAATAACAACTAGATGATTATAAGATAAGTATACTGGCATATTTCGATCAAAAATGATAAAGTTAACCCACAATCCAATAAAAGTGCTTACAATAGTGCAATATATGTATATATACAATCATATCATTAGGATTGTATACACAGATCAAAATGTGCAAATAACAGTCATTATATATATCTCAATCGATCATAATACTAAAAATTCATGATGCAGTGAATAAAGTGCAAAAAGTACATTGTCCCATATGTAGGAATCCAAGGTGTTTCTGTCTTGTTGTTCCAACCAGTTCACTATCTGAGTGTTCATATGATGATAATTCAACACTGGATAATAGATATCTATAATATGGTAACAGAAGAAAAAAAGGGGAATTAAAATCACCATTAAGAACAGATAAAACCACAGTCAGTACCCACGATACTGATGCAAAAAAATATATCGGAATTTCAATAAGTACAGATCACAAGAAAGCACCAAAACCAAAGTGTT
This sequence comes from Allobates femoralis, assembly GCA_033576535.1. Lineage (NCBI taxonomy): Eukaryota > Metazoa > Chordata > Amphibia > Anura > Aromobatidae > Allobates > Allobates femoralis. The sequence goes on along the minus strand of JARQOC010000004.1, from coordinate 486,007,354 downwards.
CATTGAGACCAAACGGAGCCACAGAATTAAGTCTGTAGATCCATTTGCTCTCAACTTGTCCGAGGGCTTTGCTCAAGTTTCCACCTCTTTGGCCAAGTGACAACCTATCAATGCCCATAAATTTCAAAAGACTCGAATTGCTCCGATGTTCATGATAGAAATGTCTCGGTATTGTCTTAAGGCTCGAGGGATTTTCTGCTCCTGCACCTTTTTCTATGTCGAGGATGTGTTCCCTTACACGAACACGTAGCTCACGGGTGGTCATACCTATATAGATTTTGTTACAGGGACATTTGGCCAAATAAATGACCCCCTTTGTGGAACAAGTAATATGCTGTCTGATTTCATATGTTCTGGAATTGTCTGAGTTACAAAATGTCTTGCTTTTTAACATGTTTGCGCATGCCTTGCAGCCCATGCACGGAAAAAAGCCCTTGATATCCAACCAATTGCTATCATTTGTTGACTTTCTCATGAAGTGGCTACGAACTAACGTATCCCTGAGGTTACGTGATCTCCTTGCTGTCACCAGAGGTCTAGGGGAGACACATTGTTTTAAAATTGAGTCATTAAGTAGGATACTCCAGTGATTCTTGATAATTTCCAGAAAGCCCTTCCATTGTTTATGGTAAGTGGTTATCAATCTGGGAAAGCCAGATTGATCCTTGCTATCCTTATTCCTCATATCACATAGAAGCTCCGTCCGATTACACTTTTTTGCTTTTGAGTATCCATTTTTTATAGCTCTCTTACTGTATCCCCTTTCCTCAAATCTTTGTTTGAGATCCTTTGCCTGAACCTCAAAGATATTATCATTCGAACAAATGCGTCTGGCCCTCATATATTGACCGACCGGAATTCCTTTAATTGTTGATGGTAAGTGCGAAGACTTTGCATGTAAAAAGGAGTTTGTGGACGTTGCTTTCCGAAAAATATCGGTAGTCAAGCTTCCATCCTCCCTAGTGTCGATCAATATATCCAAAAACGCCATTTTTTTGCCATTTTTGTAAGTGAGTTTAATATTCCAATTGTTGCAATTTAGTTGGGTAATCAAGTCTTTGAGTTCTTCATCGCTTCCCTCCCACACAAAGAAAACGTCATCGATGAATCTCATCCATCCCTGAATTTTATCAGAGGCCGCTATGGGGTTATTAATAAAGATTTCCCTCTCCCATGCCCCCAAAAAAAGATTGGCATAAGAAGGGGCACAGGAAGCCCCCATAGCGGTCCCTGTTGTTGACGGTAGATGAGACCATCGAAGACAAAACAATTGTGGGTAAGAATGAACTCTAGTAAGGTAACTATTAACTCTGACATTCCAGGATCAATATTACTCATATCCAAAAAGAGTTTCGTGGCCCTTATTCCATCCTCATGCTTTATCGATGTATACAGGGATTCAACATCCACCGTCACCATAGTAACATTAGTGCCAAGCTGTAATCCCTCTAATCTTTGAAGTGCCTCCGTAGTATCATGGATATATGATGGTAATGACATAGTGAGGGGTTTCAGATAACAGTCAATCATTTTGCAGATGTTTTCGCACAGACTGGCATTACCGGAAACTATGGGTCTCCCCGGAGGGTCCACAATATTTTTGTGGACCTTCGGTAGAATATAAAAGGTCGGCAATCTTGGATTCATCTTCTCCATGGTTTTTACCACCTCTTTGGGGATTATACCATCCTCAAATGCTTTTATTAGGATTGTCAACAAAGAATCTTTGTCTTGTTGAAGGGGGTTACCTGGTAATTTTTTGTAACACTCAGTGTTGTTCAACAATTTATGAGCTTGTTTCACATACATAGCCTTAGGCCAAATTACCAGGTTCCCCCCTTTATCTGCCGGTTTGACTAGAACGTCATCCCACTTACTTAACTGATCAAGAGCTAGACGTTCGTCTCTACTTAGATTATGTCCCCACGTTTTATTTTGGGCCAGTTTCTCCACATCCGCAGTTACCATTCTAGTGAATGTATCAACATTAGAGCAAGTGCTCAATGATGGAAAATTCTTTGATTTTATAAACAGCTGTTTTGGAAACTTACCACTTTGTGATGGGTTCATATTCTCGTCAGACAACATCTCGAGATCACGTATGGTATTCTTTGCCTCTTCCATGGATAGGCCGTTCTCAGCTTTATAGTGCAATCTTTTCAAAATGACCTTCCTGGCAAACAGGTGAACATCTTTAATGATCAGAAAAGGGTCTGGGGAGCGAGACGGGGAAAAGGTTAAACCCATATTCAAAACCCTCGTCTGAGTCGGAGTAAGGACCCGATTTGACAGGTTAATTACCTTATTTTTCTCTTTTGGTTTTTTCTTATTACTTTCTTTCTCTGGGGAAGGTCTTGTCTTTGTTTTTCCTGTAAGACGCTCTCCCCCTCCCTCATCCTTGTCATCTTGTGTGGTCACACTGTCAGCATTTGATGAAATTGATCCCACAGATTCCTTACGTGGTGGTGCTGGATTGTTGGGATTACTAGGATTTTTCTTAAATTGCCACCTAAATATTCTATTGTTTTCGTAATCACTTACGTCACGCTTAAACTTCTTCATTTTGTTCGTACTGATCTCCTGTTCCCATTTTTCCATCTCTTTGTCAATTTCCCTCATATAGACATCAAGGGATTCTTTTGAGAGGCCACTTTGTAGAGTCTTCGACATCCCTTCAATTTCCTCATCTAAGTTGTTCAAGTTTTTGACATTATGTTCATTGATAATTTTAATGAAAGTGAGGGAGCATGTGGAAGCTGCCTCCATCCATTTTTTTGTGAGATCGTCATTGTCCAAATTAAAGGTGGGATATAATTGAACTCTTAACCCCCTAGGAACAATTTTGTTGGACAAATAATTGTCCAATGATGTTTTGGTCCACCACAACTTGGTTTTGCGATAAAGTGCATTCTTGTATCTGTACATCAATTCCTTATTTACACCAGTAACCTCAGGCTGACCGCCGGAGGAACCTCTCTTAAATATATTAAATGCTTTAGTTTTCCAGTTAAGCTCTCTGTTGCGCATGTCCATTGTGCTTCCACCAAATACCAAGAGAAATCTGTATTTAAACAGAAAAGAACGATATATCAATATCTCATAAAATGTCCAACCTGAATACAGCATGTAATCAAAAAGTCCCGAAAGACACAGAGGCGGATGTAAATAATTCACAATTTTTATTTAGGGAATACCTGACAACAAGTTATATTCCATATACAATTACATAAATAAAAGAAGGGGGGAAGACATATGATGATCAGCAAAAAGTGAGCTTCTGGATACTTTTATAATAGCAAATTTTTATATATCTAGAAGCAGTCTCTGGCGGTACAGATAAAGGGGTAGGCCGTGTGACAGTGCGGTGGTTATGCAGTTACTGGACAGTATCACTAATATGTGTAAAGATGGACTATTTGGTCATATGTCCTGAATTATCAGATTTTTAGGATCAATAGTGAAGCAACATCCATTTATTTGTGGTATGCCAAGATCTGGGCCTTTCTCACAAGATCAGAACTATTACAGGCATCCAACCACAAGGCAGGATCCAATCTCTCAATATAGACCCATTTAACATCAGAAATGACAATTTTAAGTCCATCAGTGCATCAGTGGATCAGCACAATCCTATCAAAGACACTCTGTGTTCCTGTGTCATGATATTATACATCTTGCTCAATAGGGCTATAGTGGATTAGATAACATGTATGTGGGTGTCCGGCTCACGCCAATCCACCACTACTAGTTCCAACCATTAGTACCTAACACAGCTTTTAACGATGCAGCATTACTATCACAACAACAGAGACACAGTGTGCAGATTAAATTGAGGGGCCGTACACCGTGCACAATATCAATGACATTCCATCACTACATACCTCCGTAGATGTTACCTCAGTCACACACAGGCCGCCCCTGGACCCCTACGCGTTTCGTCCTCAGACTTCCTCAGGGGGTGGTGTACAGGGTGGGGAGCCATCACGGAGGTTTATATAGTGAACGAATGTGATTATCAATCCAGAAAAGCTGTGCACCGTCTCCACCTCCACTATTATCGGCGCCGGCGTCACGTGATCACTCCCGATCACATGACACGCCCCGCTTCCGGTCTTTGGAACGCAAACCGGAAGCAGCGTCTATTCAGACGCTCTTCCTGGATCGCGACCATGTGACCGGGAGGGGGCGTGCCCAGGAGATCGCACTCGACTACGGCGCTCACAGAGAGGAGGAGAAAGGGCACAGACTCCTCCATAGAACAGTGTATTTACTAAATAGTAGATTCAAGGGGCAAAATGTGAACTTATGTAAAGAATAACAACTAGATGATTATAAGATAAGTATACTGGCATATTTCGATCAAAAATGATAAAGTTAACCCACAATCCAATAAAAGTGCTTACAATAGTGCAATATATGTATATATACAATCATATCATTAGGATTGTATACACAGATCAAAATGTGCAAATAACAGTCATTATATATATCTCAATCGATCATAATACTAAAAATTCATGATGCAGTGAATAAAGTGCAAAAAGTACATTGTCCCATATGTAGGAATCCAAGGTGTTTCTGTCTTGTTGTTCCAACCAGTTCACTATCTGAGTGTTCATATGATGATAATTCAACACTGGATAATAGATATCTATAATATGGTAACAGAAGAAAAAAAGGGGAATTAAAATCACCATTAAGAACAGATAAAACCACAGTCAGTACCCACGATACTGATGCAAAAAAATATATAGGAATTTCAATACGTACAGATCACAAGAAAGCACTCTCCTCCACACCAGGGACGCGACATGTTGCATCCCTGGTGCAGGTGGGATTATGTGATTTGTATGCAGGCATGCGCCTGTGCAGAGATCACATATCAGAGTACATGGGTGCGCACGGCTGTCTGCAAGCATCTGCAGAGACCAAAAGTCCCATTGTAAAGATAGGAGCTGCCGTTTGCATGCAGATGCATCTTTAAAATGCTGCACATGCATTTGCAAGTCTGAAGGCAGCCTTAGCTGTTCACAAAAACCTCACCCTGTGTAAAAAGAAAATGAAATCTTGCAGCAGCTATCTGCTGAAGCTTCAGGTTCTTATCACTAAATGCAAGCATTTAGATGATACACATCTACAATCTACAAAAAAAATGTGTGTTTACATAAATATACAATGAAAATTAAAAAGAAATTTTCTAAGCTAATAAAGTCATTACTATATATTTTAAATAACTATTTTATATCTAAAAATTAATTATAATATCTTTATAACAAAACTAATATTTTTGGTATTTTTGTATATTTTGTATTCCTATACATCTATAGCTAAATTAATTTATTGTAATATTTGTGTTTCATTAGAAAGTAACTATGTATCTAAATGTAATATGTATCTAAAGAATTGAAAGTAAAATATTTTTACACACTATATTTTTAGAGAAAAGTGAAAATAACGACTATATATCTGAAATAACGTTTATATCTAATAAGTAATTATAATGTCTTTATAACTAAACTAAGTTTTTAGGTATTTTGATTTATTTATATTGATATACATCTATTGCAAAACAAATTAATATAGTAATATTTGTGTCTAATCTAAAAATAACTATGTATCTAAATGTAACATGTATCTAAAGAATTTTAAGTAAAATATTTTTATACACTATATTTTTAGTAAAATTGAACAGTAACAACTATATTTCTTAAAAAAACTATTTTATATCTAATAACTAATTATAATATCTTTTTCTATAACTAAAATATTATTTTTGGTCTTATTTTTTTTTCTATTCTTATACATCTATGGCTAAACTAATTTATTATAATATTTATGTTTAATTAGAAAGTAACTATATCTAAATCTAATATGTATCTAAAGAATTTAAAATAAAATATTAGAGAGATTATTTTGAGTAAAGAGTATTGCACTATTGGGCAGCAATTTGACTTGAATGGGTGTATCCAGCACTTTCACCTTAACATTGCATCGTGTTTTCACTCGTGAAAAATCCACATATAACTGTCCATGTCCAAAAACTGTTTGTGACAAAAAAATCCCTACTTTCTCCAGTGTTTGGCCTTGGGATTTGTTGATGGTCATGGCAAAAGTAGACTTCACGGGAAATTGTTGACGTCTTAACTTGAAAGGTAAGGCAGTCTCTGATGGAGATAAATCAATCCTTGGAATAAACACCACATTTCCTTCTGCAGACCCAGTACTGACTTTTGCTTGAATGAGATTGTCAAACAAAGTGATGACAATAAAGCGATTCCCATTGCAAAGACCTTTTATGCTGTTAAAGGTGCGCAAAAGCATGACAATGGTACCAATTTGTAATTTGAGGCGATGATAAGGCATTCCCATTGGTGTGAGTGAATGTAAAAATTCCACTGGATATTGGTCTGAATCTTCAGTCTGAATGGAATCATCACTAATGTACTCAGTGTATTCACCAGCAATGCAATCCATAACCTGAGAGTTCACCATTTCCACATGGACATTTTTAGGGCAAAGAATGGCATGTGATGCAGCAATGTGAATGCTTTCATTGTTATATCCATCATGTATATAAGTGTAATATATATCTAAAGAATTTAAGATAAAATATTCTTATAGACAATATTTTTAGTAAAGACTTTTTCAGAATTAGGCAGCAACTTTCCTTGAATGGGTGTATCCAGCACTTTCACCTTAACGTTACATCGTCTTTTCACTCGTGAAAAAGCCACATATAACTGTCCATGTCCAAAAACGGGTTCTGGCAAAAAAATCCCTACTTTCTCCAATGTTTGGCCTTGGGATTTGTTGATGGTCATGGCAAAAGCAGGCTTCAAGGGAAATTGTCGACGTCTTAACTTGAAAGGTAATCCAGTCTCTGATGGAGATAAATCAATCCTTGGAATAAATACCACATTTCCTTCTGCAGACCCAGTAATGACTTTTGCTTGAATCAGATTGTCAAACAAAGCAATGACAATCAAGCGAGTCCCATTGCAAAGACCTTTTCTGCTGTTAAAGTTGCGCAAAAGCATGACAATGGTACAGATTTTTAATTTGAGGCGATGAGAAGGCATTCCCGTTGGTGTGAGTGAATTTAAAAATTCCACTGGATATTGATCTGGATCTTCAGTCTCATCAGGATCAATGGAATCATCACTAATGTATTCAGTGTTTCACCAGCAATGCAATCCATGACCTTAGAGTTCACCATATCCACATGGTCATTTTTAGGGCAAAGAATGGCATGTGATGCAGCAATCTGAATGCTTTCATTGTTATCTACATCAATGAGAATGTTTTCACCAAATATAGCAAGTATAATTGAGCCAGTGCAGATCATGTCTTCTGGGATTTCAATGGTATCATCTCCAAGGTTGAAATCATTGGACAATTCACCATTTCCCAGTTGAAGTAACCAACGGCTATAATCAGGATCAATGGAGCGCATATTGTTGAAGAGTGGCAATTGAGTGAAAAGCTGCCATTGTCTTGAGTATTTAATACAACTCTCTATAATGTCAGTTCTTGTACCATGTGGGATGATAGGCAGACACTGTCGAAAGTCTCCTCCCAGAACAATGACTTTCCCTCCAAAAGGTGTTGTATTTTTCTTGGAGATATCTGTTGTCATGACATCCCGTAAAAGTTGATCTATCACATGCAATGCATATTTAGATAACAGAGTGGACTCGTCAATAATGAAAAGTTTGGTACTTTTCAAATGTTGTGCAGCATCTGTATCATTTTTAATCCTTGAAACGGAAGTTTCATTGATTGGAATTGGTATTCCGTAAAGCGAATGGATGGTTCTTCCTCCTTGCAGTAAGTTAGCTGCAATCCCTGTACTGGCTGCAGGTGAGACAATTTCGCCTTCTCCTCTTAGTTCATGAATTAATAAATCATACAGATATGTTTTGCCACTGCCACCTGGACCGTCAATGAAAAAGCACTTAGATTGTCCACTTCTAACGTGTAAAGCTTGATTGATCGCATCATAGGCCAAAAGTTGTTGGTCATTTAAAGTAGCTTTCATTTGCTGAGCTCTTCTTAACTCATCATCCTTGTTGTATAGTGGAGCGATGTATGGCTTTCTTTTTGGTCGTGGTAGATTAAAATCAGTAAAAGTTTTGCCATGAAATTTTAGAACAGTTTGGACATCAGTCATAGCATATCCTTCACAATTCTCACACTCCTCAGTGTTGGAGTGATATGCATGGCAGTAGTCTTGGATAAAGTCTTGTTTAAATTCTTTCCACAACTCCAATGGATGAGCTGGAGGACCAAAAATACATATATATGCGAACATATCACGAAGCTGTGCAGGCATGTTGAGAACACAGGCATCCAATAAAGTATTTCTCCAAACAGTGTCATCGAAGAGCAATCCAAGGGCTAATGCTGCCTCTTTGAAGTTGGGTATGTCACTTCATTAACAGTCTTAATGTTGTCAAAACTTGTTGCTCCTTTGACATGCAGTAACAACAACCTTAAATAGTACCGTTCTTGATCTTTCATACTGACAGTATACATTCTTCCAATCACTGAAGAACCTCCTCGCTTTCTAATTTCCCATGCACCTTCTTTCCAAACATAGTGCTCTGGAATTTGGCGGTAGAAGTAATCATGAGCATGCGGGTCACTCTCATTCAGCTCAAAGTAGCCCATAAGAGTAGATTTTCTGTGCATTGTGTAACTGATGTCATCAACAGAGTCATCCTCATGAAAATAAAGTGGTTGAGAATGTGGAAGATGTACGGCCAGGCGAATAATGGAATGCGATTGTCTATGCATGGGGTAAGCAAATATTCGCTAAGCTGCCTCCGGTGCACTCGCGTATCTTGAATCCATGAATTGATGTGTTTCATCATGGTGGATATTGGTTTGGCAAATTTCAAGATTGGCTTTATCATGTCCTTTGTAGACATATTTGAATAGGTATTTTACACTTTGAATGGAAGCACATACCTCAACATTAATATGACACTTGTATGTTAATAGTAGGTAAGGGTTATAGGGAACAACCCAAGAATTATCAATCATCTTTGAACGGATTTTAAAGGATGATCCTTCCTTTCTTTGATAAGTAGGGTATGCATCCTTAGCTATGAGTGTTCTTGGTTGGAAATCTTTAGGAAAACCTTTCTTACACTTGCCAAGATCCATACATGAAGAATTGGGGTTGTGTTGTCCACAGGGTCCATGAATCATGTGTTGCATCACAATGTCATGGAGCAGAGGGTATTCTTCTGGATCAGGGATTTCAGCCCAAACTATATTATCCACTTCAACCTCAGTTCTTAGTTTGGATTTGCTATCCAGAATGATCAAAATGTGAGCGTGTGGTAGGCCACGCTTTTGGAATTCAATCACATGAACCATTGCACAAACTTTGCCAAGTAATCCAGTGTTAATTTCTTTTAATAGGGCTTCCAGTTTAATTCTGAAGACACAGGCAACTAAATCAGGTCTATGTTCCACACGCTGCCATGGCTCTAAATTGTTTGTAATCTCCCTCCATTTAGGATTACAGGTCATGGTTACAAAAAGATCTGGTCGTCCAAATTTAGTCACAATAGCCATGGCATCCTGATAGCGTTGCTGCATGTTTCTTGGACTGCCTTCAAAGGAAGATGGTAAAATCACCGTCTTGCCAATGGGAATACCTTTCTCAACAGATTGTTTCAGCAGATGTTCCTGGAGTACGCAATAATCCTCCACTTTTAAATCCTTTTGGTGTTGACGGATAACATTTAAGCGATTAGCCTCGATTTTCACATACGCATCCACTAAGTACTGCTGTGTTAGTTTGCCACCATTGAGGACAGGATTGAACTGATTCCGTACAGACAGCAAATAGCAGTAATACTGGAGCTGTGTAACCCGGCGTTGACTTTTGCCTTGATGCTTGAGTCCCTCATGCCAGCCTTGTTCTCCATGAGGGAAAAATAAAGGATAGAGTAATGCATCTAAATTGCTGTGTAGAATACTGACTTGCTGTGTTTTTGGGGCCAAGGGGTTATTTGGATCAGGTTTCAAATGAATTAAAATGTCTCTATTGAATGGTGGCTCTCCATCAGCATTTTCAAAGACTACAGCAACTTCATTGGCAGTAGGATTGTTATAGCGTCTCGGGTCTTGGCCTCTGTCTTGTTTAATGGCCATGATAATATTTGGCATGACGGTGCCATGTTCTACTGCCTTCTGTCTTCTTCTAATTCAACGTGACGTAGCATTTTGTATGCCGAAACAAAGGGATTAATATTATCCAATTGAAGAGCAATGATACTCATTAAAGTTGTATGACATTTAACATTTTCTGGACACTGTAGCCATTGGTCTGTAGCGCTTAGAGTATCTAAAATGTACAATTGTGCATATGCTGGAGTTTGATCTTGAGCAGGATGGAGTGTTCCAATGCGATGATAAATTTGCCCATGAATACGGAAGCAGTATGGGCCATGTCCAGGAGGTAGAGAAACATGGGCACCCATGGAGGCAAAAGCAAAATAACTATTAATGCTCCTTATATTCTCCATCAAATTTTGACTGTACTCACTCTCTCCTTTCAGCAGGCGTTGGAAGACGTGCGGGTATTGAGGTAATGGTACCTTTACTTTTCCCTTGTGGCAACAAAGAGTAAACTGTTGATCTGATGGTCGTTCAGCAGTAAAATGTCGAGCCTCACAATGTTCACATATTACATTCATGAAACCACAGAAATGTTCTACAATAACATGATCCTGATCAATAAATCCCATTTGATGTAGGAGAGGTGAATAGAATAAACGTAGACGTTTATTATGTAATCCTGCATAGATGAGACGTGGAAGGGATGTAGATTCCAAAAATTCCATAAATGAAGAAGTGGAATATATATTCCGTTCTGCCTCTTGCAATATAGAAGTGGAAGAAGAAGTTTGGCGTTCTTCACGACGTAATGTAGCCAAATTGGCCAAGCGGACTTGTCTAGACGTAGGAGAATCTGTATCTTGACGCATCTGTCTTTTCCTTTTAAGCCTCAAAATTTTACACTGTTTGCTGTATGGCGTCTCCTCAGCACAGTGTTTTCGTTTTGATGTGGCCTTGCGATGCGGTAAAGGCTGTTCAGTTGTAGTTAAGATAGTAGAAGAAGAGGTGGCAGCAGTATAAGGATCAGACGAAGAGGTGGCAGCAGTCTGAGCATCAGACAAAGAGGTGGCAGCAGTCTGAGCATCAGACAAAGAGGTGGCAGCAGTCTGAGCATCAGACAAAGAGGTGGCAGCAGTCTGAGGATCAGATGAAGAGGTGGCAGCAGTCTGAGGATCAGATGAAGAGGTGGCAGCAGTCTGAGGATCAGACGAAGAGGTGGCAGCAGTCTGAGGATCAGACGAAGAGGTGGCAGCAGTCTGAGGATCAGACGAAGAGGTGGCAGCAGTCTGAGGATCAGACGGATCTCCTACAGGCATTAACTTTTTCTGTTTGCGTCGTTGAGGCAGAGGCATTGATTTTTTGCCTAATCGTTCTGTCCTTCCTTCTAAAGACTTTATTGAAACCGGTGTTTTCAAAGCAGCCTTTTCCTTGTCCAAGGGAAGTCGTCTTTCTTCAGAACTCTCCTCCACACCCGTCTTGCGCATACGCACAGACACCTTGCGAACCTTTCCTTTTTTGATTTCCATAGAGGTAATGGGAGGTGTTAAAGGCAGTTCACTTGGTAGAATGTCAGTACACGAAGAGGCTGGAATAGCATCTGTGTCAGACGGTTCTTCAGTGACTGGAATTTTTGTTTGTTTGCATGTGGAACGTGCAGTCATGGCTCTTGTTTCCATTCGTTGGCTTGTTTTTTTCAGAAGACATTGCGAAATACGTGTATGTAAAGCAGTCTTCGCAGCATCCAACTGAAAACGTCTCAGTGGAGAAGAGAGTTTACCAAACCGTTGAGTTTAGCAGCCTTAACCCTATCTAACCGAATACGTCTCTCGGCAGAAGTCTCATTTGCAATACGTTTGGCGTAAGCAGCCTTAACACGATCTAAGCGAATACATCTCTGTTCCGAGGTCTCCTCAGCAGTGCGTTTCGCCTTAGCAGCCTTATCACTATCTAAGCGAAGACGCCTCTCTTCTGAAGTCTCCTTTGCAGTACGTTTCGCCTTAGCAGCCTTACGCAGATGTAACCGAACACGTTTCTCTTCCAAACTCTCCTCTGCAATGCGTTTAGCTTTAGCAGCCTTATCACGATCTAACCGAAGACGTCTCTCTTCCAAAGTCTCGTCTGCACGCTTCTTCTTAGGTGTAGATGCAGCCTCCTTGGCAAGAGCGATATTTTGTGTTGGAGAGCTCATCTTAGTAAGAATAAGCAGTGTTTGAAATCCAAAAAGAGCTAGAGTGTGTTAGTTAAGGAAACAATTAATAATAACTGTGTAAAAAGACAAAAACAATAAAACTACAGTGTGTATTTCAAAAACCTGTTATAAGGAAATGATAGACTTCTTTAAAGTATGAAAGAAAGATTTAATGATGTTTACTGTATAGAGTAGTGAATGGAAAGGAGTGTGTTAAAACTCCTTAAAAACTGCCTTGAAGGCAAAACAAATGGATGTAAGGGGCCTTTGGGATGCGCGTTATCAAAGCAAATTTTCAACATTGTAAGAAAAGCGTTAAAAGAACCGAGATGACGTCAATTTCTGCATAACCAGCAGCAAGGTTGTTGTTGCATAAGGTGTTGAAAAATGGCAGAGGTAGGGTTAATTTGTACCTAGAACTTAAGGTTTTGGGATTATAGCAGAAGTAGTGGTTTTTATTTTTCGTGCTTTAGTTGGGGAAACAGCAGCATTAAGTCAAGTATGAAATAGCAGAATGTGACTAAGCAGGGTGAAAAAAGAAATAAGGCAACTTGCGCAGTAGATGTTGAAACAGGCAGGTAAATGTAAAAAGCAACGTAAATCCGGGGATGTATATAACGTTACGCAACTGCAGCCCTAGTGACGGGTATAGGGAAGTTCCGTAAAAAATTTAAATATTAGCACATGTTATGGAAGTATGTAAATCTGCATATACAATGCACGTGTGAAAGGGGACCCAGTCAGTAATAGAGTGTAAAATATTTGGTATGTAAAAGTAGTTAATGTCCTACTGGGATGAGAGGGACTTTGACATGAGCGTTAATTTCAAATAGCATCATAAACGTAGAAAAAACTGCATTTGCCGCATGTGGCGCATAGCCACAGCATAACTGCAGGACTTTCGGGCTATTGCATTAATCCTCATAGTCATTATAATCGCCATAGTAGTCAGTATACAGTTATTTGCAGCAGGCGCAGCAATTGGGGTTTAGCAGTTGTGGCAGGTACTGTAGCGAAAAAAAACGGAGGGTGAGCGCGCTATTTTTCATGGTGGGACCTGCCGCAAGTTCCCCTATACTTACTATGGCGATTAGCGAAACGACACCAGAAGTGCAGGAGTTATGCGATGGCAATGAAGCAAACAGAGCTGATGCTATTCTGTCAGCACATCTGGCGCGATTTCAAATAGCCGCTGATGTGAACTGGCCAGGTAGCATTACCACCAAACTGTTAAATATAAGACATGTAGTAGTGGTACAGAGTAATTACGAAGAAAAATATTACAAATTGACATATAATGATTTAACGTACTTGTAACAGTGTGATGACTGACTCCTAACTCCACAAAAATTATCAAAGAGCCTGTAAGGGGTTAAAGTACCACTGGCACGCATACAAAATACTGAACGATCAATCAAAATAAGAATAGTATTAAAGTATTTAGTACTAAAATGGCAGTAGTAGACCACATAGTAACATCGGCATTGAATAGGCAAGAAAATAGAAGGGGTTAATGTACCACTTACATCCTATAAAACAGTGTGGATGAAAAATTAAATAAGAAATGGTATAGAAGATGTTAATTATAAAAAGTCATGAGTACAGCACATAGTGACACATTTAGTGAATAGCAAACAGAAAGTAGGGGGTTAATGTAGCAGTTTGAACCCTATAAAACAATAGTGTGGGAAAAAAAATGACAAATGGCATAGAAGTGGTTAATGTTGAAATAGCCTTAGTACAGCACATAGTGATATAGCAAGTGGAGCAGTAATAGAATCGAAGGGGTTAATGTGAAAATGGCCTTAGTACTGCACTTACTGAGATAGCAAGTGGAGCAGTATTAGAATAGAAGGGGTTAATGTGAAAATGGGCTTAATACTGCACTTACTGAGATAGCAAGTGGAGCAGTATTAGAATAGAAGGGGTTAATGTGAAAATGGGCTTAATACTGCACTTACAGAGATAGCAAATGGAGCAGTAATAGAATAGAAAGGGTTAATGTGAAAATGGGCTTAGTAGTGCACTTACTGAGATAGCAAGTGGAGCAGTATTAGAATAGAAGGGGTTAATATATTAGGAAAAAAAGAGGGCACGATGGTGAAATGTAGCTGATATTAAATTAGTATAAAGAAGGGGTTAATATAAGCATAGGCATTAGGAATATATACTCTGATGTGAGATTGTACTGTAAAAACAGCTTTTTAACTTTTACATTGTTCAGAAATTCAAACTTCGCGCTCTAAGATGGCGTACGCGAAAAGTTCATTCATAAAAAGCCGGCAGACGCCAGCCGCAATGTGATTGGGCAGCGGAAACTTCATAAAGATGGCGCCGTAAATCCGGTTGGTCGGCGCTACTGTGTGAAGATGCCGCTGTCCAATCACAACTGAGCGGGGCGGAGCTACAGACTTCCAGGGTCCCGAACGGCGTGTCCGAAAATTGCACCAGGTGCTCGGCAAGGAAAATGGCGATTTCCCCGCTGTGCGGCGACCAATGGGAATCAAAGCGCCAAGTCAAGCAACCAATCACAATCGCGGCTCTTTTCTCAATGGATGTGTATGGGAAAACGCCCTCCAATGAGAATCGCGGCAAAAGTCGGCGCTTGCAGCGGCGAAGTGTCCGAACTGTGGCGCAGGCTCCATGCAGCGCCGGTTGGCGCTGCATGGGGCAAAATAGTAAAAGTAGTGAAAATAAAAGATAGAAAAAGAGGTGAAAATAAAAGTCAGCATCAGGAATATAGCTTCTGATGTGAAAAGGTAGATTTGCCAAAGGATATCTTAGCTGATCAATCGCAGATCCCGATCCGGCGCTTGCTTCCCGACGTCCCGCACGAAGGATGGATATCTCGGCTGAAATGTAGTCCAACAGATGGTCCAGCGGTAGCTTCTCGTTCTCTCAGAAAGACCCTCACGAAGGATGGATTTCTTGGCAGAAATATAATCCAACAGATAGTCCAGCGGTAGGTTCTCGTTCTCCCACAAAGAGGATTCAAAAAGGTTGAAGATTCAAAGTTCGCGCTATAAATAAGCGGCCTTATCTCATTGGTGGGCGGCAACATCAGAAAGATGGCGCCATGAATGTGATTGGTCGCTGTGTTTTTTCAAAACTCGCGGCTTGATTGTGATTGGAGGACGGCTTCCGATACATAGAGAAATGAAGATATTATATGGCCGGGCCCCTGGTTCTATTTTCGGGCAGGCGACTCGGCTCTGAAGCATCGTTCGACGGGGCCGGAAACTCGCAATCAGCGCTTCGCGGCAATAGCTAGCGTATCACCAACGACTCGCAATGATTGTGAATCGTTGGTAAGGTACTAGGAATGTCCGCGAACCGCTGAATGCGAGTTTGCGGCCACGTCGAACGACGCCTCAGAGGCGAGTCGCCTGGCCGAAAATAGAACCAGGGGCCCGGCCATAAAATCGCCGACACACCGCTAATGTATCTCTATGGCATTTTTAAACATGGCGCCGCGATTCTGATTGGACGGTGCCTTCCCATAGAGAAACATGAAGAAATGAGACGCTATTGTGATTGGTCTGCGTCAGCACACAGCGACCAATCACAACAGCTCCTCGCTTCCCATAGACATACATTAGCGGCGTGTCGACGATGTTAGGTCCGGAAAATAGAACCATGGTGCCGGCCTTAAAATCGCCGACACGCCGCTAATGTATGTCTATGGGATTTTTAAAAATGGCGCCGCGATTCTGATTGGTCGCTGTCTGCCAACGCCGACCAATCAGATGTCGCCCTCACTTCCCATAGACATACATTAGCGGCGTGTCCGCGATGTTAGGTCCAGAAAATAGAACCATGGGGCCGGCCTTAAAATCGCCGACACGCCGCTAATGTATGTCTATGGGATTTTTAAAAATGGCGCCGCGATTCTGATTGGTCGCTGTCTGCTAACGCCGACCAATCAGATTGCGCCCTCACTTCGCATAGACATACATTAGCGGTGTGTCGGCGATTTTATGTCCGGAAAATAGAACCAGGGGCCCGGCCTTAAAATCGCTGAGACACCGCTAATGTATGTCAATGGGAAGTGAGGCGGTCTTCGAATTGCCTGACGGCAGTAGACAGCGAGCAATCAGAAGAGCGCGTCACATCTCATAGAGATAAAATGGAGGAATTTTCGTCCATTCTTTCTCAATGAGAAGTGAAGAGGACGTCGGATGCGGAAGATGGCGGAAAGAAGACAGAAGACTCCCGGGGCCGGAGGAAGAGGCGGAGATGGCGGAAAGAAGAGAGAAGACCCCCGCAGCCGGACGAAAAAGACGCCTGGCCGAACGGAGGAGTTGTGGATCGGACGGACAATCAGATGAATAAGAAGACATGTAAGTGATCGACGGCGGCGTTAGAGAAGGGTGCGGCGGGGCTTAGGGGGTAGGGGCTTAGGTGCGGCCGGCTTAAGGGGTAGGGGCTTAGGTGTGGCGGGGCTTAGATGGTAGGGGCTTAGGTGCGGCGAGGTAGGGGATTAGGTGCGGCGGGGTAGTGGCTGCGGCGGGGTAGTGGGTTAGGTGCGGCTTCGGGGGTAGGGGCTTAGGTGCGGCAGAGGGTAGTGGCTGCGGCGGGGTAGTGGGCTTGATGCGGCGGGGTAGTGGCTGCGGCGGGGTAGTGGCTTAGGTGCGGCTTCGGGGGTAGGGGCTTAGGTGCGGCAGAGGGTAGTGGCTGCGGCGGGGTAGTGGGCTTGATGCGGCGGGGTAGTGGCTTAGTGCGGCAGGGGGTAGGGGCTTAGGTGCGGGTTAGGGGGTAGGGGCTTAGGTGCGGCGGGGCAGTGGCTTAGGGGGTAGGGTGCGGCAGACGGTAGGGGCTTGATGCGGCTTAGGGGGTATGCGGCGGGGCTTAGGAGGTAGGAGCTTAGGTGCGGCGTGGCAGGGGTAGGGGCTTAGGTGCGGCGGGTAGTGGGTGCGGCGGGGTAGTGGGTTAGGTGCGGCAGGGGGTAGGGGCTTAGGTGCGGCTTCAGGGGTAGGGGCTTAGGTGCGGCAGAGGGTAGTGGCTGCGGCGGGGTAGTGGCTTAGGTGCGGCAGGGGTAGGGGCTTAGGTGCGGCTTCGGGGGTAGGGGCTTAGGTGCGGCGGGACAGTGGCTTAGGGGGGTAGGGTGCGGCAGAGGGTAGGGGCTTGATGCGGCTTAGGGGGTATGCGGCGGGCTTAGGAGGTAGGGGCTTAGGTGCGGCGTGGAGGGGTAGGGCTTAGGTGGCTGGTAGGTAC
This sequence comes from Allobates femoralis, assembly GCA_033576535.1. Classification (NCBI taxonomy): domain Eukaryota; kingdom Metazoa; phylum Chordata; class Amphibia; order Anura; family Aromobatidae; genus Allobates; species Allobates femoralis. The sequence goes on along the minus strand of JARQOC010000004.1, from coordinate 485,989,818 downwards.
GGCGGGGGGGTAGTGGTAGGCGGTCGGGGTAGTGGGTTAGGTGCGGCTTCGGTGTGGTAGGGGCTAGTGGTGCGCGGGTGTGGCTTAGTGGCTTAGGTGCGGCAGAGGGTAGTGGCTGGGGCGGGGTAGCTGCGGCGGGGTAGTGGCTGCGGCGGGGTAGTGGCTTAGGTGCGGGTTAGGGGTAGGGGCTTAGGTGTGGCGGGGCAGTGGCTTAGGGGGTAGGGTGCGGCAGAGGGTAGAGGCTTGATGCGGCTTAGGGGGTATGCGGCGGGGCTTAGGAGGTAGGGCTTAGGTGCGGCGTGGCAGGGGTAGGGGCTTAGGTACGGTGGGGTAGTGGCTGCGGCGGGGTAGTGGGTTAGGTGCGGCAGGGGGTAGGGGCTTAGGTGCGGCTTCGGGGGTAGGGGCTTAGGTGCGGCAGAGGGTAGTGGCTGCGGGGGGTAGTGGCTTAGGTGCAGCGTTACGTGCGGCAGAGGGTAGTGGCTGCGGCGGGGTAGCTGCGGCGGGGTAGTGGCTTAGGTGCAGCAGGGGCAGTGGCTTCGGGGGTAGGGGCTTAGGTGCGGCGGGACTTATGAGGTAGGGGCTTAGGTGCGGCGGGGCTTATGAGGTAGGGCTTAGGTGCGGCGGGGCTTATGAGGTAGGGGCTTAGGTGCGGCGGGGCTTAGGGGGTAGGGGCTTAGGTGCGGCGCACTTAGGGGGTGGTTTAGAGCATTAGGGGGTGGTTTAGAGCATGGCGCTGTAGTGTACAGCGCAATGGTATACTACAGTCCCATAGGCATATGCGTGTCGGCCCTTAAGCGCCAGCGCTTAGGTTTAGGGGCGGACAGGCGTATGGGCATGGCACTGTAGTATACTATAGCGGTGTACACTACAGTCGTATGCACTTCTGTGGCTTTGCAAGCGGTGCCAACGACTATAGTATGCAACGACTCATATTATTAGCATATGTTTTTTTATTTATTGTATTATTTATTATTTTTTATTTATTTATTATTTTTTAATTATATTTTTATTATTTTTTTTATTATTAAATTTATTAGTTATTTTGTGGCCTGAGCAAGAGACGTCCATCACTTAGTCGCTGCAATGCTCATATTATTAGCATATTTTTTTTTTTTTATTTATTTTTTATTATTTTTTTATTATTTTATTATTTTTTAATTATTATTTTTATTATTTATTTTTTTTTATTATAATTTATTAGTTATTTTAAGTGAGCCTGAGTAGAGGACAGTTCTCCTTCAGGTCCGCTGAAATGGCTCATATTATTAGCTTTTTTTTTTTTTTTATTATTATTTTTTATGTATATTTTTATTATTTTTTAAATAATTTTTTATTATTTTTTAAATATTATTTAATTATTTTTTTTATTATTAAATTTATTAGTTATTTTAAGTGAGCCTGAGGCTGAGAGACAGTTCTCCTTCAGGTCCGCTGAAAGGGCTCATATTATTAGTATTTTTTTTTATTTTATTATTATTATTTTTTTTTTTTTTAATTATTTTTTTTATTATTTTTTTATTATTTTTTAAATATTATTTAATTATTTTTTTTATTATTAAATTTATTAGTTATTTTAAGTGAGCCTGAGGCTGAGACACAGTTCTCCTTCAGGTCCGCTGAAAGGGCTCATATTATTAATTTTTTTTTTTTTTTTTTTTTATTATTTTTTATTTTATTTTTTTATTATTTTTTAAATAATTTTTTATTATTTTTTAAATATTATTTAATTATTTTTTTATTATTAAGTTTATTAGTTATTTTAAGTGAGCCTGAGGCTGAGAGACAGTTCTCCTTCAGGTCCGCTGAAAGGGCTCATATTATTAGTATTTTTTTTTATTTTTATTATTATTTTTTTTTCTTTTTTAATTATTTTTTTTATTATTTTTTTATTATTTTTTAAATATTATTTAATTATTTTTTTTATTATTAAATTTATTTGTTGACATACATTAGCGGTGTGTCGGCGAATTAACGGCCGGGCCCCTGGTTCTATTTGTCGGGCCGAAAATCGCGGACACACCGCTAATGTATGTCTATGGGCAGTGAGGTCGAATTCTGATTGGTCGGCGTCAGCAGAGAGCGACCAATCAGAAATCGAGCTGACTGCCCATAGACATGCATTAGCGGTGTGTCCGCGATTTTAGGGCCGACAAATAGAACCAGGTGGGCGGCCATAAAATCGGCGACACACCGCTAATGTATGTCAATGGGATATGAGGTGCTCTTCTGATTGGCTGAGGGCAGTAGACAGCGACCAATCAGAAGAGCGGCTCACATCTCATACAGATACAATGCACGAAAAATCCGCCATTCTATCTTAATGAGAAGTGAAGAGGACGTCGGAGATGGAAGTTGGCGGAAAGAAGACAGAAGACCCCGGGGGCCGGACGAAGAGCCGGAGATGGCGGAAAGAAGAGAGAAGACCGGCGGGGCCGGAGGAAGAGGACGGCTGGCCGGACGGAGGACTTGTGGATCGGACGGACGATCAGATGACTAAGAAGGCATGTAAGTGATCGACGGGGGCGTTAGGTTAGGGGACGGCGGGGGCTTCGGGTGTAGGGCGTTAGGTGTTAGCGGCGGGAGCTTAGGAGGCGGCGGGGCTTAGGGGATAGGGGCTTAGGTGCGGCGGGGCTTAGGGGGTAGGGGCTTAGGTGCGGCGGGGCTTAGGGGGTAGGGGCGTAGGTGCGGCGGACTTAGACTTAGGGGGTAGGGGCTTAGATGCGGCGTGGCTTATAGGGTAGGAGCTTAGGTGCGGCGGGGGTTAGAGGGTAGGGGCTTAGGTGCAGCGGGGATTAGGGGGTAGGTAGGGGCTTAGGTGCGGCGGGGCTTAGAGGGTAGGGGCTTAGGTGCGGCGCGGCTTAGAGGTAGGGGGTTAGGTGCAGCGGGGCTTAGGGAGTAGGTAGGGGCTTAGGTGCGGCGGGGCTTAGGTGCGGCGGGGCTTAGGGGGTAGGGGCTTAGGTGCGGCGGGGGTTAGAGGGTAGGGGCTTAGGTGCGGTGGGGCTTAGAGGGTAGGGGCTTAGGTGCGGCGGGGCTTAGGGGGTAGGTAGGGGCTTAGGTGCGGCGGGGCTTAGAGGGTAGGGGCTTAGGTGCAGCGGGGCTTAGGGGGTAGGTAGGGGCTTAGTTGCGGCGGGGCTTAGAGGGTAGGGGCTTAGGTGCGGCGGGGCTTAGAGGGTAGGGGCTTAGGGTTAGAGGGTAGGGGCTTAGGTGCAGCAGGGCTTAGGGGTAGGGGGGTAGGGGCTTAGGTGCGGCGGGGGGGCTTAGAGGGTAGGGGGTTAGGTGCGGCGGGGCTTAGAGGGTAGGGGCTTAGGTGCAGCGGGGCTTAGGGGGTAGGTAGCGGCTTAGGTGCGGCAGGGCATATGTGCGGCGGGGCTTAGGGGGTAGGGGCTTAGGTGCGGCGGGGTTAGAGGGTAGGGGCTTAGGTGCAGCGGGGCTTAGGGGGTAGGTAGGGGCTTAGGTGCGGCTGTGCTTAGAGGGTAGGGGCTTAGGGTTAGAGGGTAGGTGCTTAGGTGCAGCGGGGCTTAGGGGTAGGGGCTTAGGTGCGGCGGGGGTTAGAGGGTAGGGGCTTAGGTGCAGCGGGGCTTAGGGGGTAGGTAGGGGCTTAGGTGCGGCGGGGCTTAGAGGGTAGGGGCTTAGGGTTAGAGGGTAGGGGCTTAGGTGCAGCGGGGCTTAGGGGGTAGGGGCTTAGGTGCGGCAGGGCTTAGAGGGTAGGGGCTTAGGTGCGGCGGGGCTTAGAGGGTAGGGGCTTAGGTGCGGCGCAGTTAGGGGGTGGTTTAGAGCATTAGGGGGTGGTTGAGAGCATGGCGCTGTAGTGTACAGCGCGATGGTAATACTACAGTCCCATTGGCATACGCGTGTCGGCCCTTAAGCGCCAGCGCTTAGGTTTAGGGGCGGACAGGCGTATGGGCATGGGACTGTAGTATACTATAGCGGTGTACACTACAGTCGTATGCGCTTCTGTGGCTTTGTTAGCGGTGGCAGCGACTCGCAATGCCCGCTTTGCAGGCATTGCTTCGCGAGACTGCAACGACTCGCAATGCCCGCTTTGCGGGCATTGCTTCGGGAGTCGCCGTGGCCGCGTAGCGGCCACGCACAGAGTCCAGGAGAAACACCCTGGACTCGCTAACCAAGCCACCGGAAGTTGCGCCGCTCCGACGGAAGTCAGTTACGGCAATTATATAATAGATATATATATATATTTAGATTATAATATACTGCATGCGCAGTGCGGGTCTTGAAGCTAACAGCGGCGCGGGTGTACTACATACGTCACCCGGCGCCGGAAATGACGCGATTCACGTCACCAAGCCTCACACTGCAGCCCAGGCCGAGACAGCACAGAGTGGGGAGGCACGCATTTTAATCTGATTAGAAGATCACGCCTATGGAGGCGTGATATCATGAAGGGGGACAGCCTGCCAGGCTGACTATGAATACCATAGTGACTCATTATCATCCTTAATGAGGTAATGTAATAACATTTATCTTCAATTTCACTTGCTGCATTTAGGAGTGTAGGGTAAGTGTTTACTATGCTCTAGGGACAGCTTTTAATAGGTTTAGAGGTGTTTTGGGGGTGACAGGATCCCTTTAAGTATATTGCTTGAGCACTGAGGTTATGAACAATATAAAAAACACTGAATACACCATTACTTTTACCATACAGTATATGGACAAAAGGATTAGGACTTTTCTTAAACACTGAATTTAGATTTTTATTCAGTCCCATTGCCACAGATACATAAAGTCAAGTAACCAGCCTATAGTTTGCCTTTACAATCATTTGTGAAAGAGCGGGATTTTCTAAAAAACCTTTTAGGCTGCTTTCTCATTGCGATTTTGTGAAATCCAACACTGTCCGATTTAAATCGGACAACATCGAATCCGCATTTGCCCCCATGGAATCCTATGGAGATCGGACCGATTCGGATGTACACTAAATGGCATCTGAATTGCGTCTGATCTGATTTTTTTCCTTTTTTTTTTTTTGTTTTTTTCTGGTGCAAAAATCGGAGACTGCTCCGATTTTTGCATTCGAATCAAAAACCGGATAGAATCGGATGGCAATTTGGCCAGATCCGATCCGATCCCTATCTTTTAACATGGGGCCCTATGGAGCAGGGTCCGAGGAAACATCTAATGTCTCCTCGGACCCGATTTTAGTGCACTGAGCATGCACAGTACACTAAAACTGCTCCTAACCATCTCATTTCACTTCCGCAATGTATATGCATACTTTGCGGAAGTAAAATTAAGTGAAGCAGGGGTTAAAAATAAAGAATATGTATGCTCACCAGTCCACAAGTCCCCCGGCATCTCCAGCACCTCCTGCCTGTAGGACCTGCCGTGATATCACAGTCACATGAACAGTTACCGCGTGTGACATTACACGAGGTCCTAGGATCAGAAGATATAGCTGGAGACGCCGGGGGACTCGTGGACAGGTGACAATAAAGATGTTTTTTTATTTTTTTAGTCCAGGGTAGGGATGGACGAATCCTAAACTACTCGGAATCACTAGAGTCTGACGAGTCTGAGTCCAGGACTCGCTACTCATTGCGAGTCTAGCGATTCCAATGTAAATTAATGGGGAACGAGTATTGCAGCGATTCCTCTGCTGCTGGACCCTATAAGGGGTCTGGCAGCAGAGGAAAAACCTGCAAATCGCCATTTTATTCTTTTAAAGCCAGCGGCAAAAAGCTGATAATACAAAGCTGGCCCTAACCCCTTTATTACGCAGTGAGCCACCCGCCACCAGGGCCACTGGAAGAGCGGGGTTCAGCGCCAGAGGATGGCGCTTCAATGAACGCGCCATCTTCGGGGGCGGCTGCGGGCTGCAATTTGCAGCGGGGGGTGCCCAGAAAGCTTGGGCCTCCCTGCGCTGCGGATTCCAGCCCTCAGCTGCTTAACTGTACCTGGCTGGACACAAGAATACAGGTGAGCCCCCTTTTTTTATTATTTCATGAATTTCATGAAATAATAGAATTTGCATGGAGCTCACCTGTATTCTTGTGTCTGGCCAGGTACAAATAGGCACCTAGGGGTTGGGCGCAGCCCGTTGCTGCCTGCTGGATCCGGCTGGTTACAGAAATACGGCGAAACCCACGTCATTTTTTTTTCAGAAAAATCCATAAAACAATATAAATAAAAGGGACTGCATCTTTATTAACCCCTGGACCATGGCCGAGGGGTTAATAAAGATGCAGTCCCTTTTTTAGGATTGTTTTATTGATTTTTCAGAAAAAAAAATGACGTGGGCTTCGCCGTATTTCTGGAACCAGCCGGATCCAGCAGGCAGCGACCGGCTGCCCCCAACCCCCAGGTGCCTATTTGTACCTGGCCGGACACAAGAATATAGGTGAGCCCCCTTTATTTATTATTTCATAAATTTCATGAAATAATTAAAAAAAATGCGTGGGGCTCTGTGCAATTTCTATGTCCAGCCAGGTACAACTAAGCAGCAGGGGGCTGGAGTCCGCTGCGCAGGGAGGCCCAAGCTTTCTGGGCACCCTCCGCTGCAAATTGCAGCCCGCAGCCGCCCCAGAAGATGGCGCGTTCATTGAAGCGCCATCCTCTGGCGCTGAACCCCGCTCTTCCAGTGGCCCTGGTGGCGGGTGGCTCACTGGGTAATAAAGGGGTTAGGGCCAGCTTTGTATTATCAGCTGGCCCTAAGCCCGAAGTTTATGGCGGTCACGCCAATATTAGACATGACCGCCATGAATTTCCAGTAATCATTATAAAAAAAAACACAACACAGAGAAAAATAATTTTATTGGAAATAAAAAACAGAAGACAATTAGGGACTCCATCTTTATTTAAAAAGCCCTCTCCCGTACGACGTAGTCCAAAATGCAATCTCAGCTTTGCTACATCCCTGTGCATAGACACACAGGGATGTAGCAGAGCTGAGAACTGACTAAACAGTCAGGGTTCAGCTCAGGTCTTTATGACCTGAGCCGAACCCTGCTGTCAGACAGGCTCTGCCTACGGAGATTCCCGAGCGGTAACGGAAGTTATTTTATTCACTGCTTCTGTCACCGTTCGGGAATCTCCGGAAACAGAAGCAGAGAGACTCAGGGAGCGAGTCTGCGGCTGGCGCCGGCAGAGGCAGGGGTAAGTAGCCGGCTGGTCCGGCACACTCACCCCCCAAGCCCACCCCTGGTCAGGACTCAGTGGGGGAGGCGGCAGTGTGAGTCCTGAGTCCCTGCACCTTCTCCCCCCGCCCGGTCCTAACTTAGGATCGGGTGGGGAGGCTGCGGGGGGGACGGAGGGATGGTGGACTCGCTACTGTGTGAGCAATAGCTTGGAAACTCGCAGAGTACCGAGTCCTGCGATTCCACTATTACTCGCAGAGTAACGAGTCCTAGCGAGTAGATTCCCCATCCCTAGTCCAGGGGAGAGGGGAGAAGAGGGGTGAACACAGGGGAGGATCGGGAGTACCGGGGGAGAAGCGGAGAGTACAGGAAAACACAGAGGAGAAGAGGGGAGAAGCGGGAGTACCGGGGAAGAGCAGGGGAGAACCGGGGACAACAGGGGACAGACAGGTGACAGGAGGCAGAGAGGAGCGAGATGACAGGAGGAGCCGGCCAAACTGATACTGCAAGATGTCGGAATCGGATGCCTATTTGGCATCAGATTGCAGGGATCAGTTTGGATCCGATGCTGTCCGATTTATATCGGACAGCGTCGGATTGCACAAAATCGTAGTGTGAAAGCAGCTTTACAGGTCGGGTCCTGGTGTGTGGGTCAGGTCATCAAATCCTGGATCTGTCTGAGGGGTCAAACTGCACCATGAATCACATTATTCCCCAGATAGACACTGCAGGCCTATCACAGATAATGGATAAACTGACTTCTACAGTATTATAATGTAACTAGATGGTGGCCTGATTCTAACGCATCGGGTATTCTAGAATATAGAAATAGGGATTGCATGGGGAAGGTGGTAAGGGCTGAATAGGGAGGGACTTTGAGGACGGAATGGCGGGGGGAGGAGGATGGAGGGGTACAGGTAGGGGGAGGACGAAGTGGCCGGGGGAAGAGGGAGGACTGAGCGGCAGGGGGGAGGAGGATGGAGGACAGAGGAGGTAGCGGCAGGGTGGGGGAAGATGGAGTGGCACAGAAAGGGGGAGGACGGAGCACAGAGCGGCAGGGGAGAGGAGGACGGAGGACGAAGCGGCGGGTTGGGGGAGGTTGGAGCACCACAGGCAGGGGGAGGACGGAGGATGGAGTGGCGCAGGGGATGAGGACAAAGGAAGGAGGAGGAAGCGGTGGGGTGGGGGAGGATGCAGTGGCACAGGCAGGGGGAGGACGGAGTGGCATGGGAGGACGGAGCACAGAGCAGCAGGGGAGAGGAGCATGGAGGACGAAGCAGCGGGGTGGGGGAGGTCGGAGCAGCACAGGCAGGGGGAGGACGGAGCACAGAGCGGCGGGGGAGAGGAGGATGGAGGGCAAAGCGGCAGGGTGGGGGAGGCCAGAGCAGCACAGGCAGGGGAGAGCGGCAGGGGGAGGACGGAGCACAGAGCGGTGGGGGGAGGAGGACGGAGGACGAAGAGGTGGGGTGGGGGAGGACGGAGCAGCACAGGCAGGGGGAGGAAGGAGGATGGAGTGGCGGAGGGGAGGAGGACAAAGAAAGGAGGAGGAAGCGGTGGTGGGGGAGGATGGAGCGGCACAGGTAGGGGGGGAGCGGCAGGGGGAGGACGGAGCACAGAGCGGTGGGGGGAGGAGGAACGGAGGATGAAGAGGCGGGGTGGGGGAGGACGGAGCAGCACAGGCAGAGGGAGGACTGAGGATGGAGTGGCGGAGGGGAGGAGGACAAAGGAAGAAGGAGGAAGCGGTGGGGTGGGGGAGGATGCAGCAAGACAGGCAGGGGGAGGACAGAGCGGCAGGGGGAGGACAGAGCACAAAGCGGCGGGGGAGAAGAGCATGGAGGACAAAGCGGAGGGGTGGCGGAGGCCGGAGCAGCACAGGCAGGGGGAGGACGGAGGACAAAGAGTCGAGGTGGGGGAGGACAGAGCAGCACAGGCACGGGGAGGACAGAGAATGGAGGGGAGGAGGACAAAGGAAGGAGGAGGAAGCGGGGTGGGGGAGGACAGAGCAGCACAGGCAGGGGGAGGACGGAGGACAAAGAGTCGAGGTGGGGGAGGACGGAGCAGCACAGGCACGGGGAGGACAGAGAATGGAGGGGAGGAGGACAAAGGAAGGAGGAGGAATTGGGGTGGGGGAGGACAGAGCAGCACAGGCAGGGGGAGGACGGAGGATGGAGTGGCGGAGGGGAGGAGGACAAAGGAAGGAGGAGGAAGCGGTGGGGTGGGGGAGGATGGAGTGGCACAGGCAGGGAGAGGACGGAGCACAGAGCGGCGGGGGAGAGGAGGATGGAGGATGAAGCGGCGGGGTGGGGGGAGGCCGGAGCAGCACAGGCAGGGGGAGGACGGAGGATGGAGTGGTGGAGGGGAGGAGGACAAAGGAAGGAGGAGAAAGCGGTGGGGTGGGGGAGGATGGAGCGGCACAGGCAGGGAGAGGACGGAGCGGCAGGGGGAGGACGGAGCACAGAGCGGCGGGGGAGAGGAGGATGGAGGACGAATAGACGGGGTGGGGGAGGTTGGAGTAGCACAGGCAGGGAGAGGACGGAGCGGCAGGGGGAGGACGGAGCACAGAGCAGCGGGGAAGAGGAGGATGGAGGATGAAGTGGCGGGGTGGGGGAGGCCACAGAACAGGCAGGGGGAGGACGGACCACAGAGCAGCAGGGGAGAGGAGGATGGAGGATCAACGGCGGGGTGGGGGAGGCTGGAGCAGCACAGGCAGGGGGAGGACGGTGCGGCAGGAGGAGGACAGAGGACAGAGCACAGAGCGGCGGGGGGGAGGAGGACGGAGGATGAAGCGGCGGGGTGGGGGAGGACAGAGCAGCACAGGCAGGGGGAGGACGGAGGACAAAGAGTCGAGGTGGGGGAGGATGGAGCAGCACAAGCACTGGGAGGACGGAGAATGGAGGGGAGGAGGACAAAGGAAGGAGGAGGAAGCTGGGTGGGGGAGGACGGAGCAGCACAGGCAGGGGGAGGATGGAGTGGCGGAGGGGAGGAGGACAAAGGAAGGAGGAGGAAGCGGTGGGGTGGGTGAGGATGGAGCGGCGCAGGCAGGGGGAGGACGGAGCGCAGAGCAGCAGGGGGGGAGGCTGGACGGAGGACAGTGGTAATTTGGACCCATGGCTTGGAATTTTATTTGTGTCATCCTCATATAGGTGTATTGAGTGCACCCAGTTTTGGGGCACTGTTTTTGTGATTGTCTAATATGCTATACCTGAGGATTGATTACCATTGTGGTTGAGATTTGTGTCATGTGGTCCTCCTTCTGTGTACCATTATATACATTGTCATTTTTAACACAGGTTTTAATAAAAATTAATTGCAATTGATTTGGCCTGACTCCTTGGAGTTTGTATATGAGAACATAGGACAGATAGAAGAACACAGAGGAGGGGGAGCTGGGGCCCTGCAGTCTTCTTGGGAGGGGGAGCTGGGGCCCCTGCAATCTTCTTGGGAGGAGGACCTGGGGGCCCCTGCAGTCTTCTTGGGAGGAGGAGCTGGGGGCCCATGCAGTCTTCTTGGGAGGAGGAGCTGGAGGCCCCTGCAGTCAACTTGGGAGGAGGAGCTGGAGGCCCCTGCAGTCTTCATGCTGAAGCCTGTGTGGAGCATCAAAGGCCCTTCACCTCTCCCTATAGCCCCGCTCTGACACTTAGCGGCAGTGACCTGTGTGACTGCACTAGCCACAAATAGGTGAGAGGGATCCTGGGGACTACCGCATAGAGACCCCATGTTTGCAGCAGCCCACTGTCAATACCAGTAAATGCATTGACAGCGAATTAATTATCAGTTCTGAGCCGCTGGCCCAGCGGGGCCTTGCCAGATTGTCAGTCCAAGCCCAACCTGACAGAGGCTCCTTGAGCACTGGCCCCCCACTCAACCTTCTAATCTGAGTGGAGATGCTGACCATAGCATCTGACTTTAGTGAGAGCCTGCAGGCAGCAGCTGATCTCCCCTCCTGTGTGCACCGCGATGGTACAGGGGATAAAGATCTGCTGCTGCTGTGGCACCCTGGCACCCTGTTTGGGGCACCACAGAACTCTTAGTACACAAATGGAATGTACACAGCAAGCAGAACTCACTAAAAAGAACACCTTTTTACACCCCTTTTCACCCCAGGCCTCTAGAGGGAGCTCCACTGGTTACGTTAAGCTAGTTCCCCCTATAAATACAGGTCCTGGAGGGAGAAACAGTGGAATGTGCAGTTGCTTTAGAACTGTGAACAGCTAGGAGAGCTGACCTGGTACTGGAGCCACACTAGGCCCTTACCAGCACACCCGGGGAAGTGAGAGACCCTTGCAACTGGGGTCATAGGACAGGAGGAAAATACCTCACAGGGACAGAAGAGTTATCCTGACTCTCCCTAACAATCCGGTTACTGGAACAGAGCTGCAGGAACTACATCGGAGAATGTAGAGAAACCAGCATCCCAACCAGGAAGTCTAGCTCCCTGTACACCTGAAGCACCACCAGATGAGAGCCCAGGGAATAAGGGAGAATTTTACTAAAGCCTTATATAGTGCCCTCAGTGCAGCAAGCTCAGGTGAATTGCGTTCCACCAGGACGTACAACCCGGTCCGGCAGGATTCCATATCCACCAGACTTCACTAGAACAGCATAGAAGGAAGCCTATACCACTGCTTGCTGTGGAAACTCCAGGAGTGTCAACCTCATCACCCGGTCGAGTGTACCTTTTGTCACCAGTAAAGGTACCAAAAGACTGTGTCCCTGCATTATTCCTGGACTATCCCACAGTGACTACTGAGCTGCCGTATTCCATCTGGTGAAGCTCCTGGCCCCAGGGACCCCTGCTCATCCTATGGGGAGCATCCCATCTAGCTGCCACACATCCCCCGGAGGGCCAAGCAGCGCCGGTGCAATCACCGGAATCCCACAGGTGGCGTCACGACAGCATGAATTATCCCAATCCGTTCATCCCCTTTTGATCTGACCACCGGGCCCCACAGCCTAAGGTGCGGAACCGTGACAAGTGCTGCATCGCCTGAGACGTGAGCATCCTGGCAACGGTGAGTCAGAATTTGGCGATCACGGACAGGATACGAGCAGACCCGTTTCCCAACGGGTATTGTGTACTATTTAATGACTGTGATTATTGAACTGTACATTTGAACCGCCATTGCTGCGCAGAAGGTGGGAAAAGAAGGGGCATTACTGTGCAAAGGGCGCGAAGATAGGCCCTACACCACGCTCTAATGAGTTCCGCCGAACGCAGCAGGAAACGGAAACTCCCGTGGTGCCTCACTCCCTACCGCTAGGCTGACAACTTCCGCTGAGATCGAAAGACTCAACTAAGGGGGAGCGACTCGGAGTCCGGCGATGCAGTAAACCAACCGGTTGCACCACCGGGGCCACCAAATGTACCCCCAGACGGTCAGCCACCCATCGGCGGCATGCCGCAGCAACCTGCTCCGATAATGCCGATATCTCTGCCGTACATCCCGAATGCGGCCTGGTTACCAAAGTACAGTGGTAAACCCGGTACCCTGGATTCGTTCCAAAGGAAGATATGCCAAGTGCTGGATATGTACACCATGACCGGTAAGCAGAGAGCTTCAGTTATAATGCGACAGGTAACAGATGCAGCAGAGCTGGAGACACGACACTGGTCTATAGAAGCTGAGGAGTCTGTGGAGCAGATATTTGCTAAGTTAAACCGGGTTTTTGAACATCATACCGAAGCAGAGTTAAGACTGTTGTTTTACCATTGCAAACAAAGGGCACAGGAGAGTGTCCTGGACTATTCACTGCGCTTACAAGAAGCACTGAGACTGTTAAAACAAGTCGACCCTGATGGTGTTAAAGATGAAAACAAAGCGTTAATTGAACAATTTGTTGTGGGCCTTAGATTACCTTCTGCAACCTTCTTCTCAATGGCCTCCCAGCTAACTCCCTCACACCTCTCCAGTCTATTCCCAATTCTGCTGCCCGACTAATCTACCTGTCCTCCCGCTACTCCCCTGTCTCCCCCCTCTGCCAAGCCCTTCACTGGCTCCCCGCCTCCAAGAGATCCCAATTCAAAACACTAACCATGGCGTACAAAGCCATACACAACCTGGCCCCACCATACATCTCCGACCTGGTCTCCCGATACCTACCCTCACGCAACCTCCGCTCCTCCCAAGAACTTCTCCTCTGCTCCCCTCTCATCACCTCTTCGCACAACCGAGTCCAGGACTTCTCCCGGCATCTGCCTTACTCTGGAACTCCCTGCCCGAACACGTCAGACACTCGCCTACCCTGAGAAGCTTCAAGTGTCACCTGAAGACTCACCTATTCCGTCAAGCCTACAACCTGCCATGAGACCCAGGCGACCGCCCCATACCTGACACTCCCCCATACTACTGTATCCCAACCCACCCCTCGTAGACTGTGAGCCCTCGTGGACAGGGTCCCCTCCCCTCCTGTACCTGTACGTCCTGATCGCCTAGATTTAGTGTACTTATTCTTGTCTCCGTTATCATCATGTAAAGCGCCATGGAACCTAATGGCGCTATATAAATAAATAATAATAATAATAATAATTACCTGATGATAAGAAACAGGCATGCTGGTGGTCCCTGCAAAACCCTGGCGCAGAGTTTGACACCCTAAGAGACTTAACAGTGCGGGGACAGCAGTTCCCTACAGTGCCTGATCTAACTCACAGCCGCAGTATGCTAACACCCCTTCCATGCCGGCAGCAGCATCTCCAACCCCACGGTTCAGTCCAGCGCACAGACTATAACACCCGACCGGTTCGAGCAACTGTGTGCTAATGTGCAGCAGCTAATGAAAGACATGGCCAAGCTCCGAGGTGAAAGAAGACCCAAGACAGAAGCAAGGTCATCGGACAAGATCCAGCTCGCTGACAGCCCCGACGACGTCCCGTGGATGAAGAAGAAGACGCCGCCACGAGGAAAGCCTACAGATCGCTACAGCCCTGACAGGCGTCGCATCAGTCATAAGAGCGACAAAGAAGGACGCACCTACCAATCCAGTCCTTTAAACGAGCAACCCCTGGGCGAGAAGGGCCAACCCCAGGAGTAGACTGTCCAGGTCCAACCAACTGGGAGTACAAGTATGTGGGAGACCGCCCGTACTTGTCAATCATCATCGATGGCACCGCTACCACCGCGTTGATAGACACTGGATCCCAGGTGACAACCATCCCGAGTATCCTTTACAAACGGTTCTTGCCTGATGTCAAGCTAGAACCCCCACACCCTGATCTGAACATTTAGGCAACTAATGGTTTGCTAGTTACAGTAGAGGAACAATGGGAAGCTACAGTAAAGGTGGGGAGGGTGCAACTGAAGAACCAGGGTATCATAGTGGTTCAGGACAAACCATACGACCGGGATCCACACGTAATACTGGGTACTAATGTAATGGTTAAATGTCTCGATGAAGTGTTGTTTTTACTCCAACAGAGTGCTGATGCTGGTAAACCAAGAGAGAGGAGCACCATCCAAAGAGAGATCCGAGCTCTGGTGTACCAACAGCAGGTAAAAATGTCAAATGGTGAAATTGGCAGTGTACGGGTAACAGATCCCATTCCAATTGTGGTACCCCCAGAAGTGAAATGATGATCTGGTGTCGAGCAGCCATAGGCCTCAGAGGGCAGGACTACCAAGCTGTAGTAGAACCTGTAAAGTCTGATAGTAGTCCTATGCTCTTGACAGCCAGAGGGTTGGTTGACGTGAGAAAAGGGAGATTCCCCGTATGCATATTAAATTATGGTGATGACGAAGTCAGACTACCAAGATATTCTACTGTTGCAAAATTACACCAGGTTGAAAACAATGCTATACTTGATGTGAAATCCTCTTCCCAAACAGTGACTGATGAACCCCCTCACTCCAAAGATCAGCTAGAGAAATGGTGTCAGGAGCTCAGCGTAGGAACTGACAACACACCCTCTCATCAGAAAAATGGAGTTTACCGGGTAATTCGAGAGTACGAGCAAGTGTTCAGCAAACATCCACTTGACTTTGGGAGGATTAAAGGGGTACAACACCATATCCCCACAGGCGACCATGCACCTATCAAAGAGAGGTACAGGCCTATACCACCCACACACTACCAAAAAGCAAAAGAGATGCTTCAGGACATGAAAAATGCAGGGGTCATTAGGGATAGTTGTAGTCCCTGGGCAGAACCACTGGTCCTGGTTAAAAAGAAAGATGGTAGTATGAGGATGTGTGTAGACTATAGACAAATCAACAAAGTCACACATAAGGATGCATACCCGTTACCCCACATAGAGGAGCTGCACTTGATTCACCGTGGCCGGGACTCCGGTTGACAGACGTTTTACTCTTCCTCCTTGTCACGGATGGACCGCGCCTGCCGGTAGTGGGGCCTGGTGGTACAGATCAAAAAGAGAGACGTCATGGGTTGAACAGTTTAGGGGTTAAATTGTTTCGTGACGCCACCTATGAGAGTTCCGGTAACTTTACCGATGCTGCGGGGCCTCCGGGGGATGGAATGCAGCAAGATGGAACGCTCCCCACAGGCTGAGCGGTGATCCCCGGAGCCAGAAGCTGCACAAGATGTTCTGAGGCAGCTGCGGTTACCTTAGTATGCGGATAGACAGTTCATAAGAAGGCACGGACACTAAGTCTCTGTAACAGGTTCTTTACTGTAACCAGCAGGCAGTACATGGTATACAGTTTGTAGGTAGTGGACCGGGTGGACAGCAATGACCAGTGTTTCTCAGAGATCCGCGGTGTCCCTCCATTCTAACTAAGTGTGTTGCCGTTGTCGCCCAGGAATGCCAGTTCGGGTACAAGGAGGCTGCTTGAATGCCCTATCCGGGGTATACGTTCCGGATGCTTTGGGGCGCCTTGGGTCCTTTGGTGGGTACACCGCTGGCTAGACGACTGTGTGTGGCGGTGGTGGGGTGCTCCTGTGAAGCGGTCCGTCCACTCCTCTGGTTCACGTAGCAGAGTTGAACTACTGCTAGCTTCGGTACCAGCAAACCGGCTGTAGATGGGCACGGGATGATTTTGGACCCGCATGATGGTGCCCGTTGATCGGTTGTTAAAGGCACCGGGAATAATGGTGCTCAACCGGGATGATGGCAAGGAGATGGCCAGGGGAATTGGCCAGGGGGCCGCACGGAACTGTGCAACCCCCTCTCCTAGGTTGCAGAGCTCGTTGGTTTAGCTCCTTCTCCTACGTTGTTTCGGAGAGTTCTTCTACATTCTTGCAGACTTGTTCTGCACACTTGGCAGACTCTTGCTGTACTGAACTTCTAATACACACTACCACTACACTCCGCCCACCAGAACCTTATTGTCCCTCTATGCTAGGTGATGCATGTAGGGTGTGGATCTCTGAGTTAACCGTGTGACTGCTGAGTCAAAGAATATTGCTGCTGCAGTTTTGGCTGCAATACCCTCCTGTGACGCACTCGTTGCGGGGCGCCACACACTTAAGTCTGCCAACTACTTCTCCACATTAGATCTTACTAGTGGGTACTGGCAGGTCTCCGTTGCAGAGGAGGATCGTGAGAAGACAGCCTTCACGACCCCTATGGGGCTCTGCGAGTTCAACAGTATGCCATTCAGGTTGTGCAATGCCCCAGGAACATTTCAGAGACTGATGGAGTGTTGTTTGGGTCACAAGAACTTTGAAACTGTGCTGTTATACCTTGATGATGTTATTGCATACTCCCAGACCTATGAAGATCACCTGCAACACCTGAGTGAAGTGTTCGAGTCGCTGTCCAAGTACGGAATGAAGCTGAAACCATCCAAGTGTCACCTGCTGAAACCCAAGGTCCAGTACCTGGGGAAGGAAACCCGTGTTCTCCAGTCCGCGCTGCCAAGATCCACTTATTCCAAGGAAACACACGAGTAGATGTAGTATATCCAAATCCTTTATTGCATCCTACGCGTTTCAGTGCCCTCCTGGCACCTTCCCTTTTCTTTCATTTGAAGGTCCAGTACCTAGGACACGTGGTTAGTGCCGAAGACGTAGCACCTGACCCGGACAAGGTAACCGTCATCAAAGACTGGCCAGCGCCAACCACTCACAAAGAGGTACGTCAATTCTTAGGACTGGTCGGGTACTACCGACGGGTCATCAAAGGCTATACCAAGATAGCAGCACCCATGCAAGATCTCTTAGTAGGGCAATCTAAAAATGGCAAGATCATGGGACCCCCGTTCCACTGGGGACCAGAACAGGAAGAATCCTTCCAAAAGCTAAAAGATGCTTTAACTGGAGAAGAAATCCTGACGTACCCTGATTACAATCTCCCGTTTTTACTGTACACTGACACAAGCAACGAAGGTCTAGGAGCCGTTCTAGCTCAACGCCAGCAAGGAAAGGAAAAGGTGATAGCCTATGCCAGCAGAAAGCTCCGTCCCACGGAAAGGAACCCGGAGAACTACATCTTGTTCAAACTGGAGTTCCTAGCCCCGGTCTGGGCAATCACAGAACGCTTCAAGCATTACCTGGCATCCACCCCGTTCACAGCTTTCACTGACAACAACCCTCTAGCACATTTAGAGACTGCAAAGCTGGGAGCCCTAGAGCAGCGTTGGGTAGCAAGACTCTCAAACTATGACTTCACTGTAAAGTACCGGGCAGGTCACAAAAACGGCAACGCTGATGCTCTGTCCAGAATGCCTAATCTTCCCGAGGAGGAAGAAGACATAGATGACCTGGAGGAGATAGAACTACCTGCTTTCCACCATACGGGTACGGCAACGTGTCATCAGGCGAGCCAGAGACGTGTAGAGAGGACCGTGAACCCTTTACCTCATCATGACTGGAAAGAGGTTCAAGCCAATGATCCAGACGCCAGCTTGGTCAGAGAACTGATAACTCAAGAGCACGCCAGTATGGACCCTGATGCCTCGCTAAATGCCAAGCGCCTGTGGAAGGAAAAAGGGACGTTATTTGTCTACCAAGGGAAACTATGCCGAAGGTATCTGAATCCCAGGACACACAAACTCATCTGGCAGATCGTAGTCCCCAAAACTGAAGTTCAAATGATCCTTGAAGCCTACCATGACGATGCAGGACACTTCGGATGGAAGAAGCTGGAGAGGCTCCTGAAAGATCGTTTCTACTGGGTCGGTATGCGAGGCTCAATTGACAAGTGGTGTAAGAATTGTGGACCATGTCATCTTCGAAGAAAAGACCATCTGACTCAGAAAGCTCCATTGCAGCCAATTGTTACCAAGAAACCCCTTGAAATAGTTGCTCTCAACCACGTAAAGTTAACCCCAAGTCGAAACGGTTACACTTACGCACTCACAATTGTTGATCACTATTCAAGGTTCCTGGTAGTAGTTCCAGTTAAAGACTTAACTGCAGAAGTAGCAGACAAGACATTCCAGAGTTACTTTTGTCGCCCCCATGGGTATCCAGACCAAGTCTTAACTGACCAAGGGCCAGCCTTCGAATCAGCTCTGTTCCAAGAATTTCTAGGACTATATGGGTGTAAGAAAATCAGAACCACACCATATCATCCTCAAACAAACAGTTTATGTGAGAAAATGAACCACATTGTGATTGACATGCTCAAAACCTTACCCCTCGAAGAGAGAAATCTATGGCCTGAAAAACTTCCAGACCTTGTGGATATATTCAACCACATACCTGCTAGCTTAACTAACTACACAACTGCTTACTTGATGCGAGCAAGACCAGGTAAACTACCAGTTGATTTACAGATGGGAACCATCGAACATACACCAGATTCTTCGGATGAAGATTGGATTAACCAACGCCCAGAGCAGTACAAAAAGGTACAAGAGAGTGTTGAAAGAAATCTGAATATAAGCAGAAGCAAGCAAAGCATGACTTTAACAAGCACGCCTCAGCAGAACCTTTAGCAACAGGTGAATTAGTGCTAAAAGAAAGAGAAAAACCAACAAATTAGATGACAATTGGGAATCAGAACCCTACACAATTATGCCGTCACAATATGACAACTCAAAAACTTGTGTTATCAGCAAAGACAAAGTGAATACCTATACAACTGTATCAAGAGACCATTTGAAGAAATGTCCAGAACAGTTAAAACCTCAAACAACCAGTTACCCTACAATAACAGTAGAAAAACCAAAAGAAAATCTAGTCCATACAGAAATTGGAGACTTACCAGCCGAATGGCTGCATACATAATAGCAGTTATTTCTTTCTACCAACCTGTAGAAAATCAAGAACCATTACCAACTCAACCAGTTCAACAAGAACCAGTTCAAATGCAAGAGATGCAGCCTGTTATCTTGGAACCTGAGATTCCTGTTAGACCTGCTAGTCTCACAGTAGAACAAAGAATTCCTACACAATTACCTACAGATGATAGTCCAGTAGACAGACTACGTACATATTATGTAATTACAGAAACACGTAGGAGCAACAGACCTGTCATGTCCTACTGACACACCCTACGTGTGAACCCACTGGACCGCGTAGTTGCGGATGCCGATACCTGGTTGATAGAGAGGCGGACTAGAACAGTAGAGTCAAAAGGTTTATTGTGTACAACAACAAAACAGGAACCCACGCCCCAGGGGAGAGCCACAAGGTTGAGGCACCGGAACACCACTGAAGGAGGCCCCGGAGCGCTTAACCCCTATACAGGGATACCGCCGGTACAAACCTCGGGGGGACCAATGAAACGGACACGAGTGTTAAACCGACCCCAGGCGACGTGGTAAAAAGCAACAGCACAAGAACACCAGGGAACCGGAGCAGGACTGGAGCCAGCACTTCAGCAGAGAAGAGGTCCGGGGAGCAGGCCAAGAACACCGGAGTCAATGAGGACTCGGCAGGGCAGAGATCTGCTGGAAGTAACAAATAGGTATCAGATATTATGCAAAACAAGGAACAACCTGACCAGACCAGGAATAGCAACTTCACAAGGTAGAAATTGCCCTGGCAAATACTGACAGGAAACAGGAAGCTTATATTACAGCAGGGTACTCCTGATTGGCAGGACACAGAGGCTTGGTGATTGGCTGAGGGGAGGAGCAAGATCCCTGCAGTTCTCCAGCAGTCACTGATTTGGAGATGGAGTTTCATGCGCTCAAGCAGTAGCCCCGGAAGTGAGGAGATGAGCGGCGCTATTCAAGCAGAGGGCGCTGGAGCCCTGCGGCAGACCCCCGGGTGGTTACAGTACCCCCCCCTCCACGTTCCCCCCTGGACGGAAACCGGCCAGGAACCTGCGCAGAAGGTGCGGGGCATTGACCTTCGCCTCCATGGTCCCGAGGGCACCGGCAAGGGCAGAAGGGGCCCGAGGGCAGTCGCTTGGGCGTCTTGTGTCGAGCACAGGAGGAACAGGCGGAGACATAGGCGGAGACGTCCCGACGCATCCACAGCCACCAGTAGTATCGACCAATCAAGTGTAAGGTCTTCGTCACCCCCACATGGCCTGCGAGTCTGGAGGAATGGCCCCAGCGAAGGACGTGCCTCCGATTTGCCTCGGGTACCAGCGTCTTACCTGGTAGGGACAGACGGAGGGGTGCCGCCATGCAGGCGTTGGACGGATCGATGATGGAGCGTGACTCCTCCTCCCGACATTCGGACGTCACTAGGGTTTCGGCAGGGTTCAATGGGTAGACACGGCCCTTCGGTAGTGGAGCCCCCGGCACCAGATCAACGGGACAGACATTGGGTCCGTGCAGAGGTAACGTCTCGGCCTCCTTCTGGTCGAGGACGTCGGCATACGACCGATAGGCCGAGGGCAGTCCGGGCAACGCTGCCAGTGAAGGTGGCAGCCGGACGGGAGAAACGGGAAGAAGGCATCGGCTATGGCAGGCCTGCCTCCACCGCAGGACCTCACCTGTTCGCTATTCCAGTACTGGTTCATGAATGCAGAGCTATGGAAGACTGAGCAGAAACAAAGGAGACAGGACCGGCAGGACACAGAAGGTGAGGCGCTCAGTGTGACGAGGACCAACTTGTATTTCCACCTCTCCGGTGACACCTGTCACAGCGTCTTGTAAGGGCCTCCCATCGACCGAGGTGATGACGCGGGGATGCTGCAGGGGGTATACGGGAATACCGTATCGTTGCGCCGCTTCCAGTTGCACAAAGTTACCTGCGGACCCGGAATCCAGGCAAGCCACCTCCGAATGGCGTTTGTCTCCGACCTTAACCTGGATGGCAATAGTGAGAGGTGGAGAGGACTCGCTCTCCGTTAAGTAGGCCTCTCTTACCTGCCCTAGATGGAGGTTCTCTGGCCACTTGGGACATTGGCGGCGAAAGTGGCCAGATCCTCCACAATAAAGGCACAGGCCCCGGGTGATCCTCTCCTCCCTCCTCTGGATCTGGAGCTGAACACGATCCACCTCCATGGCCTCGTAACCTGCCGGAGGTGCCGCGGGTTCCGGAAGGAAGGGTCCACTCTCCTGCGTTCTCTCCTGGTACCGCTCCTGAAGACGACGGTCAATTCGGACAGCGACGGTGATGTACTCCTCCAGGGAGCTGGGCAGATCCTGAACCGTTAGTTCGTCCTTGATACGGCTTGACAACCCCCGGCGGAAGACACCAACCAAGGGCTCATCTGCCCAGAGGAGCTCGCCAGCCAGAGTGCGGAATCGGATGGCATACTGCCCAACAGACTGGTTACCTTGTCGCAGGTTGAAGAGCGCCTCAGTGGCGGAGGCCACCCGTCCTGGCTCATCAAAGGCCTTAAGAAAGGTGTCCAGGAACGCCCGCAGGTTGGACACGATGGGATCCTCTCTCTCCAACAACGGGTTGAACCATGCCAGTGCCTCTCCCTCGAGGTGCGAAGCCAGAAACGCCACTTTCGCCTCATCCGTCGGGTATTGGTGAGGTAATAACCGGAAGTGGAGCTGGCACTGGTTAATAAACCCCCAACATGCTTTAGAATCCCCGGTGTACCTGGTGGGCTGGCACAGCCGTGGTGAAGACACAGCTCCAGCCGGAGCTCCAGTTGGCAGCACGGTTACCGAACCTGGGCTTCCTGTTGTGCTCTGTAGGCTGGTAAGCCGATCATCCATGGAGGACATATGGGATGACATCCGAATCTGTCCCTCTCTCAGATGGTCCAACTCCTGGTGGAGACTCAGCACCTGGGAAGAGAGAGTGGGATCAGTGGTAGAGGGCGCCCCCAAGCGGGCCTTTAGAGACTGGATAAACACCACAACCTGGTCGTGACTCTGGCGGAGTGCGGCCAGCTCCCTTTGGGCATCGAACCTGGTATCAGCGGGGTCCATGGCCAGGGCAAGATCTGTCGCGTCCTACTGACGGACCCTACGTGTGAACCCACTGGACCGCGTAGTTGCGGATGCCGATACCTGGTTGATAGAGAGGCGGACTAGAACAGTAGAGTCAAAAGGTTTATTGTGTACAACAACAAAACCAACCTCGGGGGGACCAATGAAGCGGACACGAGTGTTAAACCGACCCCAGGCGACGTGGTAAAAAGCAACAGCACAAGAACACCAGGGAACCGGAGCAGGACTGGAGCCAGCACTTCAGCAGAGAAGAGGTCCGGGGAGCAGGCCAAGAACACCGGAGTCAATGAGGACTCGGCAGGGCAGAGATCTGCTGGAAGTAACAAACAGGTATCAGATATTATGCAAAACAAGGAACAACCTGACCAGACCAGGAATAGCAACTTCACAAGGTAGAAATTGCCCTGGCAAAGACTGACAGGAAACAGGAAGCTTATATTACAGCAGGGTACTCCTGATTGGCAGGACACAGAGGCTTGGTGATTGACTGAGGGGAGGAGCATGATCCCTGCAGTTCTCCAGCAGTCACTGATTTGGAGATGGAGTTTCATGCGCTCAAGCAGTAGCCCGGAAGTAAGGAGATGAGCGGCGCTATTCAAGAAGAGGGCGCTAGAGCCCTGCGGCAGACCCCCGGGTGGTTACAAGACCAACAACCAGTTTGTACACTACAAACACAGCTTTTGAAACACCCACACTACCCAGATCCACACGTAGTACATTAGGACAACCCCCAAACAAATATGGAGAATGGGTTTAAAATGTAGTGGAACCATATTACCTGTTAAACACTGTAAATAGTACCCGTGTTCAAAAACTGTAAAAATATGTGTACAGAATTGTGGAGGAATTGGGCTCTGTCCCAAGTAAATTAAGTTGGGGACAGAAAGTGCCTGGGTAGGGTAAGAAGGTTAGACCCGGCCTCCTAAGCAGAGACACCCATAGGGAATGTATAAAGTTTAAAGTGTATATCCGTATATGTGTTTAAGCCATCAGAGACTTTATTGCTGGACTTTACCCTTTTTCCCGTCTTATAAACTTGGACAGTTGTCACAGGACTGGTGTGACCAAAAACTTACTTTTCAGAGTGCGGCAGATGGACTAGTGCTGTATGGACTGCTTTTCATATTTTTCATATTTTCCCCTTTTTCTTTTCAGTGATTTTTGTAGTTTTCAATTTAAGACTTTGTAAGTACCGGTTGTAAAGAAAACTTTTTGCTCAGTCCGGGAGAACTGAAGTTAACTAAGGGCAAATGTGGCACCCTGGCACCCTGGTTGGGGCACCACAGAACTCTTAGTACACAAATGGAATGTACACAGCAAGCAGAACTCACTAAATAAAACACCTTTTTACACCCCTTTTCACCACAGGCCTCTAGGGGGAGCTTCACTGGTTACCTTAAGCCAGTTCCCCCTATCAATATGGGTCCTGGAGGGAGAAACAGTGTGCAGTCGCTTTAGAACTGAACAGCTAGGAGAGCTGACCTGGTACTGGAGCCACACTAGGCCCTTACCAGCACACCCGGGGAAGTGAGAGACCCTTGCAACTGGGGTCATAGGACAGGAGGAAAATACCTCAGAGGGACAGAAGAGTTATCCTGACTCTCCCTAACAATCCGGTTACTGGAACCGAGCTGCAGGAACTACAACGGAGTCTGTAGAGAAACCAGCATCCCAACCAGGAAGTCTAGCTCCTTGTACACCTGAAGCACTACCAGATGAGAGCCCAGGGAATAAGGGAGAATTTTCCTAATCCCTTATATAATGCCCTCAGTGCAGCATACTCAGGTGAATCGCGTTCCACCAGGACGTACAACCCGGTCCGGCAGGATTCCATATCCACCAGACCTCACTAGAACAGCATAGAAGGAAGCCTACACCACTGCTTGCTGTGGAAACTCCAGGAGTGTCAACCTCATCACCCGGTGAGTGTACCTGTTGTCACCAGTAAAGGTACCAAAAGACTGTCCGTGCATTATTCCTGGACTATCCCACAGTGACTACTGAGCTGCCGTATTCCATCTGGTGCAGCTCCTGGCCCCGGGGACCCCTGCTCATCCTGTGGGGAGCATCACATCTAGCTGCCGCCCATCCCCCAGAGGCCCAAGCAGCGCCGGTGCAATCACTGGAATCCCACAGGTGGCGTCACGACAACAAGAATTATCCCCATCCGTTCATCCCCTTTTGATCTGACCACCGGGCCCCACAGCCTAAGGCGCGGAACCGTGACAAGTGCTGCATCGCCTGAGACGTGAGCATCCCGGCAACGGTGAGTCACTGCCGCCGACTCATTACTGCCAAACGCTACGATCAGCAGCTCCGCTCAGGTTAGGAGGGAGAGTGGTGAAACAGTGCTCAGGGGGCATCATGTCAGGGGCAAATTTCACAGCGCCAGGGACCCGGTGGGCTTCCCCAGCAGACCAGGGCCCCGGCACTTGCCCGAGTGCCCCGGGTGCTGAAGCCGGCCCTGCCCGGGATCATCCCATGGCCGCACAGTCTGTGACATAGGAAGGAGGAGCCGCACGATGCGCGCTCCCTGCACTCTGGGAGCCCTGACCCCAGCAGCCCCTGGTGTCAATGGGCGGCTTGTGGCGGGGGTTAATGACATAAGGGTGCGGTGAGGCTGCGTCGGGAGTCCGGTGTGGTCACGCTATTCGCCGCCATCTTTTGTTCTCCGAGTACAGAAATTGCACGCTAGCGCTGATTGGTCCACCCAGCGGACTCAACCAATCAGTGCTAGAGCGCGATTTCCGTGACAGACAGAGAACATTAGACGATTATACAGTAGATGTGCTGTAGCAGCCAGGGCAGGATCATGTTGTGATAATGTCTGTGTCTTTTTTTCTTTTTCTTTCTCTCTCTTTCTTTCTTTCTCTCTTTATTTATTTCTCTCTCTCTCTTTCTCTTTCTTTCTTCCTTTCTCTCTCTTTCTTATCCTGTAAAAAAGGGGAGAAAATGGTGTGCACCACTAATGGGTATCATACATGTTGCATATGTCTATAAACAATGAATGTAGAAAAACAAAAGGACATATCAGGTATCATGGTGCCTTATATGTTATCCTGTATACAGTGGCGTAACTACCGGCATAGCAGACATAGCGGTCGCTTTGGGGCCCGGCGCTTCTGGGGGGCCCGGACCCAGCGCCGCTACGCTGCTATACCGGCAGCTGCCTGCGATACCTGTTGTGTGGCCGTCAGGTGGGGGGGTGGGGGCCCGGCGGGGAGCGCACGCGCCCGACGGGGCCCCCCGGCGAGGTGGATGCAGCTGCCATTCAAAGCGGCCGCAGGCGCCGGCCGCACACAGATCAAAGGGGCTGCCGCCGACAGACTGTAGCCTGCTCTGCTGCCTGCCTGTGTGTTATCTGCGGAGTTGGTCTCCTCCTGGCCGGCCTGTTACCTCCTTACTAACCGGCCGGTGACCGGTCACAGCACAGCCGCACAGGACAAGCAGGAAGGAGCTTCACTGAGCCCGGGGAGAGGGTGAGAGGCGCAAATATTATCACTATTGTACAGTCAGTGAACAGCGGCAGCATGGAGAGGCCTTACTGTGAGGGGGGGCCTTTATACCCTGTGGTGGCTGGGACTCTGGGAGCTACCCTGTGCTGGGACTCTGGGAGCAGTGGGAGCTGTATACCCTGTCTGTGCTGGGAGCAGTGGGAGCTGTATACCCTGTCTGTGCTGGGAGCAGTGGGAGCTGTATACCCTGTCTGTGCTGGGAGCAGTGGGAGCTGTATACCCTGTCTGTGCTGGGAGCAGTGGGAGCTGTATACCCTGTCTGTGCTGGGAGCAGTGGGAGCTGTATACCCTGTCTGTGCTGGGAGCAGTGGGAGCTGTATACCCTGTCTGTGCTGGGAGCAGTGGGATCTGTATACCCTGTCTGTGCTGGGAGCAGTGGGAGCTGTATACCCTGTCTGTGCTGGGAGCAGTGGGGGCTGTATACCCTGTCTGTGTGGGGGAAGGCAGTGGGGGCTGTATACCCTGTCTGTGCTGGGAGCAGTGGGGGCTGTATACCCTGTCTGTGCTGGGAGCAGTGGGGGCTGTATACCCTGTCTGTGCTGGGAGCAGTGGGAGCTGTATACCCTGTCTGTGCTAGGAGCAGTGGGAGCTGTATACCCTGTCTGTCTGGGAGCAGTGGGAGCTGTATACCCCATCTGTGCTGGGAGCTGTATACCCTGTGTGTGCTGGGACTCTGGGAGCTGTATACCTTGTGTGTGCCGGGACTCTGGGAGCTGTATACCTTGTGTGTGCCGGGACTCTGGGAGCTGTATACCCTGTGCTGGGAGCTGTATACCCTGTGCTGGGACTCTGGGAGCTGTATACCCTGTGCTGGGAGCTGTATACCCTGTGCTGGGACTCTGGGAGCTGTATACCTTGTGTGTGCCGGGACTCTGGGAGCTGTATACCCTGTGCTGGGAGCTGTATACCCTGTGCTAGGACTCTGGGAGCTGTATACCCTGTGCTGGGAAACTGGGAGCTGTATACCCTGTACTGGGAGCTGTATACCCTGTGCTGGGAGCTGTATACCCTGCATACCACCACTGGGGCCTTTATATACCACCACTGGGGCCTGTATATACCACCACTGGGGCTGCTGTATATACTGCTGGGGCCTGTATATACCACTGCGGAGGCCTGTATATACCACTGCGGAGGCCTGTATATACCACTGCGGAGGCTGCTGTATACCACTGCGGAGGCTGCTGTATACCACTGGGGCTGCTGTATATACTGCTGGGGCCTGTATACTACCACTGGGGAGGCTGCTGTATACTACCACTGGGGAGGCTGCTGTATTCTACCACTGGGGAGGCTGCTGTATACTACCACTGGGGAGGCTGCTGTATACTACCACTGGGGAGGCTGCTGTATACTACCACTGGGGAGGCCTGTATACCACTGGGGGGCCTGTATACCACTGGGGGGCCTGTATACCACACTGCTGGGGGCTGTATACCTGTGCTGGGGTCCACCCTCGGCTTATACACGAGTCAATAGGTTTTCCCAGATTTTGGGGGCAAAAGTAGGGGGGTCGGCTTATACACGGGTCGGCTTATACACGAGTATATACGGTAAACTGGGTGGCGTCAGACTGTTAACACCGATTCGGTAAGGGGGTGTGTCTTGAAGGGGGCGTGTCATTGGGGGCGTGTCTTGGAGGGGGCCCCGTTCAAAAGTTTGCTATGGGGCCCTGACAGTTCTAGTTACGCCCCTGCCTGAATATGACATCTGATGTTTGTATTATAGCATATTACTAGCTGTAGTACCCGGCTACGCCCGGGTTAATAAATAACTGATGTTAGCTATAACAAAATAGAATTTGAATATGTCCTATTAATGACCTGTAGGAAAATAGAAGCTGAGCTGTGATTGATTGCTATAGGCAGCCTAATAAATCTCCAGCCAATAGCAAACCCTCCCCCTGGCCGGGCAGTATATGCTACCTAACACATACACATAATAGACAGCTCATGTGACTGACATCTGCTTTAATTCCCTATATCCGCTTGAGGAAGACGTGTTTGCCACGTCGAAACATGTTGTGGGTTGGAGTTTGGAGCATCATCTTTTAAAGAATAAAGATAGAGATTGGAGATAATGGTGTTCGTGTAATCTCAGCGCTCTACCAAAGAACCGCTTAAACAATTTCTACTCGTACACATCTCCCTTCGGGGAAAGCGGTCTAACAGAGCTGCAGAGGGAAAGGACCTGATTGACGTCGTCCGGCCTGGCCTTGGAGTGAGCACTTGATTGGCACTTGATCGGGAGCTGAGAGGATCAAGGACACGAAGGAAATACAGGTCTGAGACTGGCAGCCTGAGCCATAACACACGCTCACATTCTGGTTGTGCGGAACTGGCACAACCACAAAAGGTTAGTTGATCCCGAAGTGCAACCTTATAATAGCAGGATATATCCACAGGTGGTGAAAAAAAAAAAATTTTTTTTTCTTTTCTGCTAATTCCCTATATGGCACATGTGTTGCACATTGGCTGTTTTTAATCAGATGTTTATTTTAGGAAATTAAGGATAGCACACGTATGAGGCGAGTTGTGTGAGGTGATTTGTGCACATCTGTGTCTGTCTGTGTGGTGTGTGTGTGTCTGGGGTGTGTGTATGTGTGTGTCCCTGTGGGGTGAGTGCATGTGTCCCTATAGGGTGTGTATGTGTGTGTGTCCCTGTGGGGGGGTCTGTGTGGTGTGTGTCTCTGTTGTGTGTGTCTCTTTGTGGTGTGTGTGTGTCCCCTGTGGGGTGAGTGCATGTGTCCCTATAGGGTGTGTATGTGTGTGTGTCCCTGTGGGGGGGTCTGTGTGGTGTGTGTGTGTCTCTTTGTGGTGTGTGTGTGTCCCTGTGGGGTGAGTGCATGTGTCCCTATAAGGTGGCTATGTGTGTGTGTGTCCTGGTGGGGGGGTCTGTGTGGTGTGTGTGTCTGTGTTGTGTGTGTCTCTTTGTGGTGTGTGTGTGCTTGTTCGGGTGCGTGGTGAGTATCCAATGTTGGAGCTGCACCTTAGCGACTATACACTTGCTGTTACTCTTTGTGTGCGTGTGGTGTGTTTACATGTCCCCGTGCGTGGTGAATATCTCATGTTGGGGCCCCACCTTAGTGACTATATGCTGGTATGTGCTGTTAGTCTTTGGCGCCATCATTAAGCCCCTCTCATTCACAACTGTCAACTTGTAACTGTCACTTTTTCCCCATTATGTAGATAGGGGCAAAATTGTTTGGTGAATTGGAATACGCGGGGTTAAAATTTCACCTCACAACATGGCCTATGACACTCCCAGGGTCCAGACGTGTGACTGTGCAAAATTTTGTGGCTGTAGCTGACAGCTGTCGATTTTCCTCCAACACTTTTCCATTCACTTTTTCCCCATTATGTAGATAGGAGCAAAATTCTTTGGTGAACTGGAACGCGCAGGGTTAAAATTTCGCCTCACAACATAGTCTATGACGCTCTCGGGGTCCAGATGTGTGACTGCGCAAAATTTTGTGGCTGTAGTTGCAACGGTGTAGATGCCAATCCCGGATATACACACATACACACACACATACACACATTCAGCTTTGTATATTAGATATACCAGACACATATTTTCCTGTATACTGGATGAAATATAACATGTGCACAGATATCTGATTTTATATACTGGATATTATGTGATATCATATACTTCAAGCTTCGTTTGTGTTGCAGAGTTCTACTGTACTCTGTTGAGGTAACTTTGCAAATTTGAAAAAAAACACAAAAAATGTCCTCAGAGCAGCCACTTTACAGAGTCATGGATTACAATGGTCAGAAGCAGTAAAACTCAGCTTATTGTTGACCACCTTTATGGCTTCTGCAGGCAGACGTATTTTTTGTCCGAGTTCGATGATGGTTATCCCATGGCTGTGCATATGGCCGATTGTTTCATCAGACCGAGCCGGTTATGATGAAAAAATAGCATTCAGTCTGAGGAAAAAAAAGTGTTGCAGGCCTGAGTTTAGGCCATGATCAAGCTTTTAGTATTTGGTGAGTTTTTACCTCAGGATTTGCAGCTAAAACCAGGAGTGGGTGATAAATACAGAAGTGGTGATGTGTTTCTATTATACTTTTCCTTTGATTGTTCTACTCTTAGTTTTGTCTTACAATTCCTGAGGTAAAAAAAAACTCCCCAAATACTCAATGTAAACCTCAGAAAAACTGTTTAACAAACATGTGAAAATACCCAGCCATAATTATTGTGTCCCATGAATGGGAACAACCTGTTGTATATATTTCTCTGCATCTCTGCGTCAAGGGACAGGGTCGACTCCTTACATCGTACAAAGACTACGTTTTCAGACGGGTAGTGTTGAGTCCCACGAATGGAAACAACCTGTTGTATATATTTCTGTGCATTGTGTATTTCTTCCGATCAGGAAATTCCCTGTTGTTGCTAGGTAGAGTGTATGAAGTTTGTCCCTACCTCCTTCTCTTAGTTTGTCTCTGTACAGGACGTCCCTCCCTTCACCAGTTTAGTTTAGAGAAGCCATTACTGAAGACGCATGTGTGCAACCCTGTACAGATTATTCCTTTTCACCTATCGTTCTATTGTAACTAATAGAAGATTTGGAAGAAAACTACAGTGTTTCTCCTGGTCTTTCTACAGCAGCAGTGACGATTGAGTTGACACTGTCTGTCCATCATTTGGTGATGTAAGTTACGTGCATATAATTATATAAGGGACTGGTGATTAGAGCACTTGGGATTTTCAGTTATCAGAAGGGGTCATAACAGTGAAAATGAAACCTGTTACCAGGGTGGTATACTGCATGCAATCCAAAGAAAGGATTATCCGTAAAGGGCTGCTAAACAAGCCATAGCATCAGGGGCGGACTGGCCCAGGTGGCAGGGGGGCAAGTGCCCCCTGGGCTGGTGGTATAGCCCCCACCTAGGGCCGCCCACCCACAGAAACGGGCCGCGGACCTCACTCACCCACCCTGCAGCAGGCAGTGAACAGACCCGCTGCGGAGGAGACAATGTCAGAGAGAGAGGCGGCACTGCAGCAATTCCTCTCCCTCCAGGGAGAAGCAGAGGCATGGAGGGGCCTGCAGTAGAGATGAGGAGGCGGGGCCCAGAGAGATTGACTGGAGATAGAGGACCTGTGTGACGTGGGCCCTTCACATCCCCTGGGTCCTCCTATCATCAGTCAATCTCTGGGCCCCGCCTCCTCATCTCTACTGCAGGCCCCGGAAGTTGTTCCAACTTCCACAGCGCGGGAGCCAGCAACATGACATGTGTAAAGATAAACATCATGATGAGCTGCAGCAGCAGCAGCTGGTGGTGGTGGGTAGTGTGCCTGGCTGGGGCAGTCTCTGTGTGCCTGGCTGGGGCAGTCTCTGTGTGCCTGGCTGGGGCAGTCTCTGTGTGCCTGGCTGGGGCAGTCTCTGTGTGCCTGGCTGGGGCAGTCTCTGTGTGTCTGGGGCTCTGGCTGTGTGTGGCAAAATGTGTCTGTGTGGCTGACTGTGTCTATGTGTGGCTAGGGCTGCGTGGCTGCATGTGGCTGTCTGTGTGTCTGACTGTGTCTTTATGTGGCTGGGGCTATGTGGCTGTGGCTGGCTGTGTGTGCCTAACAACTATGTCTGTGTGTGGCTGTGGCTGGGGCTGCGTGGTTGTGACTGGCTGGGGTTGGCTGTGGCTGCATGGCTGTGGCTGAGGCTGCGTGGCTGGCTGTATGTGGCTGGGGCTGTTTGGCTGTGTGTGGCTGACTGTGTGTGTGTGGATGGCTGTGTGGTTGGCTGTATGTCTGTGAGTGGCTGGCTATAGCTGTCTATATTGCTCGCTGTGTGTGTGGCTGGCTGTGTCTGTGTGTGTGGGTAGCTGCGCCTGTGTGTGGCTGGCTTTGGCTGCGTGTGTGGCTGTCTATGTGGCTGGCTGTATGTGTGTGGCTGTATGTGTGGCTGGCTGGCTGGCTGGCTGGCTTTGGCTGTGTGTGGCTGTGTTTGTGTGGCTAGCTATGTGTGTGGCTGTATGTGTGTGGCTGTATGTATGTGGCTGATATTGTGTGTGTAGCTGGCTGTGTCTGTGTGTGCCTGTGTGTGGCTGGCTATGGCTGTCTATGTTGCTGGCTGTGGCTCAATGTGTGGCTGGCTGTGGCTATGTGTGTGGCTGTCTATGTGGCTGTGTCTCTCTGTGTGGCTCTCTGCGTCTGTGTAGCGGTCTATGTGGCTGGCTGTCTATGTGGCTAACTGTTTTTGTGTGGTTGTGGCTCTGTGCGTGGCTGTGGCGGGCTGTCTGTGTGGCTGGCCACTGGGACATCCAAATGCTGTGCGAGTGTCCGACAGTTTTCTTAGATCACATCCATGTGCAATCTGTTTTGTTTCTCAGCAGCTATTACTGCTATTTACAGGAGCATTTTACAGTTGTCTCAGCTGAAGAATGATAATGTATCAGTGAAATAAACAGATGCCACTCGGATGGTCCGTGTGCTGTCAGTGTGTGGTCCATGATTTTGTTGGACTCATAGACTTGCATTGGCACATGAATCGCTGACTGTCGCAGCATGTTGTGACTTTTTTCCCATCCAGAATCTGGATGAGAAAAAAGCGTCCGACACTCGTCAATGTGTTTCAGACGTTGATTAACTGACTGCACTGCGATAAAATCACTCATTGCACTTATCCGAGTTTCACCCCAGTGTGTCCGTGCCCTAATAATAAAATCCATATAGTAATCCTACAATGTCTGCTGGACATGGTATGGGGGGGTTTATGGCTTACTTCTTGTTATTAACCAGTTAATGCCCTCTTGTCCACCGCACTGCAGTGTCAAAAGAGGATGACAGCGAGATAGGCAGCGACATGGCATCAGAGAGCCCCTGACCTCGAAATAGAAGATCCTCAGATCCCGGTATTGTGACGAAATATGAAGAAATATTTTTTTACATTTATATTACACTATGAACTCCACAGCACTTTACATACATCATCAACACTGTCCCCATTGGTGCTCACAATGAAAACATCCTGCCAGTATGTCTCATATTGTATATCGCCTTTCTTTGATATCACCTTCACAAATATTGCATTTAGTGCACTTGTCAGGTTTTGGATGTTTTAAGATTGCATTTGTTTGCAGGATGTCAGAATTGACTCCCAGAGCTGCTGGTTTGATGGTTAAGGTCTTACAGCATCTTAGATTTTTTTTGCTTAATGGTACTTCCAAGTTTCTCAATAGGGCTGAGATCAGGAGAGACTGGTAGCCACACCATAGTTTTCTCTACTTTTATGTCCATAGCAGCCAATTACTCAGGGCTATGCTCTGTACCAAGAGATGGTGCATTGGGGATGGGGATGATTTTGTACGAAGAAAAAAAGTGGTCAGTCTAAAAGTATATATACTTTGCCGTGGTCCTTTTCACGCCTTCATGGACCCTATAGGGGCAAACTAGCTGTCTCCACATGATTACGACCCAAAACATGACTGCCACCTCCTTGCTGATGTGACATGGTGGCGGTCAACTAGCAACCATCTACTCCAACCATAATGGGAACCTCTAGGCTCCCTTTAGCTACTCCTCTGTCTGCAGGGGGGCGTGGCGCGATGGGGGGGGCGCACCGCTGACAGTGCCCAGAGCGCAGGAACTCCAAATACGGGCCTGACTGGAGAGGGACTGAGATGGGCCACCGAGAATTTCTGAATTTCTGACAGCACTCCGCCAACCCCAACCACCGTCCCCCCCCACCCCCCCGGTTCTCACCTAAGGGCTGGGGGGACTGAGACGGGCCGCCGAAAATTTCCGACAGCACCCCCCCCCCCGGTCCTCACCCAAGGGCTGCCGGAAAAATTTTGCCACCCAGGTTTTGCGTCGCCAGTCAGCCCCTGCATGGCATAACTGTTACAACAGTCTACATGAGCCTGCCGACAGAAGTAAGTTCAGTGAGAGAATAACTTGTCACTAAGAACAGTATACATGTTATAAATCCTGCCTGAGAAGTGATCATCTATAATCTAATGTGAATCTGCAGTTCTAACAGACTTGCAATACAGCCCCAGCAGCAACTTGCATACATTCTATAAACACAGACTGCTTCCCAGCTCCGAAATTATATATTGTTTTGGTGTCCCTGACAACTAGGAGCAGAATGCCCCCACCCTTGTATTTCTGCAGCTATGTCTGAAAAAAGAATCTCTCACTCCTTTCCTTATCTAAAGCAGCAAGAAGCAATAGAACTTCTCACATCTTGCAGCGAAAAGTCTAAGCGATTGACCAAATCTACATGGAAGGTCAGAGAGAACCGAGTATCCACCAAAGGTGAATCGTTACGCCATATAACATTACCATACCTCCCAACTTTAGAAGAACAGAAACAGGGACAGTAGATGCACAAATTTTAGCCCCGCCCCTTGCCCCGCCCTTGGCCACACCCATTTACAAGTGACGGACATTCAGATGCCCTTATTACTATTAAACTTCTGATTATTGCATTTTTGCTGCATGTTTTTGCCTTTTCCAATTCATTTGATGCATTTTAGTGCAGTTTAATACTGACAGCACAGACTATAGGCTGTCCCATCATACAACCCAGCAGGACGGCTGAGACTAGCGCCTGCCCTGCAGCATTGTGCAGTTTATAGCCAGGGATGTGCAGTCAGTAATCAAACCTCTGACTCCAAATCCTCAGTTTCCCTGAATCCAACCCCACCAAAATGGACACCGTCTTAGACTCCAACTCCACAGTAATGGTGTGCAGCCGGTAAGCCAAACCTCCGACTCCACCAAAATGGACACAGACTCTGAGTCCACAGTACTGTGTATAGCGCCCCCTGATGGCAGGCTGCCGTCCACTACAAGACACAATACTAGCTCTGAAAATGCAGTAGGGAGAAAAAGTTCCACAAGGTCAACTATCACTGCAGCCTCCACCAGTCTAGCCTTTATGGCAGAGTGGCTCAACAGAAGCCTCTCAAATGAAAAATTTAATTTGAGTGATCCGTTTTATGCAGTGTACTGCAAAAAAATGGATCAAAAAACGCAGAGTCTGAATGTAGCCTATATATCTCCATCCTGGTATATATGGTCCCCATCCTGGTATATATGGTGTCCCTGAGGGTCCATTCGCCTCAGAGGTACTGCACCTTAGCCAGAGGTGTGGTACCTCCCCCCCACCCCTGGTAAGGAGAGGGCACTACCCGGTACCCACACATCCGCATCCAACACCAGCCCACTCTAGGCCAGGGTGCTGAAGCAGAAGAAACCCCATGATGGGCAGACCCCATCCCTGGCTGGAGAAGGGATTAGGTAGAGGAGTAGGTGGAACAGTTAGAAAGTAGTGGAGCACTAGGAAGTGCGCAGTCAGTGAGTCGGACCCGGGGACTGGAGTTGTGAGTAGCTTGTCCTGGGGAAGAAGATGGAGAGAAAGTTGGACCCGGGGACTGGAGCCAGACGAGCTCGTCCCAGGTCAGAGAGGACGCAGAGTATCTCCAGAGACTGAGAGGGAGCTCTGAGGGGATGGGGAGCACCTCTGGGTCGCCGCAGAGCTCTGTGTGGAGGAACCCCGTTCCAGTGATTGCCCGGAGGGACTTGCTGGAGGAGCTAAGCCACAGAGGGGACCGGCCCCAGACTAGTGGAAGACTTTAAGATTCAGCTAGCAACCCGGAGGCTGCGGTATCTGTATGTGCAGCAGCCAAATCCGCACACAATCGCTGAAAAGGGAGCCGCATAGGCTCAAGGGGACAAGAGAGACGTCGCCTGACAGGACCCAAGGCTGCTGGTTCTGGACAGTGTGTGTGAAAGGCAGGAGGGCGAGAGCCAGCGCAGTGAGATGACCCGGAAAGGTACACACAAAGGTGGTACCAAACAAGTGCCACCAATCTGCCTGGGAATGGCTGGATCCCTGACTTGGAGTACACAGCACCCAGTGGGTTGGCGTACTTCAGAAACTGAGTAAACTGTGAAGACTGCACCCTGCTGTGTCCCCTGATTTATTTACTGAACCACCTGCCCTGGGCTACATCTGTGACCACCATCAATAGACTTTATAACTGCCCTGGAGTCCTGCTCTACCCGTGGAGAGCTGTAACATCCCTGCTGCATCACCCCAGTGCATCTGAACCGCAGCGTCGGACATCCAATTGCTGAATACCACAGGTGGCATCACAAATTTAATCCCATATAAATATCCCCCATTTTTATGACACTGCCTGGCTCACGGAGCCAGGTCACGGCACCGTGACATTCCCCAAAGAGAACTGAACTGTTCGGCCCGGTTCCGCCCTGGTGGGCGCGTCAGTATACATGTCCCTATTTTTCTCTAACTTAAGAAAGTATTCTACTCAACGTTCTTCAGCTCCTACATCACCCAGTCTCCTCTGTAACAACGCACAGCTGGCAGCTGACATTGGAGTGTGCAACTTGACGCAAGAAGTGACTGTCATGTGCTGCCCTGTCACGGTACCGCAGATGTCAGCTGTCAGCCACAGTTTGGCCGTCAGCGTGTATCACAGTGCAGGAACCTAACGGGTCTCTGTACATCAATGTGCTTCAGCTTGATGCGTGTCCTCGGATGCACATCCAGCTGCAGTACGTGCTGGGGTCGCCCGGGCCCCTGTATCGCCAGGCCTGGTCGTGACCTCGATCCTTACATTTATGTAGATACTGAATAGAAATTGTTTATTCTTTTATTAATGTTGTGAAAAAAAATTCAGAAATTTGTAATTAAAAATACATTTCTGCTTGTGTCTTTTTCCAAGATCTGTAATGTTATTAATCTTTATGATCCGGGCTCTGAGGGAAGGTTTGTTGTGCCCTATACCAACATTCTTACTGAGACCATGTGGCTGTAGATCATATACTGATTGGCTGTTAATCCATTTATCACAAGGTGGAGGAGGCAAAAAAATATATAGAATTCTGGCGATTTAATTGTTGTTTTTTGTTACGCTGTTTACCAATCACATTCATTTATTTGGGATTTTGATAGGACTTTTATGAATGCAGTGATACCAAATATTGGGGGGGGGGGTTATTTATGTTTTGCTTTTTATGGGAAATAGGGGTTGGTTATACATTTTTGTTGTTTTTTCCCATATGTTTAAAGACACATTTTTTTTTCTCTTTACTGTAATAGTCTCCTTAGGGGAGCTAAAGCTGTATCTTATCGCTTCTCCAGAATGCAGCAGTGCTACAGCGCTATGTAGAGTGAAAAATCATGTTCTTCTATTAACACCACATAAACGCTGGTCCTCACACAAGAACCGACATGATAGGTATGGAGGTCTTCAGCAGACCCCTGTCTGTCATGGGAACCCATCACATCCTCAGACCTCACAAAATACCGACGCGGCTGACGTTTCCTGCCGGGGCCGACGTCTCCTGCCGGGACCGACGTCTCCTGCCGGGACCGACGCCGCCGACGTCTCCTGCCGGGACGACCGACGTCTCCTGCCGGAAACGACGCGGCCGACGTCTCCTGCCGGGACCGACGCGGCTGACCTCTCCTGCATTCACTAGTCTGTGGCACCCGCGCAGCTCCTGCTCCCTCTTGTGCAGGTGCGAGGGATGAACAGACTGTGGAGGACAGAGGAGATGTCAGTCATATCAATCAAGGCAGGAGAGATGGTAAATCAGGACCACATTGAGCGACTGTCAGACATATAACTCTTGTACCCGGTTCAGCCTCTTTCTCTATTTTCTTTAACACGTAGCGTATTTATCACTTTATTTTGCAGTGGCGCTTTTTTGCGCAAAAAAGCACAACTGCATTCACACAGTGCGCTTTTCCTGAGCCTATTTTATAATGCGACCCATCGGAAAAGCGCGCTGAAAAAAGTGCAAAGAATTAACATGGTCATTCTTTTTGCGTGTGTGCTTTGCAGTGAAAGCGTACGCACATCAAAGCGCAAAAATACGCAACGTGTGAATGCATTTCAGCAAAAGCCATAGCTTTACAGGATTGAGTATCCAGTGTTGCATTTCACTGCATTTACACCAGCGCAAAATAGCACTGCGTAGGTACAGTAAATACGCCACGGATGAAGCCTTACTCCTGCTCTCTGTTATCAGCTTCTCATTTCCTGCCATATTGGTCACTGGTTTTAGTTCTTCATCCAGTGTCTCGTTCTCCAGGGCCATATCTAGGGGAAACTGGTGGGGCATTTGCACCGACGCAGCAGGCAGGGGGGCGCCGCTGGACCTCCTGCTGCACTGGCCAAGGACGGGTCTCCCCGCCAGCCGCATGTTACATCCCCCTGCATTGTTCTCCACCAGCAGATAGAACTGCACACTACATCCACGTCTGCTCTGTACTGACAGGACCTGTGATGTTGTCACATGGAGGGGAAGAGTCAGGGGGTCACATTATCAGCTCCTCAGTGTATGCAGGACTCTGCTGTGCTGGTTGTTATGGTGCTGGATAAGGTGAAGGTTATGTCAGGAGGGATTTACAGTGTGGATGTAGCAGAGCCGATATTGTACTAGATTTACAGAGCGAAGCTGTGGGCGTAAGGACTGGAGTTGTGTCTCCATGAGGTTTATGGAGCGGAGCCGCGTGTGTACGTGCCTGCATCAGGTGCACGGAGAGGAGCGGAGCCTGCATCAGGTGCACGTAGCGGTGCCACGCCTGTATGAGGTGTATGGAGCGGAGCCGTGCCTGTATGAAGAGTACGGAGCAGAGCCTGCATCAGGTGGACGCAGCGGAGCCATGCCTGTATGAAGTGTACGGAGCGGAGCCATGCCTGTATGAAGTGTACGGAGCGGAGCCGCGCCTGTATGAAGTGTACGGAGCGGAGCTATGCCTGTATGAAGTGTACGGAGCGGAGCCGCACCTGTGTGGCACCCCATGGGTTAATGTGCCACAATAACATCACATGGGTTCTCTCCCCCACTACACACTGACAAACACTACTACCTCTGGGCCAAGAGGGGGAGCACCACCTGCTTCCTTATATACTCTTGCTCATGAGGGAGAGCTCAGTTCAGCTCGGAGCAGGGCTGTGAAGAGCACGAGTTAGTGCAGAACTTAGCACAGACCTAGTGAGGGTCGGAGGAACAGGAGAACTACAGACAGAGAAACACATCTGGGAGCTGGAGTGATACCTTCACTTGCCCCAGAAGAATGCACAGAACGGACACCGGATCCGGTACTGTGTCTGGCACCCATAGTACAGTGAACCCCGGAACAGTGGGATCTCTAGATGCCCCTAGTACCAGAGCAAAGCAACACGGAGGGGTCAGCACCAGTGTCTACCAAACGTGAGTGTGTGTCCTTTAACCCCGTCTCCACCATCTATAACCCCAATAGACTTTAACCCTTACTGCCCCGGGGGATACAGTTCTCCCTACTGGAACTATACCATCTCCGCTGCTATTCCATCACCCCCGGAGGTTCTGCGGCAGCGGCGGCCCCACTACTGGCCGCACCAAGTGGGTGGCGTCACCCGTGACAAATCCCCTTGTAAATATTCCCCATCTTATTGTGCGGGCCCAGGGACACGGTCCGGACCGAACCACCCGTGACTTCCCCGGCACCGACCGGTCCAGTACAGAGTACCCCCGTCCCGAGGGGGCTCCACAACCTGGCGTCACGAACAGGATCTACCCGGTCCAAAAGAATTGGACCCTGTGCGCCATCTGAACTGTATATTTGAAAATCCGCCATTTTGGAGCGCGCGGCGCGTGGGAAAGAAAGGGGGCGGTACCCTGCATTGGCGCGAACCCAGACTCCTCCCTTGGTGCTGACGACATCCGGCGGGGAAGAAGATCCCTGTTGCACCCCGGAACCTCCCGTAGACATCCAGACGGAAGCAGAAGACGGAGGGCGCATATTAACTAAGGGGGCCCAAGATGTCGCAGGCCGATGCACAAGACGGCAACGGAGCAGCCGGTGGAGCTGCAGCGCCGGACCCAGTGATAGTACCCGGCGGTGCAGCGGCGCAAGGAACAGCATCCATAATGCCATTCCTGATGCCGTATACTCCAGGGGCAATGTGGCTGCCCCAATACTCCGGTGAGCCTAATACTTTAACTGACTTTATGCAAAAGATAAAAGAGTATTATGTGATGTATCCCCTCACTGAAGCCCAGCGTGTAGGAATGATAATGGGACAATTAACGGGTAATCCACGGCATGAGGTTGTGTCCTGGCTGGACACAGATAAGGACACTGTAGAGCATCTAGCAGCCAGACTGAAAGCAATGTTTGAATCTGCTGCTGATACCCGGGCTAAGATGAGGTTCTTTGCATGCCACCAGAAACCTAAACAGAGTGCCAGAGACTTTGCCTTGAACCTGCAGGAAGCACTCAAAGCCCTTAAGCTGGCAGAACCTGCTTTAGCCCCGGGGGCTGATAAAAAGCTATTTGACCAATTCATAGAGGGCCTCCATTCCCCTTCCCATCGAGGACAGTTAAGCATGATACTGCTGCAGAACCCCGACATGACATTTACTGAGCTGAAAGATCGAGCTATCCGTCTGCAGCAGCTGGAAGAGCCACGAGAATTAACACCTGTGCCCGACACTGCAGCAGCACCTCAGCAGCCGGCAGCGCCAGCGACATCTGCTATGTCAGCGACTGCTGCTGAGGCTGGGGAATATATCTCAAATGCAGCCCTCAACCAAAAGCTAGATGCCCTGACAGACACTGTGATCTCCATGGCCAAGGTCATCAAGGAACTGCGAGAGTCAAAACCTGCACCCAAGATCGAGTTGACGACCAGCAGAGATGATGTTCCGTGGATGAGGCCCAGAAGATACCCAGCAGCAAGAGGACGACCCAGCAATCGCTACCAACCAGATGGACAGCCCATTTGCCGCCGTTGCTAGAAATCAGGCCATCTTGCTCGTGAGTGTCCTTTAAACGACGATTCCCTGGGCAGGCGGGCCGCTCCCCAGGAATGAACACTCAAGGCCCCTCAGCCTGGTATGACAAATTCGTGGGAGGAAAGCCGGTGATCCCTATTGTGTTGGATGGCATCCCCTTTAGTGCCCTGCTGGATACCGGATCCCAAATAACATCCATCCCACATGTTCTATATAAAAGGTACTGGGCTGATTCAGACATTACTAATGCGCCAGATGACTTCAATTTTGATGTATTTGCTAGTAATGGACAGGTAATACCAAAGGTTGGATTTAGAGATGAATATTCAGGTTGGGAAGGTAGAATTGCAGAACCAGGGTATTATAATCATAGATGTTAACCGGCGAGACCGTGAACCCGTGATGCTGGTAGGAATGAATGTAATTGAGAAATGTTTTTCCGAAGTGTTAAGTGTTTTGCAGCAAATCGCCGACACTGCCGGAACTGGACAACAGAGGCTTCTGCACAAAGAGATCAAAGCCCTTGAAGCAGCAGGTAGAAATCTCCGGAGGTGAGATCGGCAGTGTACGAGTAAGTGATCCAATACCCATTGTAATTTCTCCCAAAACTGAAATGTTGGTCTGGTGTAGAGCCGCAATAGGCATTAAAGGGCAAGACTATCAGCCCTGGTAGAACCCGTGTACTCAGACAGTAGACCGACCATACTCACTGCTAGAGGT
This sequence comes from Allobates femoralis, assembly GCA_033576535.1. NCBI lineage: Eukaryota > Metazoa > Chordata > Amphibia > Anura > Aromobatidae > Allobates > Allobates femoralis. Next base: position 485,948,517 of record JARQOC010000004.1, on the reverse strand, counting down.
GTAGTTGACGTACACAGGGAAAGAGTGCCATTACGCCTATTAAACTGCGGAGATGATGAGATCACGTTACCAAAGTATGCTACCATGGCTAAGTTGTACACGGTTGATAACAACAATATCACAGCCGTCGAGCCCTTGAACCCGTCAAGTCAGGCGGATGACAATGGCTCAGGAGAGAAGCTGGAGAATTGGTGCCAGAAGTTGCATGTAGGTACCAGTTCTACACCTCCCCGTCACAAGCATGGAGTATACCGGGTAGTGAAGGAATATGAACAGATATTCAGTAAACACCCGTTAGACTTTGGGCAGATCAAAGGGGTAGAGCACACTATACCCACAGGTAACCATCAACCTATAAAAGAGAGGTATAGACCATTACCACCAGCTCACTACCAAACCACCAAAGACATGCTCAGAGAAATGAAATCTGCAGGGGTAATAAGAGACAGTTGTAGCCCCTGGGCAGCACCTCTAGTGTTAGTTAAAAAGAAGGATGGGACCATGAGAATGTGCGTAGATTACCGGCAGATTAATCGCATCACACATAAGGACGCATACCCATTACCTAGGATTGAGGAGTCGTTAGCTGCATTAAAATCTGCTAACTACTTTTCCATCCTTGATCTGACTAGTGGGTACTGGCAGGTTCCTGTGGCCGAGGCCGACAAGGAGAAGACAGCATTTACTACGCCGATGGGCCTCTGTGAGTTCAATTGTATGCCGTTCAGGACTTTGCAACGCACTCGGGACCTTCCAACGTCTGATGGAGAGCTGCCTCGGGCACAAGAACTTTGAAACTGTCCTCCTGTACCTAGATGACGTCATAGTCTATTCGAAGACGTACGAGCAACATCTACAAGACCTGGCAGAAGTGTTCGAAGCTTTATCGAAATATGGCATGAAAATCAAGCCATCCAAGTGTCACCTTCTCAAACCAAAGGTACAGTACCTGGGACATGTCGTGAGTTCAGAGGGAGTAGCACCGGATCCTGATAAAGTCACAGTGATAAGGGATTGGCCAAGACCTACGAACGTAAAAGAAGTGAGGCAATTCCTGGGCCTGGTAGGCTATTATAGAATATTTATCCGAGGATTCACGAAGCTAGCAGCTCCTCTGCAAGACATTCTGGTAGGACGATCAAAGAAGACTTCAAACTTTAATCTCCTGACGCGGTGGGATGAGGAAAGAGAAGATTCCTTCAACAAGCTGAAAAGTGCGCTGACGGGAGAAGAGATCCTGGCATACCCTGATTACCATCAACCCTTCATTCTATACACAGATGCCAGCAACGTGGGACTGGGAGCAGTATTGTCGCAGAAGCAAGGAGGCAAAGAAAGAGTTATTGCCTTTGCAAGTAGGATGCTCCGGCCTACAGAAAGAAATCCCGAGAACTACAGCTCCTTTAAGTTAGAGCTACTGGCAGTAGTTTGGGCTGTGACTGAACACTTTAAACATTACTTGGCAGGTGCAGAATTCACCATCTACACGGATAACAACCCGTTGACTCACCTGGACACAGCAAAATTAGGTGCTCTGGAGCAGCGATGGATAGCTCGGCTATCTAACTATGACTTTGTTATCAATTATCGGGCAGGCCGCAAGAATGGGAACGCTGATGCCTTATCCCGAATGCCGCACCTGAAAGACGTGGAAGAGAACCGGAAGAGTTGGAAGAGATTGAACTACCGGCCTTTCATCGTTCAAAGGTACAAGATTATCAGCCCGGCGCCTACCAAAGAAAGCAGGAAGTAAATCTTAACCCGTTAAGACACTACGAATGGGCCGAAACCCAAGATAACGATCCGGCCGTGAAGCTAGTGAAAGACCTGCTTACGCAACAAAGCGCACACCCTGATCAGAATGCCCCAGCTGAAGCTATACAGCTATGGAAGGATAGAGGCAAGTTGTTCCTGCATCAAGGGAAGCTCTGTAGAACGCATACCAATCCTAAAACGCATGAACTGGTCTGGCAGATTATCGTGCCCAAGCGAGCCACTCAAATGGTCTTAGAAGCTTATCATGACAACGCAGGTCATTTCGGATGGAAGAAGTTAGAAGCAATCCTGAGAGACAGATTCTATTGGGTTGGCATGAGAAGATCCATTGAACTATGGTGCAGAAGATGTGCCGCATGCAACCTCAGAAGGAAAGATCCACAGAAAGCTCCACTTCAACCAATAGTAACCAAGCAACCACTTGAACTAGTCGCAATAGATCACGTTAAGTTGTCACCAAGCCGGTCAGGCTATGTCTATGCCTTAACCATCGTGGACCATTACTCACGCTTCTTAGTGGTGGTACCCGTCAAAGACTTGACAGCGAAGACTGCAGCAAAAGCATTCCAGACGCATTTCTGTAGACCACATGGTTACCCAGAACAAGTCCTTGCAGACCAAGGTCCAGCTTTTGAATCAGAACTATTCAAGGAATTCTGCAATATATACGGTTGTAAGAAGATTCGCACAACAACGTACCATCCTCAAACAAATGGTCTATGCGAGAAGATGAATCATATCGTAATTGAACTGTTAAAGACTTTACCAGAGTCAGAAAGAAACCAGTGGCCAGATAAACTACCTGATTTGGTAGACTTATACAACCATGTCCCCGTGAGTTCTACAAACTGCACTCCAGCATACCTTATGCGTGCAAGACCCGGTAAGCTACCAATTGATCTAGAAATGGGAATTGCAAAACCAGATACAGAAGTAGAAGAAACAGATTGGGATATCAAACGTCAGAAACAGTATCAATAAGTGCAAGAATGTGTAGAGAAAAACTTACAGCAAGCTAGAGCAAGACAAGAGAAGACTTTTAACAGATATGCTCAAGCAATGCCATTACAAGAAGGTGATCAAGTTCTCAAGAGAAAGAGACGTACAAACAAACTGGATAATCAGTGGGAAACCATCCCATACACAGTCTTACCATCTAACTTAGACAATGTTAAAACCTGTTTGATAAGCAAAGATGAAGGAAGAACTTCACAAGTCGTATCTCGTGATCAGCTAAAATAGTGTCCTGAAACCTTGAAGACACCTGAAGTCATAGAACCCGTACAGGTCCAACCTATTCAAGAAAAAGAAGAAGTATTCCACACGGTACTAGGAGATTTTCCTAAAACATGGCCAAATTACCATGGAGCAGTTGTCGTACCAATGATTGCATTCCCTTCAATGGTGGACCCAAAACCAGAACCTGTGTTACCAGAACCTGTGTTACCAGAACCTGTATTACCTGAAGAAGACCCAAGACTTGAAGAACTGGAAGTAGAATCTGAAGAGGAAGAACAAATTCCTGGTCCCAGCGAGCTTGCCAGTCCTGCAGTCAGACCTCCATCTGCCATAACACCAAGCACCCCAAATAGGTACACGTCTACTCACACTTTCAGACTAACTCCACCAACATTGCGCAGATCAGAGCGTAGTATGCAAGGTCAGATACCAGCTAGGTACAAAGAGTAAAATGCAGAATTAAATATGTAATGTAAATATGTTTGTTTAAATGTAAAGTATATGTAAATTGAGCCCAGTAGACTGTGTCCAAGAGGGTGGAGGAACTGGATTGACCCCCATGTACATTAAGTTAGGGAAAGAAAGTGCCTGGGGGTGTGTAGCGAATTCAGGCATCCTAAGCAGAAACGCCCGTGGACAAATATATATAGTTATTGCAACGTTAAAAAAAGCCCAGTACCTACAGAGACTATCCTGTATGAACTTTGAACTTTTCTTATTTACTTATGGACCATATATACCACGGACTGGTTGTGGTAAGAACTCTCTTGTATATATTCATCAGCCCGGAGGAAATAGACTAAACCTCCGGAAGGACTGCTTTTTGACTTTCGAACTCTTTTTCACATTTTAGTGATTTTTGTACTTTTTCATTTTAAGTTTATGTCAATATTAATTGTGTTTAATTGTTGTTTACTTGTTTTTCTACAGTCCCGGAGTACTGTATTTAACTAAGGGGGAATGTGGCACCCCATGGGTTAATGTGCCACAATAACATCACATGGGTTCTCTCCCCCACTACACACTGACAAACACTACCACCTCTGGGCCAAGAGGGGGAGCACCACCTGCTTCCTTATATACTCTTGCTCATGAGGGAGAGCTCAGTTCAGCTCGGAGCAGGGCTGTGAAGAGCACGAGTTAGTGCAGAACTTAGTACAGACCTAGTGAGGGTCGGAGAACAGGAGAACTACAGACAGAGAAACACGTCTGGGAGCTGGAGTGATACCTTCACTTGCCCCAGAAGAATGCACAGAACGGACACCGGATCCGGTACTGTGTCTTGCACCCATAGCACAGTGAACCCCGGAACAGTGGGATCTCTAGATGCCCCTAGTTCCAGAGCAAAGCAACACGGAGGGGTCAGCACAGCACAGAGGACTCAAGTTGCCTAGCCAAGTGGTACCAGCAGAATACAGAGAGAGAGACGTGAGGAATCCCAGCAGCTCAGCTAATAGCAGCAGCCAGGACACACACACAGTGCAGCATAAGGACGCTGACGACCCCGGACAGGGTGGGAAGAGAGCTCAGCCCCATTACAGACTCCGTGGACTATAATCTGCAGTAACATCAGCAGTAAAGCTTTGGAAAACAGCAAAACTGTGAGTCTGTGTATTGATTGCGACCTTTGCCCCAGATTCAGCACAGAGAGCTTCCCCCTGCTACAAGTCTGTCAGCTCTGCAGCCTCAGGAGAGAAGGAGAAGTGCACCAGTGTCTACCAAACGTGAGTGTGTGTCCTTTAACCCCGTCTCCACCATCTATAACCCCAATAGACTTTAACCCTTACTGCCCCGGGGGATACAGTTCTCCCCACTGGAACTATACCATCTCCGCTGCTATTCCATCACCCCCGGAGGTTCTGCGGCAGCGGCGGCCCCACTACTGGCCGCACCAAGTGGGTGGCGTCACCCGTGACAAATCCCCTTGTAAATATTCCCCATCTTATTGTGCGGGCCCAGGGACACGGTCCGGACCGAGCCACCCGTGACTTCTCCGGCACCGACCGGTCCAGTACCGAGTACCCCGTCCCGAGGGGGCTCCACACCTGTATGAAGTGTACGGAGCGGAGCCATGCCTGTATCAAGTGTACAGAGCGGAGCCATGCCTGTATCAAGTGTACGGAGCGGAGCCGTGCCTGTATAAGTGTACGGAGTGGAGCTATGCCTGTATGAAGTGTACGGAGCGGAGCCTGCATCAGGTGTACGGAGCAGAGCCATGCCTGTATGAAGTGTACGGAGCGGAGCCGTGCCTGTATGAAGTGTACGGAGTGGAGCCACGCCTGTATGAAGTGTACGGAGCGGAGCCATGCCTGCATCAGGTGTACGGAGCAGAGCCGTGCCTGTATGAAGTGTACGGAGCGGAGCCGCGCATGCATCAGGTGTATGGAGCGGAGCCGTGCCTGTATGAAGTGTACGGAGCGGAGCTGCGCCTGCATCAGGTGTACGGAGCGGAGCCATGCCTGTATGAAGTGTACGGAGCGGAGCCGTTCCTGTATCAGGTGTACGGAGCGGAGCCATGCCTGTATGAAGTGTACGGAGCAGAGCCATGCCTGTATGAAGTGTACGGAGCGGAGCCATGCCTGTATGAAGTGTACGGAGCGGAGCCGTGCCTGTATGAAGTGTACGGAGCGGAGCCATGCCTGTATGAAGCGTACGGAGCGGAACCATGCCTGTATGAAGTGTACGGAGCGGAGCCGCGCCTGTATGAAGTGTACGGAGCGGAGCCATGCCTGTATGAAGTGTACGGAGCGGAGGCACGCCTGTATGAAGTGTATGGAGCGGAGCCGCGCCTGTATGAAGTGTACGGAGCGGAGCCGCGCCTGTATGAAGTGTACGGAGCAGAGCCGCGCCTGTATGAAGTGTATGGAGCCTGTCACCACACTCCTCTGTGTTCTCTGTTATCAGCCCCCTTGTGTTATCCTCAGTCTGTGCTCCCATGTATTTGTGATACCTGTGTGCTGTCCTCCTGGGTCCTGTCAGTTCCTCCCAGTCACAGGCAGTCAGTGATTCATGCTCCAGTGTGGAGGTAGAGCCCTCTGTGTCCCGGCTGCTGCTGCAGTGCTGAATGCATCCATCGCTGGGGAACTTCACAGAGGCCGCGCTAAGCCAGGATTGGATGACTGAGTTCCGTCCCCACTGCACAGTGCAGGAGAGAGGTCACACGACTCACTCTCTGCACTGTGATTGGAGCTCAGTCCTCCCATTGAGCTGCTGTGAGGGGGCGTGGCCGGCAGCTAGAGGGGCGTGGCCAGCAGCTACAGGGGCCTTGCAGCAATCGGTGAAGTGCCAGAAAGCGGGACACTTCCAGTCCCGCATGGGACAGCGGGAAGCTCTGACTAAACCGGGACTGTCCCGTCAAATCCAGGACGGTTGGGAAGTATGCATTACTATGGTAAAGAGTGTGTGGCTCCCCGCTAAGAGTGCGTCACAAAAGGGTACTGCACCCCTGACTGAAGGTGCGGTATGCTTTGTTTTGGTAATGAGTAGAATAAGCCTGAAGCTCCAGCACCACATGCAAACATCTAGTAATAGAGAACCAATTAGATACCCGTTACTAGGGTACCCGATTCTGGTGGGAGGAGAGGCTAGGTGATATAGCATGTGGGAAGAGTAGAACAGGGTTAGCAAAGAGAAGTCAAGAGAGTGAAGTGGAGTTGAAAGTCCAGTGGGAAGCAGCAGATGAAGCAGAGCTGGACAGCTACAGAACAGCGGAGTGAAGCTAACAGGGAGGGCACCTCAACCTGGTGACCCAGAAGAGAAAGGGGCCAAGAACAGAAAGGGTAACTGACTATCCTAGCCAAGTCCAGACCCGGAGTACTGGCTCCGAAGTGGTTCCGCCGGCTAAATCCCTGAACCACAAACCCGGAGTGGTCGATGACGTTTTAGGAGCATGACTAGTGATGAGCGAGCGTGCTCGCCACTACTCGGTACTCGCACGAGTATCACTGTACTCGGGCGACTCGCCGAGCACCGAGTAATCTCGCGATACTCGTGCTGTGCTCGTGGTCGTCATCTCTGCATGTTGGCGCTCTTTTGAGAGCCAGCCCACGTGCAGGGATTTGCTGGCAGACCACTGCAATGCCACAGCCCTGTTAGTTGTGGCATAGCAGTGATTGGCCGCCCTGCACAGCGTGACCGAGCCTTTATAACTCCCGGCGCGCTGTGCTCGGCACACAGCCATCCAGACAGTGAGTGTAGGGAGAGTGTCTGCTGCTGCTTAGGGACAGATTTGCGGCCCTCATAGGTAGATCCGGAGCAGGGCTGCAAACTGCTGCTGCTGACCACAACAGTCCTTCTCAGGACTAATCTAGGAGGATATAGGTAGGGTGATCCAGATCGGAGTCCAAGCTTTCCAGTGACCAGAACAGTCCTTCTCAGGACTAATCTAGGAGGATATAGGCAGGGTGATACAGATTGGAATCCAAGCTTTTCAGTGACCATTAGAGTCACCACACTCTTGTACTTACTACCTTAATACAGGATAGGGACTAAAATCCTCTCCTGACACCATTACAGTCACCAGACAGGTGTACGTATTACCTTAATACAGGTTAGGGACTAAAATCCTCTCCTGAAACCATTACAGTCACCAGACAGGTGTAAGTACTACCTTAATACAGGTTAGGGACTAAAATCCTCTCCTGAAACCATTAAAGTCACCAGACAGGTGTACGTACTACCTTAATACAGGTTAGGGACTAAAATCCTCTCCTGAAACCATTAAAGTCACCAGACAGGTGTACGTACTACCTTAATACAGGTTAGGGACTAAAATCCTCTCCTGAAACCATTAAAGTCACCAGACAGGTGTACGTACTACCTTAATACAGGTTAGGGACTAAAATCCTCTCCTGACACCATTACAGTCACCAGACAGGTGTACGTACTACCTTAATACAGGTTAGGGACTAAAATTCTCTCCTGACACCATTACAGTCACCAGACAGGTGTACGTACTACCTTAATACAGGTTAGGGACTAAAATCCTCTCGTGAAACCATTACAGTCACCAGACAGGTGTACATACTACCTTAATACAGGTTAGGGACTAAAATCCTCTCCTGACACCATTAAAGTCACCAGACAGGTGTACGTACTACCTTAATACAGGTTAGGGACTAAAATCCTCTCCTCACACCATTACAGTCACCAGACAGGTGTACGTACTACCTTAATACAGGTTAGGGAACTAAAATCCTAATCTCTTGTGATCTCAACAGTCACCAGACTGGTGTACGTCATAACTTAAAACAGGTTAGGGAACTAAAATCCTAATCTCTTGTGAGCTCAACAGTCACCAGACTGGTGTACGTCATAACTTGATACTGGTTAGGGAACTAAAATCCTAATCTCTTGTGATCTGAACAGTCACCAGACTGGTGTACGTCATAACTTGATACAGGTTAGGGAACTAAAATCCTAATCTCTTGTGATCTCAACAGTCACCAGACTGGTGTACGTCATAACTTGATACAGGTTAGGGAACTAAAATCCTAATCTCTTGTGATCTGAACAGTCACCAGACTGGTGTACGTCATAACTTGATACAGGTTAGGGAACTAAAATCCTAATCTCTTGTGATCTCAACAGTCACCAGACTGGTGTACGTCATAACTTGATACAGGTTAGGGAACTAAAATCCTAATCTCTTGTGATCTCAACAGTCACCAGACTGGTGTACGTCATACCTTGATACAGGTTAGGGAACTAAAATCATAATCTCCTGTGACCTCTACAGTCACCAGACAGTTGTCGCTCTATACAGGCAAAATGCTCAAAGGCGTTGGCAAGGGCGTTGGCAAGGAACAAGGAAGTGGACGTGATGGTGGTGCAGGCAGAGGCCGAGGTCGTGTGCAAGCACTAATTTCGCAACAACAAAGGGCCACATCTCCTCGCTCGTACGTCCTGTCCCAAATTCATGGGGCCCGCAGCAGTACACCGTTGTTGAACCAAGACCAGTGTCAACAGGTTGTTACTTGGATAGCGGATAATGCTTCAAGTCAGATGGGCACCTCCACAAACACCCTGTCTTCCACACGGTCAACTGTCAGTAGCCGTGATACTGCACTGCACATTTCCCAACCTGATCCTCCTTCCTACCACCTGGCCGAGTACACGTCCACGGACATTACAGATCCCACACTAGGACACTCAGAAGAGCTGTTCACATATCCATTCGCAGAATCTGGCCTGTCGCCACCTCCTCTTGAAGTGGGTCATGAGGAGATGGTATGTACAGATGCCCAAATATTTGAGCAGCCACGTTATGACGAACGGAACGTTATCAAAGTGTCTCAACAAGGGGTGGACGATGATGAGACACAATTGCCAGGAAGTCAGGAGGAGGATCAGGGTGCTGAAGAGGAAGACGACGTGGTGGATGATCCAGTAGCTGACCCAACATGGCAGGAGGATATGCAGAGCGAGGACAGCAGTGCACAGGGGGAGGGAGGCGTAGCATCCCAACAGGCAGTACGAAGCAGGGTTGCGTCAGCAGGCAGAAGGCAGGCAACCGTTCCCGGAACAACAACACGACTCAAGGTGCCTGTGCAAATGTTCGGTCTTCCAGAGTCTGGGAGTTTTTTAAGTTGGCTCCAGAAGACTCTAAAAAGGCCATTTGCCACACCTGCCATGCCAGTATCAGCAGGGGTACGAAAACTAGCAGCCTGACCACCCCCAGCATGATCAGGCACATGTCAGCCAAGCACCCGACTTTGTGGGAAGTACAACAGAGTCGAGGAGCGGTGCTTGCTGATGTCACTGCTACGTCTTCGCCTGTTGTGCGCGCGAGCCAATCCCCTGTCCATGCTGGCCGCGAACAAGCCTCCGGCCCTGCACCTGAAGTTGCCCACGCACAAATTACACCACCATCAAGCACGTCCTTGTCCCAGCGCAGCGTTCAATTATCCATTCAGCAAACATTTGAACGCAGGCGCAAATACGCTGCCAATGCCCCACATGCCACAGTCCTGAATGATCACATTTCGCGACTCATAGCGCTAGAAATGTTGCCTTTCCGGCTGGTGGAGACGGACGCATTCCGCGACCTGATGGCGGCTGCTGTCCCACGTTACTCGGTCCCCAGCCGCCACTATTTCTCAAGATGTGCCGTCCCCGCATTGCATAACCACGTGTCCAACAGCATCACACGTGCCCTGAACAATGCTGTTTCAGCCAAAGTCCACCTAACCACAGACACGTGGACAAGTGCTTGTGGGCAAGGCCGCTACATCTCCCTGACGGCACACTGGATTAATATTGTGGAGGCTGGGACCCAGTCTGAGCGAGGGACGGAACACGTCCTTCACACACCAAGGATAGCAGGCCCTACCTCTGTCAGGGTTTCACTGACACTCTACAGTTCCGGAATGTCATGCTCTTCAGCCTCCTCCTCCTGCGCATCCTCATCCACTGTACCCTCCACACCAGTCCCAAGCTGGAAGCACTGCAGCACTGCCTCTGCAAAGCGGCAACAGGCTGTGCTGAAGCTAGTCTGCATAGGTGACAAACCCCACAATGCAGAAGAGGTGTGGACAGCTCTGAAACAGCAGGCAGATCACTGGCTCACACCTCTGAACCTAAAGCCAGGAAAGGTCGTGTGTGACAATGGCCGGAACCTGGTGGCAGCTTTGAGGCGAGGGCAGCTGACGCATGTTCCATGCGTGGCCCATGTGCTCAACCTGGTGGTTCAGAGGTTTGTGAAGTCATACCCAGAGGTGTCTGACCTGCTGGTAAAAGTTCGGCGTCTGTCTGCACATTTTCGCAAGTCACCTGCTGCTTCAACCGGCCTTGCCGGCTTTCAGCGCCGTTTGCGTCTTCCGGCCCACAGACTGGTGTGTGATATCCCCACGCGTTGGAATTCAACTCTGCACATGTTGGTCAGGATATGTGAGCAGAAGAGGGCAGTTGTGGACTACCTGCATCACCTAAGCCGTCGGGAAATGGGTCAAACTCCACACATAACACCTGAGGAGTGGAGATGGATGTCGGACCTATGCACCGTCCTCCAAAACTTTGAGGACTCCACCAAGATGGTGAGCGGCGATGACGCCATTATTAGCGTCACCATACCACTACTCTGCCTTCTAAAACGGTCTCTGCTGAAAATCAAAGAGGATGCATTGCAGGCCGAGCGCGATGACTTGGAGCAAGAAACAGTAGTGGGTGTGGGTGAAAACACACAGCCCAGCCTCATCTCATCACAACGTGCAGTGGAGGACTATGACGAGGAGGAGGAGGATGAAGACATGGAGCAACTCTCTGGCCAAATTGAGGATATGACATGCACACCAGTCATACACTCGATTCAGCGTGGCTGGCCAGAGGACAGGGGAGATGAGGAGGAGGAGGAGGAGGAGGACAGCATGTTCAGTCATCGTGTTGGTCTGGATACTGAAGTGATGGCTGTTAAGAGTCTGGCGCACATGGCTGACTTTATGGTAAGCTGCCTGTCTCGTGACCCTCGCGTTCAGAACATCTTGGCCGACAATCAGTACTGGTTGGCAGCACTGTTAGACCCACGCTACAAGGAGAACTATATGTCTCTCATTCCTGAGGCGGAGAGGTCAGCCAAAATGCAACAGTTCCACAGGGCCATAGTCACAGAAGTAGTGAAATCATTCCCCTCACAAAACGCTAGCGGCATAGGTCAGGATTCGGTGGACAACCAAGGCGTACGGCCGAGAGGGGCACAAGTCCAATCCGCCAGAGGCAGGGGAACTGTCTTTACGATGTGGGACAGTTTTCTCAGCCCCTCACGTACCACAGCCCCTGAGGTGCGGGGTAGTGCCACCAGAAATGCTAAGTTTGGGCAGATGCTGAAGGAGTACCTTGCAGATCGGTACTGCGAGATTCCTCTGTGCCTTTCAATTATTGGGTCTCCAAGCTCGACACGTGGCATGAATTGGCTCTCTACGCCTTGGAAGTCCTGGCCTGCCCTGCTGCTAGCGTTTTATCAGAGCGTGTTTTCAGTGCTGCAGGTGGAATCATCACTGATAAACGCACCGCCTGTCAACTGAAAATGCGGACAGGCTGACTCTGATCAAGATGAACAAGGGTTGGATTGGGCCAGACTTCACCACACCACCAGCAAATAACAACTGAATTAAAATTTTGTTATTTGAATTTGACATGTACCTCCACTCACCCATGGGTACACACTTCCGGACTTTGGCTAATCGCTGGACTGCTCCTCCTTCTCCTCATGTGACACCATGATGACCGTTACAATAGTTAGGCTGTTGTTTGAGGTATACCCGCAGTGGTAAATTTTTTCGCCCAATCTTTTAGAATGGGCATTACAACGACAGGAGACCCGCTCCTTTTCAATGGGAAAAATGTTTTGAGGCCCTCCTGCACGTCTCTATCCAGGGACAATGTGGAGCCTCCCAATTTTTGTCTGCCCTGACCAAAGGGCTATACTACAATACACCCACTTGAGGGTTACAGGCCCTCCTGCACGTCTCTATCCAGGGACAAAGAGGAGCCTCCCAATTTTTGGCTGCCCTGACCAAAGGGCTATACTACTATACACCCACTTGAGGGTTACAGGCCCTACTACATGTCTGTATGCATGGGTCATTGTTGAACCTCCCAATTTTTGGCTGCCCTGGCCAAAGGGCTATACTACAATACACCCACTTGAGGGTTACAGGCCCTCCTGCACGTCTCTATCCAGGGACAATGAGGAGCCTCCCAATTTTTGGCTGCCCTGGCCAAAGGCTATACTACAATACACCCACTTGAGGGTTACAGGCCCTCATCACGTCTTATCCAGGGACAAAGAGGAGCCTCCCAATTTTTGGCTGCCCTGACCAAAGGGCTACACTACAATAACACCCACTTGAGGGTTACAGGCCCTACTCATGTCTGTATGCATGGGTCATTGTTGAACCTCCCAATTTTTGGCTGCCCTGACCAAAGGGCTATACTACAATACACCCACATGAGGGTTACAGGCCCTACTGCAGTCTGTATGCAGGGTCATTGTTGAACCTCCAATTTTGGCTGCCCTGCCAAAGGCTATACTACATACACCCACTTGAGGGTTACAGGCCCTACTACATGTCTGTATGTATGGGTCATTGTGAACCTCCCAATTTTTGGCTGCCCTGGCCAAAGGGCTATACTACAATACACCCACTTGAGGGTTACAGGCCCTCCTGCACGTCTCTATCAGGGACATTGAGACCTCCCAATTTTTGGCTGCCCTGCCAAAGGGCCTATACTACAATACACCCACTTGAGGGTTACAGGCCCTCTGCATTCTTATCCAGGGTCAAAGAGACCTCCAATTTTGGCTGCCCTGACCAAAGGGCTATACTACTATACACCCACTTGAGGGTTACAGGCCCTACTGCATGTCTGTATGAAGGGTCATTGTTGAACCTCCCAATTTTGGCTGCCCTGACCAAAGGGCTATACTACAATACACCCACTTGAGGGTTACAGGCCCTACTGCATGTCTGTATGCATGGGTCATGAGGACCTCCCAATTTTTGGCTGCCCTGACCAAAGGGCTATACTACAATACACCCACTTGAGGTTACAGGCCCTACTACATTCTGTATGCAGGGTCATAGTTGAACCTCCCAATTTTTGGCGCCCTGACCAAAGGGCTATACTACAATACACCCACTTGAGGGTTACAGGCCCTACTGCATGTCTGTATGCAGGGTCATTGTTGAACCTCCCAATTTGTGGCTGCCCTGACCAAAGGGCTATACTACAATACACCCACTTGAGGGTTACAGGCCGTCCTGCACGTCTCTATCCATGGACAATGAGGAGCCTCCCAATTTTTGGCTGCCCTGGCCAAAGGCCTATACTACAATACACCCACTTGAGGGTTACAGGCCCTACTACATGTCTGTATGCATGGCTCATTGTTGAACCTCCCAATTTTTGCCTGCCCTGGCCAAAGGCCTATACTACAATACACTCAGTTCTTCTTTACAGGCCATCCTGCATGTCTGTATCCAGGGGCATTGGTGAACCTCCCAATTTTGGACTGCCCTTGCAAAGGAAGATACTACAATAGACCCAGTTCCTCAAAATGGGCACTTTATTTCTAGACAGGGCTTCATGTACGTCTCTTGTCAGGGTCATCGGAGTGTCGCACAATGTTTTCAAGTAAAATCTTTCATGTAATCACAAAAAGTGACATACACCAGCTGTATCTCACTATTGGGTATGTGCCCTTAACATTTCCACCCTAAATATTCATTTTGGTGTCATTTTGGAAGGTTTTCTGGAGACTCCGTAAAATTGGCGTGAAACTCGGACAACATTGTTCACAGCTGTGACTTTTGAGTGAGAAATGCTTCCAGGGGTCTTCCCCATGGTGTTGCCATGTCATTTGAGCACTCTTCTGAGACTTTTGTGACATTTTTAGGGTTTTTCCATGCTGCCGGCAGTCATTTCATAAAAATACTCGTGTCTCCCATAGGATAACATTGGGCTCGTTACTCGGGCCGAGTACACGAGTATCTCGGGATGCTGGGCCCGAGCTTCGAGCACCCGAGCATTTTAGTACTCGCTCATCACTAAGCATGACCCAACCACCCTACACCAAGCACGGTCCCCACCAGAAGCACTAGACTGAGTTGGGTTCTCCTTGGAGAGATAAGGGGATCCCATATATCTTGACGGGCCTGGTCTAACAAGCGGGATCTGTGCAGGGCAGCAGAACAAGGGACAGAGAGCGTAATAGAGAAGGAACCCCAGTGGAGCTTCAGAGGGACACTGCTCATTGCCAGAACCACTACTCTGCAACAAGAACTGCAGTACCCTGTAACCCTGCAGATTTCAGGAGTAAAATACCCGTTCAGCGAGAGCAACGTGTCAGTGATTTCTTCCTTGAACTGTGATTTACCTGCCTTGCTCCACAGTGACTGTGCTGCCGTACTCCACCATTCCTACTTCCAATACCCCTGGGACCCCGCTCATCCTGAAGGGAGCTACTCCATCTTGCTGCCGTCCATCACCCCGGAGGTTCCAGAAGCGCCAGTGCCATCACCGGGAACTACAGGTGGCGCCACGAACAAATTGCTTTTATGATTTATTTATTTTTATTTTTTTCCCTTTTTCATTGACTACGAGGCCCACCGCCTCAGGCACTGCCACCCGTGACCTCCAGACTGCGCCTGAAATCTGAGTCCCCTGGCCTGGGTGAGTCAAATTGGCGTCTACGAAAAGGATACGAACCAACCCGTGAACCGTGTTTTGTGTGCCTTACAGGACTTTATTGGCCATTTTGGAACTTTGTCTATATACGCCACTAAATAACTTTTGGGCCCAGTAGAAAATGGCGGGTCCAGCAATGTAAAGGACAATGTGTTGGCCCAGGGTTGTGCCTCGGCCCCTCGTCGTGGGAGGGCCATGGCAGAGGCGCCAAACTACTTGCCTGCCCCAATTGCTAAGGAAAAAACAAGGGGTTCCTGGCCTGGGAGAGTCAAGTGCTAAACCAAGTGACTGATTTATTTGTGCCTGGAGTTCATGAGCTACCACTAGAGGGAGCCCTTGAACAACTCTGCTCAGCATGCAAGTCCTACAAAGACATTTGTAAAACACATATCTCTACCCTGCTAAAACTAAATACATCTGAATCCTTAAAGGAACTTCAGGAATTCCAACAGCTCAATGCTGAACGAAACTGCACTGTGGGTGACATTGTGGACAAGACAATGATTGCGCAAATGTCAGAAGTGGCATCACACAGATCCAGGTCCGCTAATAGCTCAAGGCACACACACTCAAATTTGGCTCATCAAGATACTCTACTCTCAGTGAGCAGCTTGTAAAGGCACGTGCTGAAGAAGAAGCGATAAAAGTACAAGCTGCCTTCGCCCGGAAGAAAGACGGCTTGGAAGCCGAGTCTGCACGAAAGAAGGCGGAGGTGGAAGTCGAGTTTGCATGAAAGAAGGCGGAGATAGAAGCCCTACAGAAGGAATGTGAACATGCGGCAACAATGGCCAGGTTAAAGGTCTTTGAGCAAGCTCTGGGTGGGAGCCAAGAAGGCAGTATCAGTTTGTATGAACATGACACGGAAGACCCCCTTAAGCGCTCAAGAAACTATATGCTGAGCCAAGCCAGCGAACCATCGATTGTCACTAACATTCCCATCGGCGACAACACTTCTCCAGAGCATCAAGACGCTGATCTGCCAGCAGCTTCCAGCTTCCCAGGTCAGTCCAATGCACCTCAGACATTCAAATCTGAACCACGTTCACACTTCAGTGTACAACCAAACCTTGCACTTCAGAAACTTCTGTATGCCAATGTCCACATGCAACCCAACATGCTGCTAAGGCACTGCACTCCTGACAACTGTGTAGTTCCCCGCATACAACAGAGACCGTACACACCAAACCAGTTGCTGGTCTAAATGACTATGCCACTCCATACTTTCCCACATTCCTGATATAAGAAGCTACAAACTATGCAACCATTATCACTCACTCAGCGAATGTGCCCCCAAGGTCAGAAAGAACAGACATGTCAGACTTTGCGAAGTACATGATATGCCGAGAACTCATCAATACCGGTCTCACAAGGTTCGACGACCAGCCCGAAAACTACAGAGGGTGTAAGTGTGCCTTCAAAACCGCAACAAGTTTTTTTATTATTATTTATTTATATAGTGCTATTAGATGGCACTTTACATGATAAGAGGGTAGACGAGGACAAGAGACCTCGGCATTACCACTACTGAAGATCTAGACCTGTTAATCAGGTGGCTAGGTCCACACAGTCTACAGAGAGAATCAAGAGACTCAGATCTGTTTACATCAGTGACCCAACAACTGGCCTCGCAACCGCATGGGACAGACTAGAGAAAGGTTTCGGCAGTCCTGAAGCAATTGAAGATGCATTGCTTAAACAATTATATGACTTTCCTAACATATTCGGCAAGAATGCTTCAAAGTACCAGGAACTCAGCGACCTGCTGTCCAAGCTCCAGCTGGCCAAGACAGACACACATCTACCTGGCCATAACTACCTGGACACCGCTTGTGGGCTGAAACCCATTGTCGCCAAGTTGCCTTACAACGTCCTAGAAAAGTGGACTATGTGGGGGTCAAACTACAAAAGACTATACCAAGTCTCCTTCCCTCCATTGTCCTTCTTCTATCACTTCATCAAGGAGATTGCAAAGTGCAAAAATGACCACAGCTTCTGTTATGAAGAATCCAGCAGCTTTGCATCATCTCCTGGGTACGAGATTTCACCTTCTCACGACAAAAAACGCAACGGTCCTGTGTCTGCAAAAAAGACTGAGGTTCTGTCTACACTGACATCGCCAGACAGAAACCGCAGGGGTCCAGTGCCAACAAAAGGGTCCGAAATTCTGCCTATACCGACATCAGCGCCAGACAAAGGCAGTGAAGGCCAGAAGGTAGAAGACCCGAACCGCCAGTGTACTATCCACAAATTGCCGCATCCCCTGAAGAAATGTATTGGTTTCAGGAAGAAACCCCTTCAAGAACAGAAGGAACTCTTGAAGAAGTTTGGAGTATGCTTCAGGTGCTGTGCCTCTACCGAACACATTGCTAAGGACTGTGCCATCACCATCAAGTGTATAGAGTGCGACATCGAAGAACACGTACAAGCGCTCCATTCATCACAGCCTGACTCCATGTCTACGCCTTCTCCCACCACAAGCAATGGCGAGTAGTGTACAGGCCAAGCTGCAAACCATCTCACAGTATCTTCCTCATGCACCAAGGTCTGCGGAGAAAGCCTTTGTGACAAGTCCTGCGTGAAGATTTGCCTGGCAAATGTGTATCCCAAAGGTCATCCAGAGAAAGCAGTCAAGGTGTACGTCAGCCTGGACGACCAGAGCAACAAATCACGGCCAGGTCAGAACTCTTCGATTTGCTCAGCTTAAAGGGAAACACCTATTCCTACACCTTGGGCACTTGCAGCGGTGTAACAGAGGTCACCAGAAGGGCCAGCGTCCTCATAATAACTTCTCTGTTCAGCACCAAGTAGATGCCACTTCCCACACTCATAGAATGTAACCACATACCCTTCAACAGGGAAGAAATCCCAACACCAGCAGCGGCTCTTCAGTTGCCTCACCTCACAGACATAGCCAGCGAGATACCAGCCCTGGACAACAAGGCAGACATCTTGTTTCTCCTCGGCACAGACATCATACGACTGCACGAGGCGCATCTACAAATCTCTGGACAACTTGCTGAACCGTATGCTCACTTGCTTCATTCCAGAAGCCGGGCACAGCTACGCTGCTCTTCTCCCAGCAGGATATCTTCTGTTCGTCTCCGAAGCTCTGACCGACCTCTGACACTCACCACTCCGCCGGCGTCCTCAGTCACGTGTTGTGCACTTCCGATGTGATAGTGATGATTATTAGAGGTAACAAAGTAGCAGCACTCACTGGTCTTCTGGACAATGTTTATTGCTTTAAAAACACAGCATTACAGCGGTTGTGAGGGTGTTCACACACAGGGGTTCAGGGGGGGGGGAAGAGGATGGGATTCCACCAACGACGGACCGTTTCACGCCACACTCGGGTGATTCACCAGGCTACTCACAGAGACAACACAGGTGGGATTACGGGAAAGAAGTCTCTAAAGGCCTTACAGCAACTCCAAGTCTTGCTCTGTGATTTTCTAAGGACTCTTTCAGCTGTCACCAAGAGCCAAACCTACGTTTCTTATGAGACATCTACAAAGGCTACAGTTGCAGCAGCCTCCAAGAGTACTTCCACAACCAGCAGAATGGTAAGTCGCAGCATCGTCCTGAACAAAGTAAAGTTCACTTCAAAACCTGCATGCACCGTACCACACCTAGAATTCAGTGCTGATGCGCTAACAGTTGGAGCCAAGAGAGCCACACCTGAACAGTGGCATCTCATCTCTACTAACCTCCAACTAGCTGAGTGGAGAATAAGACTCAGGCCAACCTACAGCACAAGCCATGTGTCCCAGGTGCCAGCACTGAAGCTGAGGTCCCATAATCCTGGACACTCTCCAACCTGGTCAGCCATTGTGCAGTCTGACATTCAGTCCAAGTGCATCGCGCAGTGGCTCCTTCGATCAAGAGTTACATGAACTGGACTTGTTGCTGGACTCTGTCACGGTGGAGAGAGCAACTCCTCCTACCCCTGCCGTACCAGGTCACAACAGTCGGTGTCCAATCGACTCTGAACTTTTCTTCAGACCAGAACTTCTACCATTGGACTGTTGGGTTGGTGGAAGAGTTGGCACATTTGCGGCTTCCCCAATTTGAATATGGGTTTGTTGAACTTGAGCTCAGTTTTCCAGTACGTCCCCATGACAGCACCCTAGGTATACTAAGGGTGCTGTCATGTGCACTCCTGGAAACATTGTTACCGGTAAGACTAACTCCGGTGTTTTATTTTTTCATTTCCTACACAAGGACTATGTGTCATCGGTCAAGCATGGACTTGAATTACTGCATTACTGTTGCATTTGTGTTTCTCTCTCCTCTCATTACAGGTTTCATGATGTCAAGGGACAGGGTCGACTCCTTACATCGTACAAAGACTACGTTTTCAGACGGGTAGTGTTGAGTCCCACGAATGGGAACAACATATATATTTCTCTGCACTGTATATTTCTTCCAATCAGGAATCTCCCTGTTGTTGCTAGGTAGACTGTATGAAGTTTGTCCCTACCTCCTTCTCTTAGTTTGTCTCTGTACAGGATGTCCCTCCCTTCTTCACCAGTTTAGTTTAGAGAAGCCATTACTGAAGACGCATGTGTGCAACCCTGTACAGATTATTCCTTTTCACCTATTATTCCATTGTAACTAATACAAGATTTGGAAGAAAACTACAGTGTTTCTCCTGGTTTTTCTACAGCTGCAGTGACGATCGAGTTGACACTGTCTGTCCATCATTTGGTGATGTAAGTTACGTGCATATAATTATATAAGGGACTGGTGATTAGAGCACTTGGGATTTGCAGTCATCAGACTAGGACAAAACAATATTAAAATTAGTAAAAAGCTAGTGCTGATAAAAACCAGTGTTGATAATAGGGTACTTAGTTATTACATTTTGCAAAAAAGGTATGAAGCCATCCTACCACCCTATTGTGCCTAATTTAAAACCTGCTCCTATCGTATGTCATTGACCTCAATGGATGCAGGGTGCAGAAAGGCCTGGATCTCAAGATGGACACACCACTGTGGAAGGTGCTCTTACAGACATGTTCACTTTGTCCATAAGAACAAAGAGATGAGTTCATACAGTACGTAAACTTTATTTAGGATTTTCAAGACATAGAATTAAAAAAATCCTTCAAAATAGCAAAAATAACAAGGTGAAAATAGGACCATATACATATAGAGAAACAAAGCCACTGGACATCTATGCATAATAGAGGTTATTGCCATATCCGGTGGTACGTTGTTGGAACGGACCTAGGGACCAGTAGGTGGCCTATGTAAAAAAGGTGCTCAATAAGATGATCTATTTATGATGTATTTGGGCGATCTCCAAAAACCTTTGTTGTATACACACACCACATATACTCAGTGGGGATCACTGCGGACAATGCTTTTGATGAAGGTTACATGAACTACCGTACATATCCCCATACAATGATGAGGCCTATGTCAGGAGACCATATACAAGATCAACATGCAAATCCACTGCTCCCCTCTGTCATTTGTGAATAAAAAAGGAGGAATCCCAAAAAAACATCACTGAAGGTGGGTGTATTATTGAGTATAATCTCTTGGACTAGATAGTATGTGTCTCAGATCACTTTTGTATATAAATTATAGGCTAAACACCGTAAATAGTGAGTATATTCCCAGGAGGACGGCGCTGGGTACATACCAGAACACAATAATATGATCTATTGTACTATTGCACTCAAGTACTCACTAGGGAAGCCTATACCACAATATCTGATTAAACTCCAAGATAATAGATCACTCCATATAGCCCATATGCCAAATCATTTCAGGACCCTTTCACATACCTCCTTACTGATGGTATTGTGGTCACCTTCGATCCACTCCTAACCCTGACGCGTTTCGTCTCAAAAAGACTTCTTCAGAGGGTAGTGCTTAGAGTGAGGGGTAAATACAGGGGTTTATATAGTGTGGGTTATAATAGAGAAGTGAAAAAGCACCTGTGTATCTTCTCCACCTCCCTTTTCTGGCGTCAGTGCAGCGCGATCGCTCCCGATCACGTGACACGCCCCACTTCCGGTCTTTGGAACGCAGACGCCGGAAGCCGCGTCATTAGGACGCTTCTCCGGACCGCGACCATGTGACCGGAAGGGGGCGTGTTAGGAACGATCCACGCTGTCATGACGCACTCGGAGGCGGAAGAAAAGTACAGAGGGCCACCACGTGTATACAGGAGTTGCTAAGCAACCTTGCATTTATAAAGTATAGTGCAAAATACAATTATATCTGTACTTTTCTTCCGCCTCCGAGTGCGTCATGACAGCGTGGATCGTTCCTAACACGCCCCCTTCCGGTCACATGGTCGCGGTCCGGAGAAGCGTCCTAATGACGCGGCTTCCGGCGTCTGCGTTCCAAAGACCGGAAGTGGGGCGTGTCACGTGATCGGGAGCGATCGCGCTGCACTGACGCCAGAAAAGGGAGGTGGAGAAGATACACAGGTGCTTTTTCACTTCTCTATTATAACCCACACTATATAAACCCCTGTATTTACCCCTCACTCTAAGCACTACCCTCTGAAGAAGTCCTTTTGAGACGAAACGCGTCAGGGTTAGGAGTGGATCGAAGGTGACCACAATACCATCAGTAAGGAGGTATGTGAAAGGGTCCTGAAATGATTTGGCATATGGGCTATATGGAGTGATCTATTATCTTGGAGTTTAATCAGATATTGTGGTATAGGCTTCCCTAGTGAGTACTTGAGTGCAATAGTACAATAGATCATATTATTGTGTTCTGGTATGTACCCAGCGCCGTCCTCCTGGGAATATACTCACTATTTACGGTGTTTAGCCTATAATTTATATACAAAAGTGATCTGAGACACATACTATCTAGTCCAAGAGATTATACTCAATAATACACCCACCTTCAGTGATGTTTTTTTGGGGATTCCTCCTTTTTTATTCACAAATGACAGAGGGGAGCAGTGGATTTGCATGTTGATCTTGTATATGGTCTCCTGACATAGGCCTCATCATTGTATGGGGATATGTACGGTAGTTCATGTAACCTTCATCAAAAGCATTGTCCGCAGTGATCCCACTGAGTATATGTGGTGTGTGTATACAACAAAGGTTTTTGGAGATCGCCCAAATACATCATAAATAGATCATCTTATTGAGCACCTTTTTTACATAGGCCACCTACTGGTCCCTAGGTCCGTTCCAACAACGTACCACCGGATATGGCAATAACCTCTATTATGCATAGATGTCCAGTGGCTTTGTTTCTCTATATGTATATGGTCCTATTTTCACCTTGTTATTTTTGCTATTTTGAAGGATTTTTTTAATTCTATGTCTTGAAAATCCTAAATAAAGTTTACGTACTGTATGAACTCATCTCTTTGTTCTTATGGACTTTTTGATTGCCTGCTAATGCGAGTTGGGTACTTGGTGAGATATTGATTGATTAACCTTAACTTTCTGTCTAAACACAGAACTCTCGAGACAATTGGTGGAAGGACCATGGATATGAGGAATAGAGAGCTCAGCTGGAAAACTAAGGCACTTAATATTTTCAAAAGAGGTGCATCCGGTGGTCAACCTGAGGTTGCTGGTGTTGACAAAGAGCTTATGTATAAGTATAAGAACGCACTATATCGAAAAACCAAACTATGGTGGACCAAAACCTCCTTGGACAATTATTTGTCCCATAGGATAGTTCCAAGAGGTTTAAGGGTCCAGTTATACCCGACCTTTAATTTGGATAATGACGAACTTACAAAGAAGTGGATGGAGGCAGCCTCTACATGCTCCTTTTCATTTATTTCAATTATCAATGAATATAACAATAAAAACTTGATTGGTCTGGATGCTGAGATAGATGAAATGTCAAAGACCTTACAGGGAGGACTCTCTAAAGAATCTCTAGATATCTATATGCGAGAGATTGAGAAAGAGATGGTGAAGTGGGAGCAAGAGATCAGCACAAATAAAATGAAAAAATTCAAAAGAGACGTTAGTGACTATGAGAGCAATAAAATCTTTAGGTGGCAATTTAAGAAAAATCCGGTTAATCCGAATAATCCACCACAACCACGTAAGGAATCTGTGGGTTCGGTATCATCAAATGCTGAGAGCGTGAACACAGATGAAAGGGGTGGAAGAAGAGGGGGAACGACCCTCTGGCAAAAATAAAAATAGACCATCCCCAGAGAAAGAAAGTAAGAAAAAGAAAACTAAGGATATGAATAAGGTAATAAACCTATCAAGTCGAGTTCTTACTTCGACTCAGTTGAAGGTCTTAAATATGGGTTTAACTTTTTCTCCCTCTCGCTCATTAGACCCCTTTGTGATCATCAAAGATGTTCACCTCTTTGCTAGAAAAGTCATCTTAAAAAGACTCCATTTTAGAACTGTGAATGGCTTAAGTACGGAAGATGAGAGGAATACCCTACGTGATCTTGAGTCGTTATCTGAGGAGAACATTGATTCCCCAAAAACTGGTAAGTTCCCAAAACATTTGTTCATGAAATCTAAGAACTTCCCATCCTTGGGTACGTGTTCAAATGTGGACACGTTCACAAGGATGGTAACGGCAGATGTAGAAAAACTTGCTCAAAACAAAACGTGGGAACATAACCTAAATAGGGAAGAAAGATTGGCTCTCGATCAATTGAAGGAATGGGATGACGTTCTAATTAAGCCAGCTGACAAAGGGGGGAACCTGGTAATTTGGCCTAAAAATATGTACCTTAAACAAGCACACAAGTTATTAAACAATTTAGAGTGCTATAAAAAATTACCAGGTAACCCCCTTCAACAGGATAAAGATCTTTTGATGACGATTCTGATTAGAGCTGTTGAGGAAGGTACTGTTCCACAAGAGGTGGCTAAAAACATAGAAAAATTTAATCCGAAATTGCCGACTTTCTATATCTTGCCGAAGGTCCACAAGAATCCTGTGGACCCACCGGGAAGACCTATTGTCTCTGGGAACGAAAGCCTCTGTGAAAACATCTGTAGAATGATAGACAGCTATCTCAAACCTCTCACTGTATCCCTACCCTCGTATATTAGAGATACAACAGAGGCACTCCAGAGATTGGAGGGTTTGCAATTAGGCACCAACGCTACTATGGTGACTGTGGACGTAGAGTCCCTATATACTTCGATTAGGCACGAGGATGGCATAAAGGCCACCAGATATTTTCTGGAGATGAGCAACATAGACCCTGCAATGTCAATACTTATAGTCACCTTATTGGAGTTCATACTCACCCACAATTGCTTTATCTTCGATGGTCAAATCTACCGCCAACAGCAGGGGACCGCTATGGGGGCCTCCTGTGCCCCCTCGTATGCAAATTTGTTCCTGGGGGCATGGGAGAGGGAAATATTTGTCAACAACCCCATAGCGGCCTCTGAGAAGATTTTGGGGTGGATGCGATACATCGATGATGTCTTTTTTGTGTGGGAAGGTAGTAATGAAGAACTCAAAGATCTCATTGACACACTAAATTGTAACGATTTAAATATTAAACTCACATATAAAAGTGGCAGGAAGATGGAATTCCTCGACATTTGATTGACACCCAATGTGATGGAAGTGTGACCACCGATATCTATCGGAAGGCGACATCCACAAATTCCCTTTTATATGCTAAATCATCACACTTACCATCTACAATAAAAGGGATACCGGTAGGTCAATACATGAGGGCCAGACGGATCTGTTCCAATGATAATATCTTTGAGGCACAGGCATCCGACTTGAAGAACAGATTCGAAGAAAGGGGATACAGTAGGAGAAGTATAAAACATGGCTACTTAAGAGCCAAAGAATGTAAGAGAACTGAACTTCTTTGTGGTGGGCATAAGGATAAAAAGGAGGATCAATCTGGGTTCCCCAGATTGATCACCACCTACCATAAACAATGGAAGAGCTTCACTGAAATCATTAAGAAGCATTGGAGTATCCTGTTGAATGACTCCGTTTTAAAACACTGTGTCTCGCCAATACCTTTGATAACTGCGAGAAGATCGCCCAATCTTAAGGACGCATTGGTTCGGAGCCATTTTGTAAGAAGTGATGGAAATAAGAGCAATTGGTTGGATGTCAAGGGATTTTTTCCTTGTAGAGGCTGTAAGGCATGTGCTAATATGCTCAAAAGTAAAACATTTCACAATTTTGACAATTCCAGGGTCTATGATATAAGGCATCATATCACCTGTTCGACAAAGGGAGTAATTTACATGGCTAAATGCCCGTGTGAAAAAATCTACATAGGCATGACCACTCGTGAATTGCGTATTCGTGCGAGGGAACACGTTCTAGATATAGAGAAAGGAGCTGGTGTCGAAAATCCATCCAGTTTAAAAACAATACCAAAGCATTTTTTTCTACAGGCACCAGAGTAATTCTAGTTTGTTGAAAATTATAGGCATTGACAGGATCTCATTAGGACAGAGAGGGGGGAACCTGGGCAGAACTCTTGGACAGGTCGAGAGCAAGTGGATCTACAGACTTAACACTGTGGCTCCATTTGGTCTGAATGAACATTTTGGTTTTAGTGCTTTCTTGTAGTGTGATAACAGCTTTTATTCTCGTGTAAACATCAGCAATAAGGGTATAGCTGGATGGTTTTAAGATATTTCTAATAATGATTTTAATTATTGTGTTGTTTATTATGTTTCAGAAATCCATGTTGAATTATCGTTATATGAATATTTGGATAGTTGATTGGTTGAATAGAAAGAGACGAAAAAGAGAATTGGACTTCTTCAAGGAAATATGTTTTTTCAAGCACTTTCTACATGCATTTTGTACTTATTGATAGTTTATATTATATGTATTTATTGGAGATATGTAGTAATGTAATATGCACTTTCTATTACGCCTTTAGTACCACTATGTCATGTTTATATAGGCATTAGATATTTGCACTAAGATATGCACTTTAGAAATGATAAGCGGTACTTTTGATCAGATTCTTTGATCTGTTTTTGGATTGTGAGTTATTTTGCATTGTTGTGTTGCTCCGACAGATATAATTGTATTTTGCACTATACTTTATAATGCAAGGTTGCTTAGCAACTCCTGTATACACGTGGTGGCCCTCTGTACTTTTCTTCCGCCTCCGAGTGCGTCATGACAGCGTGGATCGTTCCTAACACGCCCCCTTCCGGTCACATGGTCGCGGTCCGGAGAAGCGTCCTAATGACGCGGCTTCCGGCGTCTGCGTTCCAAAGACCGGAAGTGGGGCGTGTCACGTGATCGGGAGCGATCGCGCTGCACTGACGCCAGAAAAGGGAGGTGGAGAAGATACACAGGTGCTTTTTCACTTCTCTATTATAACCCACACTATATAAACCCCTGTATTTACCCCTCACTCTAAGCACTACCCTCTGAAGAAGTCTTTTTGAGACGAAACGCGTCAGGGTTAGGAGTGGATCGAAGGTGACCACAATACCATCAGTAAGGAGGTATGTGAAAGGGTCCTGAAATGATTTGGCATATGGGCTATATGGAGTGATCTATTATCTTGGAGTTTAATCAGATATTGTGGTATAGGCTTCCCTAGTGAGTACTTGAGTGCAATAGTACAATAGATCATATTATTGTGTTCTGGTATGTACCCAGCGCCGTCCTCCTGGGAATATACTCACTATTTACGGTGTTTAGCCTATAATTTATATACAAAAGTGATCTGAGACACATACTATCTAGTCCAAGAGATTATACTCAATAATACACCCACCTTCAGTGATGTTTTTTTGGGGATTCCTCCTTTTTTATTCACAAATGACAGAGGGGAGCAGTGGATTTGCATGTTGATCTTGTATATGGTCTCCTGACATAGGCCTCATCATTGTATGGGGATATGTACGGTAGTTCATGTAACCTTCATCAAAAGCATTGTCCGCAGTGATCCCCACTGAGTATATGTGGTGTGTGTATACAACAAAGGTTTTTGGAGATCGCCCAAATACATCATAAATAGATCATCTTATTGAGCACCTTTTTTACATAGGCCACCTACTGGTCCCTAGGTCCGTTCCAAACAACGTACCACCGGATATGGCAATAACCTCTATTATGCATAGATGTCCAGTGGCTTTGTTTCTCTATATGTATATGGTCCTATTTTCACCTTGTTATTTTTGCTATTTTGAAGGATTTTTTTAATTCTATGTCTTGAAAATCCTAAATAAAGTTTACGTACTGTATGAACTCATCTCTTTGTTCTTATGGACTTTTTGATTGCCTGCTAATGCGAGTTGGGTACTTGGTGAGATATTGATTGATTATGTTCACTTTGTGCATTAATATTTATAGTAGTGACAGACAAGGGCGCATAGGGTCTTATCTTATAATAAAAGAGGGTGCAAATCCCTTTTTGAAAAGTGCTCACCTGATATGGTTGTGTGATCCACATCCAGTATCTGTGCACCAGGACAAAGTGCTGGTGATCTGCGCTGCTGCAGAAATGACCGCGAGGTCTTTGGCAATGATGCAGCTTTTATTTATCCAACGCAATTCGGAGTGTACCTTGCACTTTCCTCAGGGATTACATTACGTATATAATCCCCAAGGAAGGAGCCAGGTACGCTCCGAAATGCGTAGGATTGGCCTTATCTAATATTCGGATCACACTTGCCCATGCAAGTCACTGGGTGTGTGGGAGACACCGACCTTGGATGACTTCTGAGTACAGTCTGATTTTCATGGAGTGACTCAATAGAGAATAGAGACATTTTATTTCTCTATTTTCCTCTCATCTGAGAGAATCAGATTACACTGTGATCACATACTGAGAAATCTTGGATCAGAGTGTAATCGAAGTGTTATTAGAGTAATTGACCCGATTCTCTCGGATGAGCGTTGTCTGCCAACACCTGGTGAAAGAGCAAAATGTTTACTTATTGGGTGAAATAAGTTTAAGGGCCTCTTTACACACACCATCTTCTGTGACCAACTTCTGAACAGATCTCTGGTTGCAATGAAATCATGGACACATTGTTCCATTGTACACAGCCACAAAATGGAGCAATGTGTCCATGATTTCATTGCAACCAGAGATCTGTTCAGAAGTTGGTCACAGAAGTTGGTGTGTGTAAAGCGGCCCTTAAGGTTGCTTTAAAATCATTGCTCTCCGCAGCATCTTGTATATGGCAGCACATCACCTATTTGCATAGGGCAATCTATAATGGTACCTTTACACGCCGCGACGGCAGGCTGGATACATCGCGCTACAAGCTACAATTGTAGCTTGTAGCGTCCATATCGCCTGTAGTAGCGGCGTCTGAAGAGGCGACGCTACAGCCGGCGACAGATACATCTGTTTATGGGCTCTGCTCATAAACTTAAGGCAACATCGCCGATTGTAGCGAGCTGTATCGGCGTGTAAAGAAGCAACGGAAGGCAACTCTGGACACCCGGCGATGTGGCTGCCATGTATCTAAGGCGTGACACAGTCGCCATGTTACCGCGCCCCATCTGCGATCATTGGAGGTCGCTCCTGCTTTATGATTGGTAGTCGCAGCATAGGGCGGGATATTTAAGGAGCTGACCAGTCACACTACACAATTACTCGAGCGTGCTCTATTAACCAGCCTCCTGCGATGCCTGGCCAATCCTGATGATATTGCGCTGTCCTATCATCATACGGACGGCTCGTAATCCAAGATTGTTGCACGCCTATGTGCTATCCCTGCTGCACCGGGTCCGCCCATAGTAGCTTGTTGGAGCGGTGTGTAAACATGGTACGCTACGCTACAGCTGGCTACTTGAGACACCCGGCGATGTATCTAGCTATAGATGTAGCGTGGCGTAGCGCACCTTGTCGCGGCGTGTAAAGAGGGTGCGTTGACCGTTTGTAGCCGTTTGAGCGTGCTCGTGCACGCGAAGTAGCACGATGTATCCAGCCTGCCGTCGCGGCGTGTAAAGGTACCATAACTGTTCTGTGCATGTAGGGCAGTTGGCCGGTCTAATGGCCGGTGTAAACTCGCTGTGGGTTATATTTCTGATGCAGCTGTATGCCATTTATATTCTGCTTTAGATCGACTTTTTTTTTGTTGTTTTTTACAATTTAGGTAAATCAAAATGTTTCTTTTTACCCAAGTTACGCCGGTTTCACACTGTCGTTTAGTACAAATCTGTCTGTGTGTAGAGATGGAGACGGATGCCAGAAATGCACACCAACTGATGTCAGCACTGCGTTCTTTATTGGGGTAGAGTTATGGTACCTTTACACGCCGCCACTGCAGGATGGATACCAACGGCTACTTCACGTGCACGAGCACGCCCAAACGGTTACAAACGGTAAACGCACCTCCTTTACACGCCGCCACAAGGTGCGCTACGCTACGCTACGCTACATCTACAGCTAGATACATCGCCGGGTGTCTCAAGTAGCCATCTGTAGCTCATTTACACACCGCTACAACCAGCTACTATGGGCGTACCTGGTGCAGCAGGGACAGCACATAGGCGTGCTACAATTGTGGATTACGAGACGTCCGTACGCTGATAGGACAAATCAATAATACCATGATTGGCCAGGCATCGCAGGAGGCGGATTAATACTTGACGCTCGGGCAATTGTGTAGTGTGACTCGTCAGCTCCTTAAATATGCCGCCCTGTGCGCCGACAACCAATCGGACCGCACCATCTTCCACCAATGATCGCAGATGGAGCGCGGTAACACGGAGCCTGGGTCACGCCTTAGCTACATTGCAGCTACATCGCCGGGTGTCCAGAGTTCCCTTCTGTAGCTTCTTTACACGCCGATACAGCTCGCTACAATCGGCGATGTAGCCATCTGTTTATGGGCAGTGCACGGATACAGAGGTATCTGTAGCCGGCTGTGTCGTCCCGTCTTCACACGCCGCTACTACGGGCGATATTGGCGCGACAAGCTACATTTGTAGCCTGTAGCGGGTTGTATGCATCCTGTTGTGGCGGCGTGTAAAGGTACCTTAAAGGTACCTTTACACGCGGCAACTTTTCTAGGAATTTCACTGGCAACTTACTGGTTGCAGTGAAATCATGGAGACATTGTTCCATTTGTACACAGCAACAAGATAGAACAATGTGTCCATGATTTCACTGCAACCAGTAAGTTGCCAGTGAAATTCCTAGAAAAGTTGCCGCATGTAAAGGTACCTTTATGGTACCTTTACACGCCGCCACCGAAAGGTAGAAACCACCAGGTATCGGACACAATTGTACCTGATACCTTGAAAAGACCGCAAAGTGGTGGCGTGTAATTCAGGAAGTACCTTCCTGTGCCTTTGGATACCTGTGTTTCAGCCATGCTCAAAAACAAGAAGGTATAATCCCTATATGGTGGCGGCGTGTAATCGGGGAACATGCACGGTATTTGAGTTCCCTGGGGCGTGCCACAGCGTCATGTATACCACGCCCCATCAGCTATCATTGGTGGGGGCTACTGTGTACCCATTGGCTGTCCTTGCACAGGGCAGCATATTTAACGAGCTGACCAGTCACTACACACTTGCAATAGCATCATGTATTAGCCAGCCTTCCTGCGCTGGCCAATCATGATGCTATTGCATTGTCCAATTATTGTACGAGCGTCGCGTAATACACAACTCTGGCACGGCTATGTGTTGTCCTTGCTGCCCCAGGTCCGCCCATATTCCCTTGTGGTAGCGGCATGTAAATCAGGGAAGGTGCTCCACAGAAGGTAACCTGTGGCCCCCGTCGTCACTTCCGGGGAACGAAAATACCTTCTGTGGAGCACCTTGTGGCGGCGTGTATTTGCGGCATCAGGTACCGTTAGCAACCGTTGCAAACGCGCGCGTGCACGTGCAGTGCCTACCTGTTGCTACCCTCGGTGGCGGCGTGTAAAGGTACCATTAGAGATTTCCATATTGGGCCATCTGTCTCCTTCCGCTGCCATCCGGTTGAAATGTGTCTCCATTCTCCTCTGTGTATTGTTTGGCCACATCAAAAAGCGTGCACTTATTTCATGCAGCCATGCAGCCTCAGAAGCACAAAAATGTTGCATCCAGCAGGTACATGAGAGAACATGGTGAGACGGAAACGCATGCAAACTGATGGCTACGCATGCACCCTGTGTCCTCATGTTATCCATAGGGTGGCAGGATGGATCCGTAGGCAGACACACTGGGATGCATCGCGATGCAACGGACCCAAATGCCAGTGTGAAACCAGCCTTAGCATCTTATATTTGGGAAGCTGATTTTTCACATCTAAGATAACTAGAGATAAAGTTATTATCATCTTATATCACTGACCACTGCTACACCTGCAGGTCTGCGTTTTACGACCTCATTCACACGTCCATGAAAAAATGGCACCAGTGTCATTACTGTTTTGGATCAGTGAGGCTGCCTTCACACTGCATGATTTAGGATCCGTGTTTATCAGTTTTAAAACTGATAGACAAGGATCTATTTTGGCCTCCCATGTATCCCTATGGGCACAGATTGGTCCTGTATGGCCATGCGTGTGTGTCAGTTTTCTTACTGATCCGTTTTTGTCAGTGTTTTTCATGCACTCAGAATCAGAGACTGTTGCGATTTTGGCCTGCCTTGAAAATCACTGACACTAATGGTACCTTTACACGCCGCCACAACAGGATGGATACCAACGGCAACTTCACGTGCACGAGCACGGCCAAACGGTTACAAACGGTAATCGCATCTCCTTTACACGCCGCCACAAGGTGCGCTACGCTACGCTACATCTACAGCTAGCTACATCGCCAGATGTCGCAAGTAGCCGTCGGTAGCTCAGCGTACCTCATTTACACACCGCAATAACAAGCTAATATGGGCGGACCTGGGCCAGGAGGGACAGCACATAGGCGTGCCACAATTGTGGATTACGAGACGTCCGTACGCTGATAGGACAAAGCAATAATACCATGATTGGCCAGCCAGCGCAGGAGGCTGATTAATACATGACGCTCGAGCAATTGCGTAGTGTGACTGGTCAGCTTCTTAAATATGCCGCCCTGTGCAGCGACAACCAATCGCAACGAAGGAGCTTCCTCCAATGATCGCTGAAGGGGCGTGGTATCCCGGAGCCTGGGTCACGCCTTAGCTACATTCCAGCTACATCGCGGGTGTCCAGAGTTCCCTTCTGTTCCTTCTTTACACGCCGATACAGCTCGCTACAATCGGCGATGTTGCCATATGTTTATGGGCAGTGCACGGATACAGAGGTATCTGTAGCCGGCTGTGTCGTCCCGTCTTCAGACGCCGCTACTACGGGTGATATTGGCGCGACAAGCTACATTTGTAGCCTGTAGCGGGTTGTATCCATCCTGTTGTGGCGGCGTGTAAAGGTACCATTATGGTACCTTTACACGCCGCCACAACAGGATGGATACAACCCGCTACAGGCTACAAATGTAGCTTGTCGCGCCAATATCACCCGTAGTAGCGGCGTCTGAAGACGGGACGACACAGCCGGCTACAGATACCTCTGTATCCGTGCACTGCCCATAAACATATGGCAACATCGCCGATTGTAGCGAGCTGTATCGGCGTGTAAAGAAGGAACAGAAGGGAACTCTGGACACCCGGCGATGTAGCTGGAATGTAGCTAAGGCGTGACCCAGGCTCCGGGATACCACGCCCTTCAGCGATCATTGGAGGAAGCTCCTTCGTTGCGATTGGTTGTCGCTGCACAGGGCGGCATATTTAAGAAGCTGACCAGTCACACTACGCAATTGCTCGAGCGTCATGTATTAATCAGCCTCCTGCGCTGGCTGGCCAATCATGGTATTATTGCTTTGTCCTATCAGCGTACGGACGTCTCGTAATCCACAATTGTGGCACGCCTATGTGCTGTCCCTCCTGGCCCAGGTCCGCCCATATTAGCTTGTTATTGCGGTGTGTAAAGGTACCATAACGGATAGATGTGGCGCCCTGCTCACACAGGTAACCACAGACTCACCTACAGCACGGATGGGTTTCCACAGTGGGTACACAGATACAAACAACACCTTCCACCCTGGCACAGTAGGCTCCACTTGCTGCCCTTAGGCAAGATCTCCTATAAATACTGGTGCTGGGGGCGGAGTTAGTTAGAGTGTGCAGATGCTACAAGAGCTGTGAAGACGTGCTGGTGGTCGGTGCTGTGTTAGGCCCGAGCCAGTTACCATGAACAGCCTTTGAGTAGTCCTGCAAGGCACATGAGTGGGGTCGGAAGGCGAGGAGAACAGAAAGAACAAAATGGGAACCGAGGAGCCAGTGTTAGGTTCGCCCAAACAACACACCGGACACCAGAGTCCGAGTCTACTGGAGAGCACCAGGCCCAGTAGAAAACAACGGTACACCATGGAGACTCCAGTCTCCCGGGCATCTGCACAGTCACTCACCAGGGAGCCAGACACCGCCGAGAGAGGAAAAGTGGTAGTCCATAGAAGGTGTCCCGCCGACAGCACAGGTGGAGAGAGGGAGCAGAGGAGACCAGCCAAGTTACACACGGGGCAGGGGCTTCACACACACGGGGAAAGAGACAATGAGGCCTTATACCCACTTTCTGTGGAGACCAAGAAGTGCATTCCAAACACTCTGCAGTGCTCTGGACGTATACCTGCAACTACCCCAGTAAAAGGTAAAGAACAACCAGCAGTGTTTGTCAGTTCCTTACCTGCGCTACTGCCATCCACCGAGACTGTCCCGTTATCCAACAGCCCGGGCAAGTCGCTGCTCTATCCCTCATCTTCAAAACCAACACCCCAGGAATCCAGCTCCGCCTGTGGGGAGCTTCAACACCTAGCTGCTCGTCCATTATCCCTGGAGGCCCTACGCAGCGCTGGTGCAGTCACCAGATACCACAGGTGGCGTCATGATAAACTTAAAAACTATTATTCCCATTTCATCTACCCCTTTTTAGTTAACCACCAGGGCCACGGGTCTGGGCAGGCCACCAGTGACATCCCTACCCCAGCAGAGGGCCCAGGTACCCAAGTTCCCATACCCTGGGCTAGTCACAGACTCGAATACATAGCTGTCTGTGTCAAATAATAATGTCTAATGTCTAAGGAATACAGATTCATGGAAAAACGTTTTGCTGTACCGAGCATGCTCAGAAGCAAGGTACAGCTCCTCCCAGCCCTATCCAGTAACTGATGACAGATCCGTGAAAGACAATGATCCGTGGACATCAGTTGCCATCCCTGAGCAGATCGCTGCCTGTCCGTGTGGTCCATGAAATTCAAGGATCCACACAGATTGACAAAACACGCAGTGTGAAGGCCTCCTGAGTGTTTCATCCTTGTATGGGCCATGTGTCTGTTTTTACCATCAATGTCATCAGTGTTTTTCATGGATAGACAAATTAATTACAAAGCTTCTCCCATACTATGCAACTTTAAATACTGATGCCATCTGTGTGTTGTTGTATGTGATTTACACAGACCCAAAGATTTGTATTAGCCCCTAAATAGGTAGATGTGTAAATAGCACCAAAGAGTATAATGGATATGTGCAACATAGATGTCTGACTTAGGCCTTACAGATGGCAACATTAATAAAATAGGTGTGTGTGCGGTCCCAATAAAGGGCCCATTACACACAACGATATCGTGAACAATATTGTTGCAACGTCACTGGTTTGGTGACGTTTGCAGCGATGTCAAAACGACATCATTGTGTGTGACACGTATCAACGATCAACGATAAGTCGTTGATCGTAGATTTATGGTCCTGTCCATAAATCTATCGTTGGTCTCCCACTGGGCACCCAGCATTGGCGCGGGAGACCAACGATGGAAGCACAGCACAGCAAGCGCTGGGAGCTGGTAACCATGGTAAACAGCGTGGATTTAGGCAGCGCCCAGCCCCTAGTTACCCGATGTATACCCTGGTTACCAGCCTTCTTCACTTACAGGCTGATATCCAAGGTACACAGCGGGTAACTAGGGAGAGTGCTGTCCCTAGTTACCCGCTGTGTACCTTGGATACCAGCCTGTAAGCGGAGAAGGCTGGTAACCAGGGTATACATTGGGTAAGTAGGAGCCAGCCTGCTCCTGCTCACCATAGCCTGGGAGCAGGAGCTAGACATCGTGGAAAGAATATTTTATTTTTTTCCACGCTGTCAATGGTCGCTGGTGAGTCTGCCTGTGTGACAGCTCTCCAGCCATCAGTTCATGATGTGGCAGCGATCCACATCATTGGTTGGATCGCTGCTACATCGCATCGTGTAACTTGGCCTTAACACAACCAACATTCTACCGTTTTGTTACCTCTAATTTATGAAGCGGCCAGAGGTGCACATGATAATGATTGGTCACGAGTCGCGACTCATGGGCCACTGTTGTATGCTTGTCCCCCAGGCTAAAATCTGCCTGGTTGTGACACAGGGAACCGAGCCTTGCTCTAGGTAAGAGCACCGGAGCAGAGCTGTGGACTGGAGGCACATTTGGGGGAGCTCATGAGGGAGATGCTACATGGGGAGAAGATGAATGATTGGGGGGCCACATGGGG
Source organism: Allobates femoralis (assembly GCA_033576535.1). Taxonomy (NCBI): domain Eukaryota; kingdom Metazoa; phylum Chordata; class Amphibia; order Anura; family Aromobatidae; genus Allobates; species Allobates femoralis. Next base: position 485,912,877 of record JARQOC010000004.1, on the reverse strand, counting down.
GAGAGAAGCCACATGAAGGAGAAGCTGCATGATTGGGGGGGCCATTGGGGAGAAGCTACTTGATTGGGGGGCCACATGCGGGGGAGAAGCCACACGGGGAGAAGCTGCATGATTGGGAGGCCACATGCTGGGAGAAACCACATGAGGGAGAAGCTGCATAATTAGGGTGCCACACGGGGGAGGAAGCCACATGGGGGAGAAGCTGCATGATTGGTGAGCCACATGGGGGAGGAAGCCACATGGGGGAGAAGCTGCATGATTGGTGAGCCACATGGGGGGAGAAGCCACATTGGGGAGAAGCTGCATGATTGGGGGTCCACATGCATGGGGGAGAAGCTGTATGATTGGGGGGCCATATGGGGGGAGCCACATGGGGGAGAAGCAGCATGAAACAGGGTCACATGGGGGAAGAAGCAACATGAATTGGGAGCCCACATGGGGGAGAAGCAGCATGAAACAGGGTCACATGGGGGAAAAAGCAACATGAATTGGGAGCCTACATGGGGGGAGAAGCAGTATGAATTGGGGGCACATGGGGCAGAAGCAGCATAAATGGGGGGGGGGACTGTCTATGAAGAAGGGGGACAGCATATGGGGAGAGCGTTATGAAACAAGGGGGAACAGGCGGGTGGCTATATATATTACCTGGAGGCTGCTGTACAGGGCTGTATATATTTATTTGGAGGTTGTGCTGGACTATATATGTTATTTTCAAGCTGTGCTGGGCTGTATATATATATTACCTGGAGGCTGTCCTGGGCTATATATGTTATATGGAGGCTATGCTGAGCTGTATATATTAACTGGAGGCTATGCTATTCTGCATATATTACCTGGAGGCTATGCTGGACTGCATATATTACCTGGAGGCTATGCTGGACTGTATATATATCACCTGGAGGCTATGATGGGCTGTATATATTACTTGGAGGCTGTGCTGGGCTGTATATAGTAACTGGAGGCTGTGCTCCGCTGTATATAGTAACTGGAGCCTGTGCTGGGCTGTATATATTACCTGGAGGCTGTGCTGGGCTATATATATTTTCTGGAGGGAGGCTGTGCTGGTCTATATATGTCATGTGGAGGCTGTGCCAGGCTGTATTTATTATTTGGGGGCTGTGCTGGACTATATATGTTATTTGGAGGCTTTGCTGGGCTGTATGTGTTATGTGGAGGTTGTGCTGGGCTACACATGTTATTTGAAGGCTGTGCTGGGCTATATATGTTATTTGGAGGTTGTGCAGGGCGATATATGTTATTTGGAGGCTGTGCTCAGCTGTATATATTATTTGTATGCTGCTACTGGCTTGAAATAATATATACAGCCCAGTAGCCTCCAGATAATAAATATAGCCCTGTATAGTCTCAATATTATATATACAGCCCATTTAGTGTGGGAAAACCCACAGCAAGAATTTATATGTGCAGATTTTCCCACACTAAAATATGCAGCATTTATAAATATTACAATCTATATATTTACATAACTTTGTTGCACTATGAAGGGGGGGCCCCAAAACATTTCTTGCACAGGGGCCCTCTACAGTCTGTGTCCGCCTATGGTCTGTGCCACAATCTACTACACCTACATCCATTGGATTGCTGTGTTCATCAGCAAGTACTAGCACCCAGTGACCCCCTCTTGCATCTCCTGATATATGTGGCCAGCTTATGTTCTCTTCTATGGATATTATTCAAAAACATATTTTACCAACGAACCAGAATCAATTAGGTGATTAACAGTGCTTTTCCCAGCAAGATGGAGCCTCATGTGACAAGGTCAAAGTGATAAGTAAGTAACTTGATGAACAAAACATTAAACGTTTTGGTCCTTGTCTAAAAAAAACTACACAGATGTCAATCCAATTGAGAACCTGTGGTCAGTCTTAAAGCATGTGGACAAACAAAAACACAGAAATTTAGATAAACTCCAAGCACTGATTGGTCAAGAATGAGATGTCATCAGACAAGATTTGACCAAAAAGCTGATTACCATTTTTACCATTACTACTTTTGGCCTAGTACCATTTCTTGCCATATCCCCGGTGGTACAGTGGTGCTTATGAAATCTGTACAAAAAAAAGTTTATAGCCACATCCAGGCAGAAACCACAGCTTTTGCCTAATACCTTTTCTTTGCAAATCCCCTTTGATACCATCAGTGGTGCTTGTGAAATATGTGTAAAAACCTCTTATGGCACCATCACACGCCGCAATATCGCCTGGCGATATGAGGCGATCTAACATGCGCGTGCACGTTTTACATGCTCACCTGAGATCGCCGATGGCGGCATTACACACCGCAATTTCGCCCTGGAAGTAAGGGGATGTGTCGCTCCGGAAATTGCCTCACCCACAGCGGAAGCAATCCTGCCGAATTCCATCGCTGAATCATATGCCGCAATTTCAAAGGCAATATGGGCGTACATGTGGTTTACACCGCGCCCCATATGCGCTCATTGGACAACGCAACAGCGATACGATTAGGCAGCCTGCCCTGTAAGGCTGGCTAATACATGAAACCATTGCCATTATGTGGTGCTGGACAGACAGCTCTTCAAATATGGCGCAGTGTCAATTGACAACCAATGGGAACACAGTAGCCCACACCAATCAGTTCACACGGGGCGCGGACTACAGCACGCTGTGGCACGCCTACGGGAAAACATAGGCGACGCTGATTCCATCGCTATCACACGCCACAACACGGAAATATTGCCTTCATGATTGAGACTGATTTAAGAGCAGTGCTCAGGAATCAGGCGACAGGCAAGAGGCGATTTATAGCCGCAACATTCCCCAATCACACGCCGCAACTGTAAGGCAATTTCAACGGCGATTGCCCCGGGGCGACATATCGCCTTTAGGATTCCAAGGCGATATTGCGGCGTGTGAAGGTACCATTATAGTCACATCCAGGCAGCAACCAGTTTTTTCTAGTACCATTTTTTGGCAAATCCCCTGTGGCACAGTGGTGCTTTTGAAATCTGTCTAAAAAAAACTTTTATAGCTACTTCCAGGCTGTAACCACAGTTTTTGCCAAGTACTATTTGATGGCAAATCCCCTGTGATAGTCAGTGGTGCTTGTGAAATCTGTGTAAAAAACCTTTTATAGCCACATCCAGACAGCAACCAAAGGTTTTGCCTAGTACAATTTTGTTGCAAATCCCCTGCGGTACAGTGGTGCTTGTGAAATCTGTGTAAACAAACGTCTATAGCGACATCTGAGCAGCAACCACAGTTTTTTGGCAAATCCCCTGTGGTACATTGGTGCTTGTGTTAACATCTGCACCAAATCTGTGCAAAAAAAATGTTGTGCCACATCTGGCAGGTACTACATCCATGCAGCAACCACAGTTTTTGCTTAGTACCAATTTTTGGCAAATCTGGTCTGCTAGATTCACAATCCCAAATTTTTTTCAGCCTACAACAACGGACTTGAAAATCTGTTACCATCAAATATGAGTGTAAAAGCCATGGTCGTGGTGGAAAGGGGAATTGGCGTGGTGGTAATGGGAAAACGCTTGGTGTTCATGGGGTAGGTAGTAAATTAACCAAAAGTTCTGCTCAACAAACACCAACTTCTAGGCAAACAAAAATGTCAGCTTCTTTTAGTGGACAATCTGGTATCAATCCTTTCTTAGGCAGTAGCACATCACTACGACTTGCAGATGATCCCCAGAAAGAGCAGGTGCTACAATGGATATCAATCAAGCACTCCATCAAGTGGCCTTTCCTCCACCTCAACTTGTCACAAGTCTCCAGGCACCCTACTGACTGTAGGCCAATACAGATGACAGAGGCATGCATACTATAGCCTGGGAATCAGAGGTTTGCTCCACAGCTTCACTGAGTCAAGAGGAGGAAGTTATCTGCACTGATGCACAAAATCTTTGTGAGTCAGATCCAGGGCCAGACAAGGAAGGGTCCAAACAAAATGTAGACCCTTATTACCAAACTTTAACCTCAGTTGGTGGAGACAATGACGCTGATGATGAGGACACTCAGACACCTGAGGCGGATACCTACGTGACTTTGCGGCCAGGGCAGGAAGAGGGTGGTTCTGAGGGTGAGGAGTGTGACAACACAGAGGGTGATTATGAGGTTCTAGATCCCTCTTACTGTCAACCCATAGGTAGGCAGTTGATCAGTTCAGTAGAGGAGGTGGAAGAGGAGGATGATTATGTTGCCGAGGTTAGGTTGCGGCTTCCTGGGCAGAGACAGAGTGCTGCAAGCACATCAACAACTGGGTTTTCAGCCACAACTGTCCATCTGTGCAGAAGCCATGGCGGCTCTGCAGTTTGCATGGACAGTAAGCCTTGCCTAGTCTTGGCCTTTATCCAGATCGCGAAGGATGACCCAACTCATTATCTGCAAAATATGTAAGCAAAATCTGAGTAGAGGCAAAAAAATCAATAATTTAAGTACTTCATACATGAACCGTCACATGGCCACACAGCATAAGATACAGTGGGAAGCTCACCATGCTAAAATGCAGCTTAGCGGGCCCGGTTAACAACCGAGAGCTCCATCATGGGCATCTGTGGCTTGTTCATCCTCCGTAACTGTGGGGAATGTTGCCACACAGACTTTCAGCGCAACAACGTCAACCTCTTTACCCACAACATTAAGTATGATTATCTGGCCTTGCTGTGATGTGGAGCTGAAGGCAGGACTAATGATTTGCATTCTGTGAGTGACAGAGAGGGGGAAGGCAAAGCCTGCACAAGCAAAGCAGCAGAGAGAGAGGGTGGATCCTGGAGCCTGTAAAACAACATGCCCCAAGGGCTAAAGAATATAGCCCCTGCTAATTATAATCACTAATGAGTGAGTATAAAATCGTTTTTATGCACTTTCACAGGATGCTTTTAGGAGACAAAAGGAGTGTGAGATTAGTGATAGGATGGTGCAGGAAGGGCTGGACTGGAACCAAAAAGCAGCCCTGCAAAACAAACCCCACCAGCCCACATACTATATCACCCATCAGCCCCGATCAGTGAATTTTGCTTTTACATTGTCGTGGTCTCATCACTTTCTTAAAGGAGTTATCTGAAGAGCCACATGTGATTGGCGGGGCAGAGGGAAATCAACCACAGCTCCATTCACATGTTACTCTTCACAGGCATGTTTCTCAGGATTGTTGGGTCCCAGCGGTCAGATCCACAGTGAAGGGCAAATCATCACTTATACAGAAGAGAAGTGATGACTCCATATTGAGGATCATCAATTTAAACAACATTGAAATGCTGAAAATCCAATACCAACTCTCAGTAAAAAGGACAGGAGAAGTGGTGCTGTGAAGTGTATATATACAGAATAATACCGATACTGAGGATTATACCCAGTATACAGGACAGGAGAAGAGGTACTGTGCAGTGTATATAGTGAATAATACAGAAACTGAGGATTACACTCAGTATACAGGACAGAAGTAGTACTGTGCAGTGCATGTATACAGAATAATACAGATACTGAGAATTACACCCAGTATACAGGACAGGAGAAGTGGTGCTGTGCAGTGTATATATACAGAATAATACAGATACTGAGCATTACACCCAGTATACAGGACAGGAGAAGTGATACTGTGCGGTCTATATATACAGAATAATACAGATACTGAGGATTACACACAGTATACCGGACAGGAGAAGTGATACTGTGCAGTGTGTATAGTGAATAATACAGATACTGAGGATTACACTCAGTATACAGGACAGGAGAAGTGGTGCTGTGAAGTGTATATATACAGAATACAGATACTGAGGATTACACCCAGTATACAGGACAGGAGAAGTGGTACTGTGCAGTGTATATATACAGAATAATACAGATACTGAGGATCACACCCAGTATATAGGACAGGATAAGAGGTACTGTGCAGTGTATAGTGTGAATAATACAGATACTGAGGATTACACCCAGTATACAGGACATGAGAAGAGGTACTGTGCAGTGTATATAGTGAATAATACAGAAACTGAGGATTACACTCAGTATACAGGACAGAAGTAGTACTGTGCAGTGCATGTATACAGAATTACACAGATACTGAGAATTACACCCAGTATACAGGACAGGAGAAGTGGTGCTGTGCAGTGTATATATACAGAATAATACAGATACTGAGGATTACACCCAGTATACAGGACAGGAGAAGTGATACTGTGCGGTCTATATATACAGAATAATACAGATACTGAGGATTACACACAGTATACAGGACAGGAGAAGTGATACTGTGCAGTGTGTATAGTGAATAATACAGATACTGAGGATTACACTCAGTATACAGGACAGGAGAAGTGGTACTGTGCAGTGTATATATACAGAATAATACAGATACTGAGGGTCACACCCAGTATATAGGACAGGATAAGAGGTACTGTGCAGTGTATAGTGTGAATAATACAGATACTGAGGATTACACCCAGTATACAGGACAGGAGAAGTGATACTGTGCAGTGTGTATAGTGAATAATACAGATACTGAGGATTACACCCAGAGGGAAAACGGGGAGCCAGCACAGCCAAAAATTGCTGAAAAAATAAATGTGTAAGTACACCTGTCACTACCATACTGCATAAAATAAAGACATTTCGCAAAAGATTACTGAAATAATCTTTTGAGCCACTCTCCCACGTCAAGGAATTATTTTTCTATTATATTGACTCTGGAGCACAACCTTATTATTGACAAGCTGCAGTACTACCAGGTGTTATCCGTGTGTATTACACCCAGGACATAATTAAACGTGATTTAACTTTATGGTGAGAGACGCGCTAAGTCTATATGGCTTTATTGATTTGCTTACCATACAATCAAGATACCTCCTCTATTGTACTATTTTCTCCCTTACTAGGGACCTGTTTATTCCAAAAATTTAATTTTATAAATATCACTCATAAAAAAACCTTTAAAAACATAAAAGGTCATTTATTCTTCCTCTGCTGTGTCTTTATTCACTATTTTCAAACTTTCTTAATGGACCTAAAAAATGGGAAATTTATGTGTGTGGTTACTTGTCTATAAACATCAGATTATTTGTCTTTTGTTAAAAATTCACTTTTCATATTCTTACCCGGCGTAACTCGCTTTTAGCATGTACCGTTTTTGATCTCCACGTCAATTTTCTATGTAGATTCTAAAATCATTAAAATAATTTGGTATAATAAAATCTTATAATTATTTATGACAGTTTTAAAATTACTAATCTTGTATTTTACTTTCAGATTCGTAGTATATGGAGCTCTCAGTTATTTGGTTATACTGCTTTGTGTGATCTCTACGATATGTCACTGGAATTATAAAACACTATATCAATTTTTATCCACCCCTATAGTTTTATCTTTGCATATATTATATTGCTATTGGTGATCTCCAAACTAACCACTTTATGTATATATTATATTATTTATGGTGATTCCAAGGTTAGCTACGTATGTGCATCGTAGTTACTGACCACAATACCTTCACTCCCTGCAGGTGATGTGTTGTTCAGAGCTGCATGTGATTTCTGGCTGGTGTGATCTGCAGTATGCAATTTCTGTTGATCCAAGTATAGCGTTCAGACTTGGCTGTTGGTTCCTCTGCTTTTCCCCTGTTCACCTTCGGGGCTGGTAGGGTCCGCCGTCAGCTATGCTTCGTGGCCAGCGGGCACAGCGACGCGTCCTGTCTCTCGCTCTTCTTACTGGAATTTGCGTCAGACGCTGTAGCAGTCATGTGATCACATTCGGAGGGTTTGTTTATCAGTGCGGACGTATCAATGCTGTTAGGCGGCCGTCACACGGAACGATATCTTGCCCGATATCGTTTAAGCGATCTCCTTTTTGATCGCTTAAGCGATATCGGGCAAGAGATCGTTGCATGTAATCAAGCGATTTACGATTTGAAATCGCTTGATCGTGACATCGCTGATCTGAGGTCCGGTTCTCAGATCTAGCGATGAACGATGCAACGATCTGCATCATCGTGGTGTATGACACCACGATGATCCATCTCCCAGCGACCGCGCCTATGCTGGGAGATGGTAACTATGGTACACGTCGGGTAACTAAGCGACGCGCGGCGCCTAGTTACCCGATGTGTACCATAGTAACGAGCGAGATCGCGGCTCCGCATCGCTGGTGAGTCTGTCTGTGTGACAGCTCACCAGCGATGTGAGCGATATTGTAAGCGATTGCGCGTGCACGTGATCGCTTACAATATCGCTAAAGATGTCGCAGCGTGTGACGGCCCCCTTAGAGGGATTGCAGTCCAGCGTCACTCCAACTAGTTTCAAAGGCTATCACGGCCTTCTTCATCAGGGAAACCTGCTAGACTCTGCAATCTTCCTTATATTCACCTCACTGCTCACTGATTGGCATCATGATTTTCCTTCCTCCACTTAGGCCGGCTTCAGACTGCGTGTCTGATCCAATCCGTAGCTGTCCGCTTGAGGCAGACAGCCGCGGACCGGACCAGCACACAGGACTGGGGGCTATTATGCCCTCCGATCCTGTGTGCAGCCGCACGCAGTTCCTGCTGCTAATAGGTGAGGAGTGCGGGATGTATATCTATATATTTTTTTTTTTTTTTTTTTCTTGTTGTTTATCATATGGAGTTGCAGGCTCCTTGCTGCAATGTGCACCCTCATTAACCTACAGGTGATCGAGGGTCTAGATGGAGTCTGCCCACTGAAAAGTGGGGGGTGGACAAGGAGGATAGGGATATCAGAGTAGGACTCATCAGACCTGAAGTCACTTTGTCGCAGTTGATGAGCAAGCAGACATTGGCCAATGTATGTACCAAGAACTTCAGAAATAAAAGATTAAAATTTTTGAGTTTTTTGAAAAAAACGTAAGTTTTTAAACTTTTTCCTCAAACACATATAGCTTGTAGCATTTGTACATCATTGGTAGTAGCTGTGTGCTGCAAGAATTTTTTCACATTATATGACCCTGCGTCTTTGCTAGCACCAGTTCACATTTGTCTTTGAGTGCTGTGCAGTTTTTTTTTTTTTTTTTTTTCTTGTTGTTTATCATATGGAGTTGCAGGCTCCTTGCTGCAATGTGCACCCTCATTAACCTACAGGTGATCGAGGGTCTAGATGGAGTCTGCCCACTGAGAAGTGGGGGGTGGACAAGGAGGATAGGGATATCAGAGTAGGACTCATCAGACCTGAAGTCACTTTGTCGCAGTTGATGAGCAAGCAGACATTGGCCAATGTATGTACCAAGAACTTCAGAAATAAAAAATTAGAATTTTTGAGTTTTTTGAAAAAAACGTAAGTTTTTAAACTTTTTCCTCAAACACATATACCGTATATACTCGTGTATAAGCCGACCCGTGTATAAGCCGACCCCCCTACTTTTGCACCAAAAATCTGGAAAAACCTATTGACTCGTGTATAAGCCGAGGGTGGACCCCAGCACAGGTATACAGACCCCAGCAGTGTGGTATACAGGCCTCCCCAGTGGTAGTATACAGCAGCCCCAGTGGTAGTATACAGATTCCCCAGCAGCCCCAGTGGTAGTATACAGATTCCCCAGCAGCCCCAGTGGTAGTATACAGGAGCCCCAGCAGCCCCAGTGGTAGTATACAGGAGCCCCAGCAGCCCCAGTGGTAGTATACAGGAGCCCCAGCAGCCCCAGTGGTAGTATACAGGAGCCCCAGCAGCCCCAGTGGTAGTATACAGGAGCCCCAGTGGTATACAGCAGGCCCCCAGGGGTACATATAGCAGCCCCCAGGGGGTACCCAGCAGCCCCCTGGGGGTACCCAGCAGCCCCCTGGGGGTACCAACAGCCCCCTGGGGGTACCAACAGCCCCCAGGGGTACCAACAGCCCTCTGGGGGGTACCAACAGCCCCCTGGGGGTACCAACAGCCCCCAGGGGGTACCAACAGCCCCCAGGGGGTACCAACAGCCCCCTGGGGGTACCAATAGCCCCCAGGGGGTACCAGCAGCCCCCTGGGGGTACCAACAGCCCCCAGGGGGTACCAACAGCCCCCTGGGGGTACCAATAGCCCCATAGGGTACCAGCAGCCCCCTGGGGGTACCAACAGCCCCCAGGGGGTACCAAACGCCCTCTGGGGGGTACCAATAGCCCCCTGGGGGTACCAATAGCCCCCAGGGGGTACCAATAGCCCCCAGGGGGTACCAACAGCCCCCAGGGGGTACCAACAGCCCCCTGGGGGTACCAATAGCCCCCAGGGGGTACCAGCAGCCCCCTGGGGGTACCAACAGCCCCCAGGGGGTACCAACAGCCCCCTGGGGGTACCAATAGCCCCAGGGGGTACCAGCAGCCCCCTGGGGGTACCAACAGCCCCCAGGGGGTACCAACAGCCCCCAGGGGGTACCAACAGCCCTCGGGGGGTACCAATAGCCCCCAGGGGGTACCAACAGCCCCCTGGGGGTACCAACAGCCCCCAGGGGGTACCAACAGCCCCCTGGGGGTACCAATAGCCCCCAGGGGGTACCAGCAGCCCCCTGGGGGTACCAACAGCCCCCAGGGGGTACCAACAGCCCCCTGGGGGTACCAATAGCCCCAGGGGGTACCAGCAGCCCCCTGGGGGTACCAACAGCCCCCAGGGGGTACCAACAGCCCCCAGGGGGTACCAGCAGCCCCCTGGGGGTACCAACAGCCCCCAGGGGGTCCCCAGCAGGTACCCCAGCAGCCCCCAGGGGGTACCCAGCAGCCCCCTGGGGGTCCCCAGCAGCCCCTGGGGGTACACAGCGGCCCCCAGGGGGTCCCCAGCAGCCCCCTGGGGGTCCCCAGCAGCCCCCAAATGCTGGCACTCGCCCCCCCTTGCAAGGGCCCCCCCCCCCGCTTCTCTTACCATTCCGGACTTCTGATCCGCGCCGCTCCTCGCTGCTCCGTCCGTCCGTCTTCTACATCCGGGATCCCCGGCCGCGCGATGACGTCACATGCCTGCGACGGCCGGAGATCCGGGATGTAGAAGACGGACGGAGGGAGCAGCGAGGAGCGCCGCGGATCAGAAGTCCGGAATGGTAATATAACCATCGGGGGGGGGGACCCTTACAAGGGGGGGCAGGTGCCAGCACTTGGGGGGGATTTATTTAGTTATGCACTGCTTCCCCCTGCCGCTGATTGACAGGGGAAAGCAGTGCATATTTAATGAGCGGCCCCACGTGACGGGGCCGCTCATACAGCAGCCTCCCCCCCCCCGCCTCCTGAAGCCTCCACAGCCCCGGACACAGCCCCCCCCGTATTGACTCGTGTATAAGCCGAGGGGGAGACTTTTCAGTCCAAATTTTGGGCTGAAAAACTCGGCTTATACACGAGTATATACGGTAGCTTGTAGCATTTGTACATCATTGGTAGTAGCTGTGTGCTGCAAGAATTTTTTCACATTATCTATCTATCTATACTATAGTATATCTATATGTATATCTATCTATATTATTATCTATTGTGAGGTAGCAACCGGGGAACCCGCTTGCATAACGACAACAAACACGTGTTTATAAGTTAACCAATGTCTACCCGTTTATTTTTCACATATTAATAACATAACCCGGGTAGCATGTTTGACACATATCACATTGATTATAAACACCATACATAAATACACCATACATTTACATATAACATTACATAACACTTATTGCACATGACATCTTATTGTAACCCGGGACCTGTAACCATCTCTCTGTCCCCATTGGAGCTCTACTAACAGCTCCCGTGGTGGCTACGGCCTCCGGCCTACTTACACTATACATCAATACATACGTTACATTACAACGATGACCCTTCCGGGTTTATAACAGGGATTGAGCAACCTGAGTACAGGGTACCATGTATCCCCAAGGGCTCCTTCTTGGATGTATCTCCGCCTACGTCCCAGTCAGAGTCCACCTGGTTCAACCATAGTTTCCCCACTCTAGGAGCCCTTCTAATGTGGCGCCCCTGCGTACAGGTGGCCACAAAAGGGTACTGCAGCCAGGCAGTTAGGACATAGTAAACACTACACCCTCACAGCCCACATCCCCACGCATAGAGAGGGTTCACATCCAGCTCTGAGGTCGGACACTATATGAGACCAGAGGAGTGGTGGATGAGGAGTGGGTTGGGCACACCAGAAGGTCAGGTGACTGACAGTATATAGAGAGGGGGAGGAGTGAAGGAAGTCGGTAAGCCATGGTGCTGAGATGTAAAGGTTGAAAGAGATTGCACGTCCTGGAAGAGCCTAAGCTGAGGAGCGCAGACCCGTACTGAGCCAATGCGAGCCAGATGGGGGGGGAAAGCCCATCCAAGATGCTGAAACCACCAGGAGTGTGATAGACAGAGAAGGGACGGTGTAACCCGTGCCCTGGACAGCAGCAGAAGCTACTAACAGCAGGGGAGAAGCCCTCCTAGATATCTGAAGGAAACAGAGGAAGGAGCCTGGTAGTTTAATGCTGTGGACTACTGCAGGCTGGGCTAAGGCAGAGTGTCAGCTCTGAAGGGGACCGACGATATCCGGTATCCCCAGATTCACTGACGGGGAGCTTTAGTTTCAAGCTGGAGTTCCTAACTAAAAGAACAGGCAGCCCAGTGACACACTAGGACTCACAGAAGCCCGAGTCACCGCTATACTGTTCAGCGTCCGCATACACCCGTGTAAGACGGAGAAAGAGAGTAAAAGCCCGGAAAGGCACACTTAAAGACTGTGTGAGGGGTCACGAGGAGAGAGGAGCCTGGCTGCAGGAGAGAAGGGAACCCGGAAAGGGAGTAGAAAACAACTGTATACTTGAACTGTGAATAACCTGTAACTTGCTTGAAGAAGAACAACTTAAGTAAAGCTTTGGAAACCCTGAATTCCTTGTCAGACTCTATCTGCAGACCCTTTCTCCCATACAGGCTGCATCAGGAGAACCTCAACCTGCAGAGCTACAGCCTGTCAGCACCAACGCTGAGGAGAGATCCCTGCAGCTGCAAAGTAAGTGTGCTCCACTACACCAATTAGACTTTAACTCCTTACTGCCCCAGGGGATATCAGTTCTCCCCACTGGAACTATACCATCCCCGCTGCCATTCCATCACCCCCGGAGGTTCTGCAGCAGCGGCGGCCCCCATTACTGGCCGCATCAAGTGGGTGGCGTCACCCGTGACATATCCCCTGTAAATATTCCCCTTTTATTGTGCTGAGCCAGGGACACGGTCCTGGACCAGGCCACCAGTGACATCCCCAGCAGCAGATCGGTCCGGTACCGAGTACCCCACGTCCCTTGGGGCTCCACAACCTGGCGTCCCGAACAGGATCTACCCGGTCCAAAAGAATTGGACCTTGTGTGCCAAAAGAACTGTTTCTGGACTTTTCCCGCCAAAATCTGACCCCAATGGTGGCCATCAGGGACTAGCGCCATGTGCAGAGGGGGCGTTCCTAAGCCTCCCATCGTGGGCCGGTCCGGTCCAAGGCACGAAAAGAAGGTCCCGCCCTGGCTCTCCTTAACTCCGGGAGAGCCAGCTGTCACTCTCAAGGAAGAGCCGCCACCCCTAGACCCTCCTACCAAGAAGCTGGCGCGAACGAAGCAGGAAATCGTCATCAGGAGGGGGTGGAGCAGGCAACCGGAAGAGAAGCAGTCACGATTCAGAGACACGAGACGGAAGCGGAGGACGCAGCAACCCGCGCTCCACCCGGAAGACCACGCGTGATCCCGGAGGGCCCACAGAAAGATTTAGTGGAGGAACCCGGCCGAGGAGAGACCCCGTGTGACCGTGCGGAGATGGCTGAAGGAGGAGAAGAACGTCCCCACGTCCTGGATACCCGGAGGGGTATATTGCGGCTGCTGCCCCAGCAGATAACCCGGATCCACGAACAGCATACCCGGATCCAGCTTAACATCGAACAGCATCAGCGAGGCTACGAGTCGGTAACTATACAACCCGGCTGGGTTGCCAACACCCGTGACCGCATGCAGAGCGAGGGTGGATGCCGAACAGGAAATCTCGTGGATGTGACTGTGCCGCGTGCTGCCAAGCGAGAGACCGACCCGCTCGGAGCCCTAGAGGAGAAGTGGTTGTCCCTGCCGGAGCCCCTGATACCAGCGCCCAAGACAGTAGAGGTAAAGGGAGAGCAACTCCGTTGCTGGTGGGAACGGGACAAAGACTGCGATGATATGATGGGCTTTCTGGGAGACCCTGCAGGCGAAGTAGGCCCCGTAGAGGTAGTCACCAGGAATGAGTACCTGAGAAGATGCGGTAAGAAATGGGAACAGGAGGAAAGAGAAAAGACAAGAGCAAAAGCGTGAATTAGTTGCCCTGACCCAGTACTTGAAAACAGTTGCGAGGCGAGACAAGAGTGTTGCCGGATCCCAGAGGCATGAGGGCAGGATCGTCAAAGTTAAGCCTGAAGAGGGATACGCCTTTGCCCGCGAGGAAGGAATAGACTGTGACATATTTATCAACCGCCGTGATGTTGAACAGCACTTGCCAGAGAAGCACCCGGACAGGGAAGTGCAAGTAGGTGAGCGGATCTCATATGTTATTGTCCAAGGAGCTAGAGGCCCGTATGGCATAAGAGTGCACAGACTTTGCTTAGATGCCAGTTATGATGACATGCCTGCCTTAGAGGAAACTAACCCTGCAATGCCACCGGACCCAATCATGAAACCGGGTCCTACTACAGATTCAGTACCTGCTGCTGAGACCGTTACAGTAAAGAAAACAGCAGATGTTGCAACGCAGACTCCGGAGAGTTACCTGCTGATCGACGCCCTGCAAGGACTGGAGATGTTCCCCAGAAAGAGAGGACCGCCAACACTTCCGTGGAAGGTCAAGCTGGAAGAAAAGAAGGAGTGAGCAGGGTCCTTAAAGAAGTACAGATGAAGAAACTGTAAGTGTGAATGTACATTGTTCCTTATTGCTCCCCCAACCTCACCTGAATGAATGTTAGCATTCCCCTGTCTGTCTTATGTGTCTCAAACTGAACATTTGCATCATGAACAATGACGTGATACTAACTTTCTTGTAAATAGTTAAGCACACTTGTGTGCTCCCCTTTGGTTTTAAGACCAGCTGCACGCGAGATTGTGCAAGTGACTGTTTTGAATCCAGAACTTTAAAGCTGCTTTTTGAGACTTTTGCACTTTTTGAGAATTTTTGAAAGTTTTAGCACTTTTTGAAAAGGAAAGAGAGATTTTATACTTTTATACGAAGCAATGTCTTATAATGTCTTTTAAAGAGAAGAGGGTAATGACGAGTATATACCCATGCACTTATGTTTATAGTTAAAGCAACGTTCCAAGAATCGTGCCTCCCGGAAGGGAAGAAACCAAGAATTCATAATGTTTATTGTTATATAATATAAAAATGTTTTCAGGGTAACCAATGTCTAGTCGCGCGCGGACGCGCTGTTTAACTCCGGGAGAATGTGGCGCCCCTGCGTACAGGTGGCCACAAAAGGGTACTGCAGCCAGGCAGTTAGGACATAGTAAACACTACACCCTCACAGCCCACATCCCCACGCATAGAGAGGGTTCACATCCAGCTCTGAGGTCGGACACTATATGAGACCAGAGGAGTGGTGGATGAGGAGTGGGTTGGGCACACCAGAAGGTCAGGTGACTGACAGTATATAGAGAGGGGGAGGAGTGAAGGAAGTCGGTAAGCCATGGTGCTGAGATGTAAAGGTTGAAAGAGATTGCACGTCCTGGAAGAGCCTAAGCTGAGGAGCGCAGACCCGTACTGAGCCAATGCGAGCCAGGTGGGGGGGGAAAGCCCATCCAAGATGCTGAAACCACCAGGAGTGTGATAGACAGAGAAGGGACGGTGTAACCCGTGCCCTGGACAGCAGCAGAAGCTACTAACAGCAGGTGGAGAAGCCCTCCTAGATATCTGAAGGAAACAGAGGAAGGAGCCTGGTAGTTTAATGCTGTGGACTACTGCAGGCTGGGCTAAGGCAGAGTGTCAGCTCTGAAGGGGACCGACGATTCACCCGGTATCCCCAGATTCACTGACGGGGAGCTTTAGTTTCAAGCTGGAGTTCCTAACCCAAAGAACAGGCAGCCCAGTGACACACTAGGACTCACAGAAGCCCGAGTCACCGCTATACTGTTCAGCGTCCGCATACACCCGTGTAAGACGGAGAAAGAGAGTAAAAGCCCGGAAAGGCACACTTAAAGACTGTGTGAGGGGTCACGAGGAGAGAGGAGCCTGGCTGCAGGAGAGAAGGGAACCCGGAAAGGGAGTAGAAAACAACTGTATACTTGAACTGTGAATAACCTGTAATTTGCTTGAAGAAGAACAACTTAAGTAAAGCTTTGGAAACCCTGAATTCCTTGTCAGACTCTATCTGCAGACCCTTTCTCCCATACAGGCTGCATCAGGAGAACCTCAACCTGCAGAGCTACAGCCTGTCAGCACCAACGCTGAGGAGAGATCCCTGCAGCTGCAAAGTAAGTGTGCTCCACTACACCAATTAGACTTTAACTCCTTACTGCCCCGGGGGATACAGTTCTCCCCACTGGAACTATACCATCCCCGCTGCCATTCCATCACCCCCGGAGGTTCTGCAGCAGCGGCGGCCCCCATTACTGGCCGCATCAAGTGGGTGGCGTCACCCGTGACATATCCCCTGTAAATATTCCCCTTTTATTGTGCTGAGCCAGGGACACGGTCCGGACCAGGCCACCAGTGACATCCCCAGCAGCAGATCGGTCCGGTACCGAGTACCCCACGTCCCTTGGGGCTCCACACTAACTCCTGCTTCTGACCTTTGTTACACACGCCTCAACGGGCCCTGTGGGTCCCAATGGCGGTACCAGCCGCTCGGCTTTAGTCACCCAGCATGATGATATACCATTAACCCGTAGTCAGGATTCTTGCCTGACCGGGACCTTACATACCATATGTGATCCATCATACAAACGTCCATGGATCACACGCATCCTTCCACACGCTCACAGCCCATCCTATAAACATTCATGGACTGTGGCTCTTCTGGGTCCATTACAGGGATTGGCAAACCTTAGTACCCGGGAAACTCATCCGTTACCTACTAGGAGCCCTAGCACCCCTGTGTCTGGCACCACAGGCACACCCACACCATTATGAGGCCGTGGTTGAGGGACGGGTACCCTCTGCAAGTAGCAGGGCAAGCCTCCCTCTCGTCCCACAGGGACAGATCGCCTCCAATGCATCATCCATACTGGCTGGGTCACTCTCCCCCACAACATTATACGTGGCTGTTACACATAGGCCATCGTCTCTCATTCAGGGCACTGTTACCTAAGCCCTTACATACGTCTACGGGTCCTTTACCGACTGCCTAGTCGGACCCAATGGCGGTTATGCCCACCTGGCATTAATCACGCATACAGCTCACTCCGTTACATGGGAACTGCTGTCTTACCGGGCACGGATCCGGTCTCGCTACCTGGGTAACGGGTCGGCCAAGCCTCCCCCACGGGCTCCTTCCTGGATGTGTTTCACCCCACGGCCAGTCCAGCGTCGCCAGGTCAGCCACGGCTTCCCACACCAGGTGCTATAACGACCCCGGTCCTGGCTACCGGTATAGAGCTAGCATGCTCTCTTCACCATCGTTCCTTATGGTGGTCTGGACTCTCATTCCCAGTCCCTCACACAGACTGGCTCTGCTCGGCTCTCTGGCTGGTAATGAACCTCTCAGCATGAGTTCTGGTCTCAGAATGAATCTCTCAACACGAGTTCAGCTTCCATCTCAACTCCAATTACTCAGCTGGCCGGCTCTTATCGTGCCTGCCACACCCACACTGAGTCATCCAGCTGGGCTGCTATTCCTCTGGACACACCCACCTGACACACCCACCTGGGCTGTCAGCAATCACTCATTACATCCTTTCCTCAGGGCTTCCTCGATCTCATGAGCCACTCACTAGTCACTTTAAACCTCATTGCGTTCAGGATAGATTCACACAGTATCATCACAGTCAAACCGGCCAGTGTGCACAGGATCATACCCTGATCCTGCATGTGATGCGCCCTGGCCATGGGGACCATGCCGGCGGTGCCTCACACTATCTATCTATCTATATCTATCTATATCTATCTATATCTATCTTTCTATCTATATATCTATATCTACAGTTAGGGCCAGAAATATTTGGACAGTGACACAAGTTTTGTTATTTTAGCTGTTTACAAAAACTTGCTCAGAAATACTATTATATATATAATATGGGCTGAAAGTGCACACTCCCAGCTGCAATATGAGAGTTTCCACATCCAAATCGGAGAAAGGGTTTAGGAATCATAGCTCTGTAATGCATAGCCTCCTCTTTTTCAAGGGACCAAAAGTAATTGGACAATGGACTCTAAGGGCTGCAATTAACTCTGAAGGCGTCTCCCTCGTTAACCTGTAATCAATGAAGTAGTTAAAAGGTCAGGGGTGGATTCCAGGTGTGTGGTTTTGCATTTGGAAGCTGTTGCTGTGACCAGACAACATGCGGTCAAAGGAGCTCTCAATTGAGGTGAAGCAGAACATCCTGAGGCTGAAAAAAAATAAAAAATCCATCAGAGAGATAGCAGACATGCTTGGAGTAGCAAAATCAACAGTTGGGTACATTCTGAGAAAAAAGGAATTGACTGGTGAGCTTGGGAACTCTAAAAGGCCTGGGCGTCCATGGATGACAACAGTGGTGGATGATCGCCGCATACTTTATTTGTGAAGAAGAACCCGTTCACAACATCAACGGAAGTCCAGAACACTCTCAGTGAAGTAGGTGTATCTGTCTCTAAGTCAACAGTAAAGAGAAGACTCCATGACAGTAAATACAAAGGGTTCACATCTAGATGCAAACCATTCATCAATTCCAAAAATAGACAGGCCAGAGTTAAATTTGCTGAAAAACACCTCAAGAAGCCAGCTCAGATCTGGAAAAGTATTCTATGGACAGATGAGACAAAGATCAACCTGTACCAGAATGATGGGAAGAAAAAAGTTTGGAGAAGAAAGGGAACGGCACATGATCCAAGGCACACCACATCCTCTGTAAAACATGGTGGAGGCAACGTGATGGCATGGGCATGCATGGCTTTTAATGGCACTGGGTCACTTGTGTTTATTGATGACATAAGAGCAGACAAAAGTAGCCGGATGAATTCTGAAGTGTACCAGGATATACTTTCAGCCCAGATTCAGCCAAATGCTGCAAAGTTGATTGGACGGCGCTTCATAGTACAGATGGACAATGACCCCAAGCATACAGCCAAAGCTACCCAGGAGTTCATGAGTACAAAAAAGTGGAACATTCTGCAATGGCCAAGTCAATCACCAGATCTTAACCCAATTGAGCATGCATTTCATTTGCTGAAATCCAGACTTAAGACGGAAAGACCCACAAACAAGCAAGACCTGAAGGCTGCGGCTGTAAATGCCTGGCAAAGCATTAAGAAGGAGGAAACCCAGCGTTTGGTGATGTCCATGGGTTCCAGACTTAAGGCAGTGATTGCCTCCAAAGGATTCGCAACAAAATATTGAAAATAAAAATATTTTGTTTGGGTTATGTTTATTTGTCCAATTACTTTTGACCTCCTAAAATGTGGAGTGTTTGTAAAGAAATGTGTACAATTCCTACATTTTCTATCAGATATTTTTGTTCAACCCTTCAAATTAAACGTTACAATCTGCACTTGAATTCTGTTGTAGAGGTTTCATTTCAAATCCAATGTGGTGGCATGCAGAGCCCAACTCGCGAAAATTGTGTCACTGTCCAAATATTTCTGGCCCTAACTGTATATCTATCTATCTATCTATATATATATCTATATATATCTATCTATCTATCTATCTATCTATCTTATATCTATCTATATATCTATATCTATCTATAGGCCGCTTTACACGTCACAACATTGCATGCAATTTCACTTACAACTTACTGGTTGCAGTGAAATCATGGACACATTGTTCTATTTTGTTGCTGTGTACAAATGGAACAATGTGTCCATGATTTCACTGTAACCAGTAAATTGTAAGTGAAATTGCATGCAATGTTGCGACGTGTAAAGCTACCCTATATCTATCTATCTATCTATCTATCTATCTATCTATCTATCTATCTATCTATCTATCTATCTCTTTCTATCTTTCTATTATGTATCTATCTATCTATCTATATGTATATCTATCTATATCTATCTATCTATATCTATCTATATCTATATCTATCAAAGCGCCCATTGCAAGCCGTTGCAGGGGCGAGTCTCCCGCCCCGCCGACGACCGACAAGCGCCGAGCGCCGTGGCCGAAAATAGAACCAACGGCCCGGCCATAAATTCCTCTAAACACCGCTATGTATCTCAATGGGAAGTGAGGCGCTATGCTGATTGGTCGGCACAGCACACAGCGCCTCACTGTGTGCTGGCGGCGACCAATGAGAATAGCGCCTCACTTTCAGCGTAAATTGGAAACTCAAAGTCGTCCATTATATCTCTATGGGAAGTGAGGCGCTATTCTCATTGGTAGCTGTGTGCTGGCGGCGACCAATGAGAATAGCGCCTCACTTTCAGCGGTAAATTTGAAACTCAAAGTCGTCCATTATATCTCTATGGGAAGTGAGGCGCTATTCTCATTGGTCGCTGTGTGCTGCTTATTTTTGCTATATATTCTATGGAGTTGCAGACCCTTTGCTGCAATTGCACCCTCATTGCCTACAAGTGATGGAGGGTATAGATGGA